>JAGDYQ010000029.1:4680424-4940424 GCA_021962125.1 Bulinus truncatus | reverse complement strand
TCTTTGTTGAGTCATGTGTGGCTCTTTGTTAAGTTATGTGTGACTCTTTGATGACTCATGTGTGGCTCTTTGTTAAGTTATGTGTGACTCTTTGATGACTCATGTGAGACTCTTTGTTGACTCATGTGTGACTCTTTGTTGAGTCATGTGGGACTCATTGTTGACTCATGTGTGACTCTTTGTTGAGTCATGTGGGACTCTTTGTTAAGTTATGGGCGGCTCTCTATAGAAACATATATTTTACTTATATTATCTAACTCTTTTTTTTCACTAAATCTTGTAATTTGACTATTATGTCATAGATCTATATAATTATTAAAAAATAAAATAACCGGCATTCGGTACTCATCGACTGATAAGATAACCAACGATGGAACCAAGTGCCTGGTGTTTATCGTGACTGACCTAATTTCACTGTTGATATAAAAAGATATTTTGCTGAATGCGATAACTGTGGGAAAGTCCGTCCTCTCATTTAAATAAAAGTTAATGTGTTTTTAAGCAACAACTAAAATTAAGTACTTAAATTCTGCGCTGATTAAATAAGTTTATATAGTATGTGATTACTTGTAATTTGATATTTACAACTTGCATTAGGGGAAAGGTTGGTTGGCGGAATGGGAGTTAGTTTTATGTTCTCAAATAAATAAACAACGTTAACAATAATTACTTACATAGTGGTCAGCTTGGATATTTCTGATGGAAACCGTTATTCTGAGGTTTACGTTCTTTTAATTTACACCACTCGACCATCCCGTTCCCTCAAAAGAAACTAGTTAGCGCAGGATTCATGGTCATACTGAAGGTGGAAGCCGAAAGCTGCGTCAAATGCTTAAAAAAAAAAAGCGTGTAACAAACAAACCAGATCAGCGGAGGCAAACCAATGACACGCGTATCAGAGTCGACACGAAGCATAGCCTCATCGGTCGGCACGCGACTAAAATATCACTTTTATTAATTTGAATTGGAGTGTTGACACTTTGCTATAAATAAGTGACTTGTTGTTAGATAAAGCTTAATCGCGTCATCAACTGGACGCGTAACTGGTCTATTCAACCGGTTCAATATAGATCAGGTGGGTTACCTCGGTTTACAACGGGAGGGGGGGGGGTCAGATGGACCGTAGGCTTTGTTTGCTGAGCACTGAAACGGTCACGCGACAGTGGACGACACACCTTGTATTGTCGAGTCGGTGGGGCTGTTGGCTTTGTTTACTTAACGCCCGAGAAGTAGTTAAAAAAAAAGGGGAGAGAACGATGGGTCAGCTGAAAGGGAAAATAAAAAGTCATATGCCACGACAATAATGACCTGTTATTAAGATGGTCATTGTTTTTATGGTGTGTGAAGTCCCTGTAAGGATGAGATGAAATCTCAAGAACCACTAATGGGACGGTTTTTATGGTACCATTCTTTCATCCCCACCATAGTCTATAGTGCGATGGCCATTGAGGCACCACGGGAGATATCGGGATCTTGAGCCAAGACCTGAAAAATTTCCTTGGTCCTCACCGGAGATCGAACCAGGTACTTTCAGGTCGACAGTCGAACGCTTTACCGCACGACCATCCGTCAATGTTTTCTGGTGGAGACGGTGAAATTTCGATCTGGCACAAGGCTAAAGCCACTAGGGCAACAACTCTTGATCTTTTCTAATTTCGTCTGCTCAAAAACTGACGCCAGAAACGGAAACCATTTCTTTTTTTCTAGTTCTGCAAAATATAATTCTTTTTTTTTGTTGTGTTTGTTAATTTGTTTGTTTGTTAGTTAATTTGTTTGTTTGTTTTTGGTTGTGGATCTTGTTACTAGTCTGTCTACATCTCACGTGGAATCCTTTTATTATGTTTACTTCCCTGAAAGTCCAAAAGGTAGACTTTGTGTCATTTTTTACGGAAGTGTACCTAGTTGTTTATTTCATTGTACTATTCTTTTCCCAGGTCCCTACTCCAATAAGTAGAGCTGACAGATTTGATCGAATGATCAAAGATAAGTTTTCATTGAGGATGGGAGGAGGGGGGGGGGGAGAGCATTAAGTCGGATAAAAAAAATTAGACATTGGATACAATTTTTTATGACGTATGTACGTAACATTTGGGCAATGACGCATGACCAAAAATATTCCCACCGACAGAATGAGTCATCATGGGGACGTAGAGGTGTTGGTTATACATGTATTATGAGTTGCTTTTTTGGTGTTCATGCAAGTCACATGTTGCATGTACTCCTTGTTTTATCATATCACTAGTGTTGTAACAAAACAATAATTCAAATAGATTAATAGTTTATCTAAAATATAAGCAAGGAATGAAGTCAGGGTTTAAAAAAAAAATACATATCAGCTAGTATACATCCCCGGCCTTAGGCCGATTTGACCGATAGCTCCAAATTGGGTCCCAAGTCTTGCAGGGGCCCCTAAATTTACATTTAGCTTTAATAATAAAAAAAGCGATTTGGGCTGTGTGTTAAATGGAAAGTAAACAATTAACACAGCAGTATTTCATTTAAAAAAAAACAAACATGAAAAAATCGGATCTGCCCGAAACCAAAAATAACCTAGCCTACCGATCAAGCCAAAGGGGAGATAACTCTATGCAAAGGTTTTGCAGGGTACAGCTAGTTAATAGTAATAGTTTTAATTGTAAATAAAAAAACAAGCAATTAAGCCTGTTCCACTCTGGACACAGGATGTGTTAGCGCATTTTCGTGTTAGTATCAGTACGTTTGTTAGCTTTCAGTAAATATTTGTAAATTTTGGAAATGTTTATAAATTCAATTGTGTAATGCATATATTTGTAAAAAAAAAAAATTATAAAGACGTTTCTTTATATTTGAAAAAAAAAAAAAAAAAAAAAAAAAAAAAAATATTGTCTCTTAAATCTAACTACAAGTGGTTTGTGGTTACTGAAATAGGACTCATAATTGAAAACATTCTAAATTATAGTCATTTAATCGTCCGGAAACTCCGTCAATTGTTGCATAGCTCTGATACTTTCAATTAAACTCAGAACACAAGCTTACTTTTTCATTTGATGAGTTTCTTAATAAATCTTGGTGATACTGCGTGCTGCAGTATTTCGCACCAAATGAACGGGTTATTGAACGTACAAGGTGTATATATAATATATAAGCCCCTTAGGAGCCCTGAAGCCCGGCCCTCAGAGGTCCTATCGCGAAATGAACTTTTGATGTACACATGGCAGGCCAAGACCTACAAAATTATATATACATCATGGGTCTAGGACTTATAGTTGCTGAGATATAGCGTTCCTTTATTAATATAGCTTATATAGTAAAAAACGGCACTAAGGCCCCTTTTACGGCCCTGAGAGGTCAGATCGCGAAATGGAAAAAAGTCATTTCTTGGAAGGCCAAGACCTACAAAATGATATATACATCATGGGTCTAGGACTTATGGTTGTTGAGATCTAGGGTGATGACGGACGGACAGACAAAACGGGGACAATAGAGCATTTTTTTTTCGAAAATGCTCTAAAAATTAGTAGAGGGGTCTAAGCTAAATTGGGCACCGCAATTCGTAAGTAAAAACTTCACATGTTTCTTAATACTGTGTCCTGTTCATTATAAATGAATTGTGTTTTCACTGCGGATAGGTCTCTCTCTCTCTTATCCCATTCAGTGGTGTGGTTACCAGTGGACTAGCATGTTGGAACACTCACTGTATTATTACAAGCCGGGTATTTTACTCCTCATGTTGCTAAAATGACTATAGATACGGACAATGTCAACACTGCGGCCCGTCATCTCCTGTTTGCTCGGTCTTTTCCATTAATCAAAAAAGAAATCAACAAACAAACAACTAAACAACAACACATATCTGGCCCGCGGATCAGATAGCTTGCCGACCTCTGTATTAGCATATAACCCCCACCCCCTCCCTCCCTAAACGACAAAAGTCAAAACATCGCAGAGGGCGTGGCCTTCGCGTTTCAGATCAATAGGGCACGTCACAGCCGGAAGTTTTTATTTCCACGTGACTTACGTAATCTTTTTTTTTTTTAGTGTTTCAAAATCACATGACAGTGAATCGCATCAAAATAGTAAATATGAAGTTAACTATTGACTAGTCTGATTTACTCTGAGTGTTTCGATGCTGAAACCGTTGCCATGGCAGACCCGGTGATCGTTAAATGAGTTAATACTTTTTTGTTTGCTTTCGTTCTGATAACTGAACAAACAAGACGATGTTAAATAATACTAATGATTCCGCTCCATTGCTTCGATTTATTTTTTGACATTCTAATTTCATCAATCTCGTTTTCGATGAAGCTTGAAAAAGGGCTGCCGATTTGGGTAATTTTTATCCAGATCTGGACATTTTTAGAGCCACGTAGATAGAAAACCGTACAATATGTATGCCAACTTTCCGGCGTCAATTGGGCCGGCTATCGAAACATTTATGGAACCATTACCTAAATTGTTTACAAGGACATGACTTTTAAAAAAATTGGAAGGGGCCCTATTTCTAAGATTATTAAGGGCCCAAGTTTTTCATGTAGCGCCTTATACAGTGTGCTTGCTTAGGGCTCCCGAATGATCGATTACCCTGGGCTTTCGCCCCCATGTACTTTTTCCTAAAACTTTAAAAAATTTCCCTTTCCTAGAGCCCTCAAAACCATAGGAACAACTCTGTCTATATGATATCAAGAAAATGCAATCTTTTTATACAAGATGTACGCATCAACTTTTTTCGCTATATTTTCTATGTATCTGGGAATAAACAAAAAACAAAAAAAAAACCTATGGATAATTATTTGGGGATTAAAGTTGGCAGCCCATGTTTAAACTGTACACAACAAATATAACACGTAAAAAAAATATTAGCATAATTTATTCAACTGACCAATGAATAGAGCTTTTAAGGGAATTTCGATAATCTATAGGAAATGACTAACAAATTACTTTACGGAATGTGTGAAAATCCATTAATGGTATTTAAAATGCAATGTTCAAACTGATGGGTGAAGAGGAATATAATCTAAAATTCTTCACAACCGCAACACGGCAAGTGAAATTAAAAGGGTCACAACTGAGGCAGTGCTCTGTGTTAAATTCATTCAGAGTTGCGTAGCTTTTGAACTAGTATATACATTTACTCGTTCTTTAAACGTAAAAAATAAAATTGTTCCATTAAAAAATTGATAAAATAGTTGCAGCATACGTATTTTTTTTATCTTCATCTGATAAATTTCATGTGCACAAAGAGTTGCACGAAGCGCATCAAGATGTTGTTGATATTTTAGGAAAGTGGATTAACCTAATCGTTTTCTCAGGAAATACAAAGTTCACCATATTTTTGTGTAGCGTGGTGCAACTGTTTGTACCAATGAAGTTCACGGGAGGCTGTGCGAAGAATTCAGTACCAACACTCGCTATTGATTGTATTATGATTAACAACTATATGGGAATAAATTGATTGATGATTATGTGAAACGAATGAAACAATTCATGTAAAAGTTAATTTTTTGATAACTATGATAATAAATGATTTCTTTTTTTTAGTTAAAAGCTGTTTTTTTTTTAGGAATATGGCATATTGATCAGTGATCAACCATCTATCAGTCATCGATGCTTCGATTACCGTACCTCGTGTTCTCTTTACTGGTATTGTGCTGGAAGGGCTGTGACGTCATTGTAAGCTCCAACCAGGCTGACGCATACGAGGGAATAATCTATCAGCTCCTCAGTAGGTCAGAGTCCAGCCGTAGAAGGTCACCAGCCATAGGGAGCTCAGTGGACAGACCATTCAGGCTAACCTACATACTCAATCTAATTGACGTCATCGATTTGGATCAAATAAACCAGGTCAATAGTACTTGCGCGTCTACATCCCAGTGTTGTGTTGTTTGATTTACCTTTGATATTTTACATTAAATGTGACGTTGATATGCAAATGATTTCGAAGCTCGTGTCCCTGTAGTAGGAAGCTGTCATACGTAATTGACCTCTAAACGCATCCGAGTTTAATTGTAAATTTTTAAATTTAATTTGTTTCTATTAAATTTCAGCTAATTCCAATCTTGAATATCTAGATTTACTTTTTTAGGATTTTCGTACACAATGCATACATGGGCGTCGCTAGGAATTTTTCCAGAAGGGGGGGGGGGCAAAAATTTTCCAGGGGGGGGGCAAATAACAACTTTATGACATTTTTTTTAAATGTAAGGGGGGGGAGTAAATGCCTCCCTCTTATATGACATTTTTTTAAAAAAGGTAGGGGGGGGCAAATGCCCCCTTGCCCCCCCCCCCATGAATACGCCCATGAATGCATACAAAGCCATCGCAAAGGAGAACATAAGTTCAATGCTCAAGGGCTAGTTTAGGCGAGGTCAATGGCGACATTCTTATTCGGGGCCCAGAATTGTAGCTGTAGCCTATATATATCGTAACCAAGACACCATCTTTTGATGCACGGGACGTTAGACGGTTGCCATAGCTATTAACAAGATATTATAATTCAGTGTTACAATGTAAAAATGAAATTTATTATAAAGCAGATTGTCTTTGTTGCATAAATGAAATTCATTTACAAGTTTCCTCAAAAAAGCTGATAATTAAAATCTTAAAAATTTCCAAATTTCTTTGCAGCTGATGACCGTGTTGGCCTACGTTCAAATATATTGGACCGACGCAGGATTATCGTGGAACGCTACAGATTACGGCAACACCACTGATGTTCTGTTGGACGCTTCGTATGTTTGGACTCCGAAAATTTCCGTTTTGACAGGCGCTAAAGAATCTCAGTTTTTAGATTTAAACCAGGAATTGCTTGTAAGTTCCAATGGAGAAGTCACTGTTGCGATGAATAGATACATAACATTCCGGTGCGAGATCCAATTTAAGAACTATCCGTTCGACTCTCAAAGCTGTTCGTTCGGATTGAACTACTATACAAAGCACAATAAATGGTCAGTCGAGAATCACATGAACAATTTGAGCTTTCTGTTAAATGACTACAAAAAAGCAGGGGAGTGGAAGGTGGTTGGTTACGACGAGGCTCTGTACCAGGACGCCAATGGTTTTAAGTTCCCTAAGTATACCTTCATCGTCAAACGCCAAAGTGTGTACTACGTCATCACCGCGGTGTTCCCTATGGTTCTGACGTCAGTAATGATTCCTTTGGTGTTCCTGATACCGACAAAAACCGGAGAAAAGATTTCATATCTGGTGACGATGTTTACGTCCACGGCGATATTTCTGAGTTACATTAGGTACGTCAGAACGTTACATTTTGAAACAACTACTTTCATGAACAACTATTCAGAAAATATATGAAAATATCTAGAATATACTAAACATATAGCAAATAATATATATATATATATATATATATATATATATATATATATATATATATATATATATCAAGGCCGTAGCCAACTTTTTGTTTGGGGGGGGGGGGTGCGGACAGTTTTTATAAGAAAAAGTTGGAACGCAATGATACAGAATGTTTTTAAAAATATTTATTTATTATGTGAACAAGTATTTAGTTATACACTATGTGTTTATTATATATAATTAATTCATGTTATATTTTTACATAATTTTCAAGTTATGCATATTGATAGAAGTATGTTTATAATAGAATTTTTTTTTGAATTAATTTGGGAGGGGGATATGTAACCCACCTAGCCCCCCCCCCCCCCAGGCTACGGCCTATATATATATATATATATATATATATATATATATATATATATATAATTATATCTACATGACAGGAGAAAATTATACAGATCTTTTATTTTATAAATATTTTATATGTATATTTCTCCGAAAATAAATAGATCTAAATAAGCAAAATATCTAGTTTGGCAGCTCTAATGCAAAGTCGACTCTAAAGCTAGACAACAACAAAGAGCTTTTTCTTTGATAAAGGGACACCTACGAGAATGAATTTCTAGTAAGTCTGGTGATTAGAGTGCTCTGACATATACTTTTTCTTCGGAAGGGCCAACGAGGGCTGGGGGTGGTAGGTCAACCAGTGCACTTGTTCGGTGCGTCAATGTTTTTGGGGCCCCACAGCTTTCAAACATTTTTTTTTGTTAATTGATTTTGCTGCTGTCATAATTTGTCAGAGCTCCCAATATACCTTGACTGTAACTCTCGCCTAGGTCACCGGCACACATCTGGTACTTGTGCCAAGAGCATCTGACTACTCGATGTATCATATTCATTACGTTTATAGGCCTTATTACATCAATAAGAGCCAGTGGCGCAAGCAGCAAAAAATGAAAAAAGACAGTTTGACAGTCTTTTTTGTAACTTTATAACAGTAATTATGTATTGATGATTTGGCCTGGGGGGCTCAAGCCCCCCATCCCCCCCCCCGGTTGCGCCACTGGTAAGAGCCCCAAACCCCCTTTGATTAATTTATATATTGCCCCCTCCCCCTCCCAACCCCTGCAGCGATCTCTTACAAAAATGAGACATAATGTATTACCTTGGCTCGCCTGTACTCATGTATGCTAAATACGATAATGCATTCATCGGGTGAAAAGTTAAATATTTTAATGTAGTACAACATGTTTCTATCTTATAACGTTTTCCTGCAACCTAGCCATGGAGTGTCCATTTTTTTAATTTTACATTCTGTTATCTAATTATAAAGTTTCAATGTTTTACAGTAACGTGATGCCCAGAAATCTGTACAGCTTACCTTACCTGGCCGCTCTCCTTATTGAGGTCATGTGTGAGGGGCTGGCGGCGGTACTGGCCACACTTTGGGTCATTAATATGTCCGACATTGCTGACCATGTAATTGTAAGTCAATAGCTTCTGGTCCCTTTGTTCTACTTATCTTTTTCTTTTGTAGTTTACAGCTTGATAACTTCATTTCTAAAAAAAACTAGAACATCGTAAATAAAATAAAAATACAATTCACGCAAAGCATTTAAAAATCTGGGCACATTTTTTTTAAACTGGATTGATGGGAGGTTTGGTAAATAAAAATTAACTGGTTGTTTAAATCCAAATGATTTTGGTTGATGATTAAGACAGTCTCTTTCCAAAATACAATAACCAACAAACCATACATTTTAAAAAAGAAAGCTGAAAATTTGTCCAAGTAACGTGGCTAAACACAAATTGAGTCAAACATTATTTTTTTAAAAAAGTAATTTTTTCTGTTCCAAGTGGGAAAGCAAACAATGGTTATCAATATTGATAAAATTCGATAAAATAACTCTTTAAAAAAAATCACCGAAGTAATCAATTGTAACACAGGATGACTGATTTCTTTGTCAGCAGAGCGATCGACGGTTATTAACAAAATCCAAAATACATCCGCAACAGATGGGAGAGGAAGTCGACTCAAAGAATGAGAAGTCCCATCTTAAAGATGTGATAATTCAGGAGCGTAGGGATGACGTCAAGATGCAGCACCGTCGCTATATACGTCGTGTGGACAGAAGTCTGTTTATCATCTTTGCAAGTTTCCAGCTGGTTTACCTGTCTGTCTTGTTCGGTGCCACGGGGTGGATTCAATAACATCCGATTCTTATATTTGGAAATAAAGGAATAAATAAAATTTTAATGTAACTTATGGAATTTTTCATAAAGGAGACTGTGACGTGTAGAATTGCCCTTCTCCCCCACCAACCCCAGTTCACCACAGGGTCAAGGTTCCAGCCGCCATGTTTGTGTAGATTCGTTTCGTCGACGTCGCCTTCTCCCCAATCGTTTCACTTACGTTCTTCCCCCCCCCCCCAACGTTTCGGTGACAGACATCGTCGTTTTCACCCCCCCCCCCCATAAACGTTGCACCAACGTATTCGCCCCAACCTTATAAAAGACGTGAATAGTAGTAGTTGAGTTAGTAAGGTGCTCTGAGTAGTAAGGTGCTCTGAGTTAGTAAGGTGCTGACAGTCATATGAGTTAGACGTAGAGTAGTGTAGATAGTTCTAAGATTCTAAGAGTTAGTTGTAAACTTATAGTGACATTTGTTTAAGTAGACATCATTAGATAAAGGACTTATATTGTATATACATATATATTCACCTATGTTTAGATGCAATTAAAGTTAGATCTGTTGTGTTCTTATACCAAGCCTTGGCGTTGATATATTTATTAGTTAGAAAAGTTAACGTTACATATTTGAAAGTAATAACGTAACAGAGACAATAAAATAAGTGAATTTACATTTTAAACCTTGATTTTACCTTTTTTTAAAAACTAAATGCGCACAAACAAGAATTATGAATTAAAAGAAGAATACTGAAAGTATTTAGTTTGAATTCGCTGGTGAAGGCTGAATTCAATTCGTGTCTAGTGAATACAGACTTTGTACATATTATCTTATACAAATAGATTGCTGGGGTCCTACACTGTAGCTTTTTAGCTCATACTTAAATCCTGAACTATCTTGTCCTGATGCAAGTCCCCCAAGTCCAACCAGCTTTAAGTAGGGCGACTGTGCGTTGTGCTAGCCACACAACCCCTTTAGCTAGCCACACAACCCCTTTAGCTAGCCACACAACCCCTTTAGCTAGCCACACAATCATTTTAGCTAGCCACACAACCCCTTTAACTAGTCACACAAACCCTTTAGCTAGCCACACAATCATCTTAGCTAGCCACACAACCCCTTTAACTAGTCACACAAACCCTTTAGCTAGCCACACAACCCATTTAGCTAGCCACACAATCATTTTAGCTAGCCACACAACCCTTTTAGCTAGCCACATAACCCCTTTAGCTAACCATACAATCCCTTTATGCACACGAACCCTACACATCATCCTCCCCGATGACTTTACTTGACCTAGGTCTATATAATGACCATATATCGCTATGGTATGGGGGTGAAATTTCTGAATACTCTCAAAACCAAATTACCACAAGTTTCCTGTGCAGTAATTAATGACATCACACTGAAATCAAAGGTGGTAATAATGGGAAATTACTGAAGGGTCACCGACAAAAAATGTAAACTGGGGGCTCCCTCAATCAACTACCAGCCCATATTTTTAGTATTTAGTAAAATTCGGGACCCGCAAATGTTCAGGACCCTGACTCTATATTTAAATCTGCACGCTCAAGTACATAAATAAATAACTTTTACAACTATTATCATCAGATATTAATAAGCTAGTACTTACATTTTAGATTGCTTATTTCCATATTCTGTGGCTCTTTGTTGAGTCATGCTTGGCTCTTCTTTAACTTATGGGCGGCTCTCAATAGAAACAAATATTTTACTTGTATTATGTAACTCTTTTTTCACTAAATCTTGTAATTTGACTATTATGTAACTTTATATAATTATTAAACTATAAAATACCCGGCATTATGTACTCATCGACCGCTAAAAAACCAAACGATGGAACCAAGTGCATGGGGGCTTTTCGTGACTGACCTAATTTCACTGTTGATATAAAAAAGATATTTTGCTGAATGTGATAACAGTGGGAGAGTCCGTCCTCTCATTTCAATAAAAGTTTATGTGTTTTTAAACTACAACTAAAATTTAATTGTTAAATTCTGCGCTGATTAAACAAGTCTATATTACGTAAGTACTTGTAATTTGATGTTTACAACTTGTATTGGGGGAAATGTTGGTGTGGGGGGGGGGGGTTAAATATGTTCCCAAATAAAAAACAAGTTTAGAATTACTAACATAGTGGTCTGCTTGTATATTTCCTGTGAGGATGAGATGAAATCTCTTAAATCCTATAAACCACTAATGGGATGGTTTTTATGGTGCCCTTCTTTCATCCCCACCATAGCCGCTAGTGCAATGGCCAAGGAGGCACCACGGGAGATATAACGGGGTCTTAAGCCATGACCTGAAAATATCCTTTGGTACTCACCGGTGATCGAACCAGGGACCCTCATGTCTACATTCGTTTGGTTTACACAGCTCGATCTTGCGTTCCCTCAAAAAAACTGGTTAGCGCCGGCTTAGTGGCTTCATGGTCATACTGCAGGTGGAAGCCGAATGCTGCGTTACATGCTAAAAAAAAGCGTGCAACAAATAAACCTAAGGTACGCGTACCACAGTAGACAGAGCCTCATCTGTCGGCACGCGACTAAAATATCACTTCCTTTAATTTTAATTGGAGTTTTGGCACTTTGCTAAGTGGTTTATTGGTTGAATTTCGGGCACGCGGCCCCAAAAAGGTTCGCCACCACTTAAATAGATAAAGCTTAAGCGCGTCATGAAAATAAGGGAACGTAACCCACCACATTTTGACCATTTTTTTTACATTTTATCTTAGCTCTATAGTTCATCCAATTTATCTTATACGTCACACAATTTGTTGCTTTTATCTCCTAATCTTCTCGTAGCTCCTAGTTTATCAAGATATCTTATTATACAGTCTGTATTCTACCCCTGAATGGCCACGCGTAACTGGACTCTACAGCCTGTTCATGTAGATCATCTGGGTACCACGGTTTGATATGGGGGTCAGTTGGACTGTTGGCTTTGTTTACATTGTGTTTTCAACACTGAAATGGTCACGCGCCAATGGACGCTAACTCCTGTTCTGTATTGGGTCAACTTGGCTGTTGGCTTTGTCGACCTAACGTCCGAGAAGTAAAAACGATTGGTCAGCTGAAGGAAACAAAACGCCGGTCATAGGCCACGACAATAATGACCCGTAATTAAGATGGTCATTGTTTTTGTGGTAGATACAGTGAAATTTCGATCTGTCACATGGGCAACAACTCTTGATCTTCTCTAATTTTGTCTCTTTAAAATCTGACGCCAGAAACGGAAATGGTTTTTGTTGTTTCTAGTTATGCAAAATACATTCTTTGTGTGTGTGTGTGTGTTTGTTTGTTTAGGGTTGTGGATCTTTTTACTAGTCTGTCTACATTTCAAGTTGGATAATTTTATTATGTTTATTGTCCAGATGGTCTTCCAAAAAGGTGAACTCTGAGTCATTTTTTGATGGTAGTTTCTAATTGGCAATCGTTTTACTAGTATCTTGTGTCAATATCAAGGACATTAGCGAGAATGTAGGAAATTAAAAAAAAATAACAAACGAAACTTAATTAACTACGGGCGGAGGCTACTAGTCTTGCCAATACAATCAACGAGTCTGCTATTATATAAATATTGGAATAAAAAATATTGGCAGCGGTGGGATTCGAACCCACGCCTCAGAAGAGACTGGTGCCTAAAACCAGCGCCTTAGACCACTCGGCCACGCTACCACGATACGTGATACTTCAGAAAAAAAATAAAAAAAGTCAACTCGGGAAAGGTTTTATTTTTTAGCGTAATTAGCTTGTGAAATAAAAAAATTCCAATTCTACTCTATTTCAATAAGTAAATCTAACAAATTTTATTGAATGATCGAAAAAATGTTTGTATTGAGGTTGGGGGGGGGGGGAGGGAGCATTATGTCGGATTAAGAAAAAAAATCGGGCATTGGATAGAAACTTAATGACCAATGACCAAAATACACCAACTGACGGACAGGGGTCTTCGCGGGACGTTGAGCATAGGTAGCGGACCCCCTTGAGGTGATTATTAAATTAAGAGTTGCGTTCTAAGTCTTCATGCCTGTCACGTGATGCATGTACCAACAAACAAACAAACAACAAAACTCCTCTGTCCTTCTGTCAAATTTAAGAGTCAATTGTGGCCCGCGGCTCAGATTGCTTGCCCACCTCTGTATTAGTCTTCCCCCCATCCCTTCACTCCAAAACAACAAAATTGAAAACATCGCAGAGTGCGTGACCTTCATGTTTCAGAACGATGGAGTACGTCACAACCGGAAGTTTTTATTTTCATTTGACTTAAGTAATCTTTTGTTTTTAGTATTATAAATCACATGACAGTAAATCACATTACAATAATAAACATGTAGTTAAAAAAAAAACTTGACTAGTCTGCTTTATTTGACTGTTTCAATGCTAAAAACCGTTGCCATGGCAGACAATGCTATCGTTAAATGAGGTTTTATTCTTTTGTTTGGTTTCGTTCTGATAACTGAACAAACAAGACGATGTTAAATAAAACTAATGATTGCGCTCCCTATTTTCGAATAATCCCTTTTTTTTAATCAATCTCGTTTTCGACGAAGCTTGAACCAGGGCTGCCAATTCGGGTCATTTATATCCAGGTCTGGATATTGTTCGAGTTATTTCGATAGAGAACCGTTCAAAGGGTAGGCAAATTTGCCGACTGCAATGAGGCCCGCTATAGGATCTTGTATTGAACCATTACATAAAATCTTCAGAAGGCATTACTTAACAGAATGTAAGAGGATCAGAAGGGGCCATGTTTCTATGATAATTAATTGCTCAAGATTTTTAAGTTGCGCCTTGAACAGTGTGTTTGCTTATGGCTCCCAAAGGACAGTACACCTAGGGCCTCCTTCTCCCCCAATGTACTTTTTAGTAGGAAAAGGGGCCCCAAAAGCCGTAAGAATGATTATGTCTAGATATTACTAAAAAGCAATCCTTTGAAAGAGATTTAGACGCTAGATCTATTTTACTTAGATACACATTTTTTTTTGAC
Source organism: Bulinus truncatus (assembly GCA_021962125.1). Lineage (NCBI taxonomy): Eukaryota > Metazoa > Mollusca > Gastropoda > Planorbidae > Bulinus > Bulinus truncatus. The sequence goes on along the minus strand of JAGDYQ010000029.1, from coordinate 4,925,936 downwards.
TTTTTGCTCTATTTTCTGTACATATTTGATAAAAAAAATCTTATGGATAATTTTTTGGTGAAAAAAGTTGGCAGCCAATGTTTAAACTGTACACAACAAATATAACACATAAAAAAACATTATCATGATTTGTTCAACTGACCAATTAGAATTCACCAGTCACGTGGATATAATGGAACTATCCAAAAACTATAGTAATCGACAAACAAATTACTTTTTATTTACCGAATTATCTCCGTATCACATGGTGATAAAAACCCAAATAAAACCTACCGAAAGTGTGAAAATCCATTATTGGTTTAATATTGATACATAAACAATGGTACTTAAAATGCATTATTCAACATGCTGGAATATAATCCTAAATTCTTCACAACCGCGACACAGAAATTAAAATTTAAAGGGTAACAACTTAGGCAGTGCTCTATTTTTAATTCATTCGGAGTTGTGTAACCTTTGAACAAGTGTAGGCCAATACTCAATCTTTACATATATATATGAGAATTAAACTTAAATGATGTAAAATAAATATCGTGCGCATGTATCCACAAAATATCTTTAAAACAGGGAAATTTGTCTTCAAAAAATTTAATAATACAAATGTGGCTACAGCCGCTTCACTATTTTTTTTTTCTATTTTGATTTGATAAATTTCATGTGCACTAAGAGTAGCACGAATCGCATCAAGATGTTGTTGATATTTTAGGAAGCTAATTCAGCTAAGTCAGGAAAATAAAAAAAAAAACACATGTATATGTTGCATGCAACTATTTGAGCCAATTAAGTTAACCGGAGGCTGTGTGACGAATTCAGTACCAACACTCGGTATTGATTGTATTATGACTGACAACTATATGGGAATACATTTATTATGTTAAACTGATACATAAATTTATGTAAATAGAATTTATTGCTACTATGTATATTTAATAATTTCCATTTTTTTTAGTTAATAAGCTGTTTTTAACTTGTCAAACTATGTTTTATTTTTTTAGGAATTTTACGTATTGATCAGTGATCTATCATCTGTCAATCATCGATGCTTCGATTATTATATCTCGTGTTCTCTTTACTGGGGTTGTGCTGGAAGGATTGTGACGTCAATGGAAGCTCCACACAGGCTGACGCGTACCAGGGAGTAATTAATGAGCTCCTCAGTAGGTCAGAGTCCAGCCGCAGAAGGTCACCAGCCATAGGCAGCTCAGTGGACAGACCATTTAGGCTGACATACACTTTCAGTCTCATTGACGTCATCGAATTGGATCAAATAAACCAGGTCAGTTGTAATTTTATATTTATATCACAGTGTTGTTTTTTTTATTCAACTTTGCCCCTGTAGCAGGAAGCCATCATACGTAATTTCCCTCTATATGCATCCGATTGTGATTGTAATTTAACTAAATTGTTTCTATAAAATTTAAGCTAATTCGAATCTTGAATATTTAGATTTACTTTTCAGGAATTTTTCACACGATGAAGGCACAGCCTTCGCAAAAAGAGGACATAAGTAAAATGAGCGAGGCCTAGGGTGAGCAAGGCCTAAGGCGAAAGTCTTATTTAGGGCTTGGAATTTAGTAGTAGTCTATATATCGTAACCAAGACAATGATGCGCGGTACGTTGGACGGTCGCTCTTGCAACTAACAAGATATTATAATTCAGTGTTACAATTTACAAATGAAATAAATAATAAAGCAGATTGTCTTTGTAGCATAAACGAAATTCATTTATATGGATCCTCAAAAAAACTGTTAAAAATTCCCCTAAATTTGCTTGCAGCTGATGACCGTGTTAGCCTACGTTCAGATAAATTGGACAGACGCAGAATTATGGTGGAACGCTACAGAGTACGGGAACACCACTGATGTTCTGTTGGATGCTTCATCTATCTGGACTCCGAAAATTCTCGTTTTGACAGGCGCGAAAGACTCTCAGTTTTTAGAATTTAACCAGGAATTGCTTGTAAGTTCCAATGGAGAAGTCATGGCTGCGATAAGTAGATACATAACATTTCGGTGCGAGATTCACTTTATGAACTATCCGTTCGACTCTCAAAGCTGTTCGTTCGGATTGACCTACTTTACGGTACGACTTAATTGGCCAGTCGAGATTCACATGAGAAATATCAGCATTCAGTATAAGGACTACGCGAAAGCGGGGGAGTGGAAGATGATTGGGAACGACGAGGTTTTGTACAAGGACGCCAACGGTTATGAGTTCCCTATGTACACCTTCATCGTCAAACGCCAAAGTGTGTACTACGTCATCACTGCGGTGTTCCCCATGGTTCTAACTTCAGTGATGATACCTTTGGTGTTCTTGATACCGACAAAAACCGGAGAAAAGATATCATATCTGGTGACGATGTTTACGTCCACGGCAATATTTCTGAGTTACATCAGGTACGTATTTACGTTAACGTTACATTTTGAAACAACTACTTTCTTGAAGAATTATCAAGAAAATATTTGAAAAATATGTAGATTATACTAAATATATAGCGAATAATTTATATTGAAAATTATATCTAAATAACGGATGGCCGAGTGGTGTAGATACTCGACTGTCGACCTGGGAGTCCTGAGTTCGATCCTTGGTGAGGCCCATGGGAATTTTTCCAGGTGAAATGTGTTTCAAAGTCGTCCCACAAGTCCACCAAGCTTTAAATGGGTACCTGACTTTAAGTTGTGGAAGTAAAGGCGGCTGGGCGTTGTGCTAACCGCACAATCCCTTCATATGCCAAGGTTATAGAAACAGATGAATTCTACACTTCATCTGCCCAAGGCTCAAGGGAACTTTACTTTTTTTTTACTAAATAACAGGGGGAAAATTATACAGATCTTTTATTTAATAACATTTTTTTGTATATGTATATTTATCCGAAAATAACTGGATCTGAATAACAATAAATATCTAGTTTAGCAGCCCTGATTAATTTATTAATTCATTTTGCTGCTCTGTTATGATTTATCAGAGTTCCCAGCATATCTAACCGCAGGCCCGTAGCGTGCGGGGGCCGGAACCGGGCCCCTCCTGCGTTTTGTCTGGCCCCTTCTGCTTGTTTGCTCTATTTAGTAACATTTTTTCCTGCCCCCCCCCCTCCCGCTATTGGCCTGGCTCCTGCTGTTGAATTTTCACGCTACGGGCCTGTCTGACTGCAACCCTCGTCTAGATCACCTAGATAATTCTGGAGTTTCTGCCAAGAGCCCCTAAGGACACAAGACAGCTCTGTATATCATATTCATTACGTTTAGAGCCCTTATTACGTCATTAAGAGTCCCCCCCCCGGATCATTTAATGTTTTTGCCCCCCCCCCCCTTTACAGCAAAGACATACAATAATGAAACATAATGTATTTATTTGGCTTGCATATACTCCTGCATACTAAATACGACAATGTATTAACTTGGAAAAAAAAAGGTTTTTTACTAACATTTCTAACTAACACTTTTCTAATTCTAAAAGTTGTCCCGCAACATTGTTTTGGAATGTCCATTTCTAAAAATTAACAGTCTCTAACTTTATTGTGACGTGTCCATTAGGGTGATAACAAAAAAATTTTTTTTATGAAACCACTTGCAATCGAGGAACTTTTATGTGTAATTTAAGAATATCAATTGCATTTTAAATTTTTTTGCAAAAAGTTCCCCCACCTCCCCGTTTTTCGGAAGAAAAAAGTGAAAAAAATTTTTTTTTTTCAAAAAAAAAGGACATGTTTTTTTTAGCTTAATTCAAAAGAGTATTATTAATAACTAATCAACTTTTATTAACAAATAAGATACAGATCAGTTAGTAATATGTACAGAATGTACAAGAAATGTTCAAAACATATTTTGTCCTATGAACTTCAGATTCAAAAATTCAATTTTTCTCGATTTCGCACGAAGTTCCGCCATCAGTTTCACAGCACGTTCAGCAATTTGGTTAGATCTGGAATGTCAATTAATGACTTCTCGACTGACCAATGGGTCTTTAAACACTTAATTGCCTTCTTGCACTTTATCTCGATGAGTGAGGTAAACAGTTCATTGAAGGACGCTTCATTGTAGTCTTGCGAATCGAACCAAGCATTTGCCCATTCGTAGCAGATGAAGTTGCAGGTAGAAGCGAGAATACTGCGCCACTCTGTTATCAGAAATAATGCTATAACAGTAAATATTGCACGTGAGTTCCATCTTGCCTGGTGTAAATTTGGTAATTTATTCCAGCTGATGCGAGGCCAACGTGGGTTCTCGCCTGTGCAAACATCTTTTGTCACAAGAAGCGGTAATCAGCTTGAAGAGTGACATAGTTTTGTGTTAATTTGCCCATGAAGGAATGGTTGAGTTCTTGTTTGCTCATTGGCTCTTGATTAAGAAAATTCATGACATGTTTCAGAAAAAGGTCGAGTACATGGTGCTGACAGTCAATATATTGTGGCTTCTGAAAGCCATTGCTCAAGACATCATCCTGTATGAGCTTTACAATCCCGTGCAAATGGTCAGTATTTCTGCGGTCGTGTTGCAAATTAACATACAAATATTTTCTCAAGCATCATATTCATCAATTAGCTGATGTAGTTCATTGTGAATGGCCGCGGCAGAACCACTCTCACATTTGAGAATACCGAGTTTGATTTCGGTTGTCATCTTTTTCAGCAAACCTACTTGATTCTCTTCCCCTTGCACTCTTTTACCATCAAACTGGATACATAGGGATCTTTGCTTTGAAGTTTTTGAACAATTTTAGTTTTCATTTTCCGTCCTTCAGAGATTACTCATTTCCAGACACCCGCCTGACTTATGACCCTGTTCAGCAATGGTTACAAGAACGTCATGTGCTTTATGTGTGGAAATGTTTTTCAGTACTAGTTAACCCGCTGTTCCTAGTGCTTGCTCTTTGATATTTCGGTTTTTGCATTCAGAAGATGACGTTTAAGAAATAGTTGGCGACTCGGGTGAAGAAGCAGAGGTTTCCAGAATCCGAAGATTTTGAGACAGCTGTATGTTTTTTGTGTAGATTTTGAGACAGTCGTGTGTGTTTGTGTAGTTTATGAGACAGTTGTGTTTGTTTGTGTAGGTTTTGAGACAGTTTGTGTGTATTTGTGTAGCTTTTTGAGACAGTTGTATGTGTTTGTGCAGGTTGTGATTGAGAAAAGCTGGCTTGAGATTGAGTTTTTGATAGTCGGATTCGTTTTCTTGGGTGGAATGATTCCAAAGGGCTTGTTTGACCATTGAATAACCAATCTTCCTCCACTGTTAACATGCCTCTGGTAGTGCTCTATATCCTCTGTGTTTTTCCATTCTCCAGCATTAACGTTGGTGACATCCAAATAACTGAGAAAGTGTTATCAGATGGTTTCTTTTTGTTTTTGTCATATAAAACCAATTAGACCATTGAGTTTCATTCTGATTAGTGTACTGGTAACAGTGGAAAGTCTTGAATTTCCCTCAAGAGCAATTCTATATCAGTAATCATAATTTTGATTCGATCCAGTCGCCTTTTCTGGCTATTGAACAGAAAAGTGAAGTTTCCAAGAATTTGACGGTTTTGTCGGCATCCATGTGAGATGGGTGATTAGCTTTTCAACAGATGAGGAATTCTTGGTGTATCTGTTATTTACTGTTTAGAAGATGATTAAAGATGAGTATAGTAAATGCCTTGTTTATAAACAAATGGAAACAGACGACTGAGAAATGTGCTTAAAAGCAGTCTAGAAAAGTCATATATAATAATTCAGTGTGAAATCAAAACCGACCGTCAAACTGCGCGATATGAGAAAACAAAAATTAAAAGGTGGGGGAACTTTTTTCAATTTAAAAAAAAAATAATGTTACTACTGTCATCTACATATAATTGTTCCTCGAATGTAAGGGGTTTCAGTTTCGTTACGAAAAAAAATGAAAATAGTTATCACCCTAGTGTCCATGTTCTACAGTAACGTGATGCCCAGAAATCTGTCCGTCTTACCGTACCTGGCCGCTCTCCTTATTGAGGTCATGTGTGAGGGGCTGGCGGCGGTACTGGCCACACTTTGGGTCATTAATATGTCCGAGAGTGCTGACCATGTAAGTAAATAAATTCTTGTCTCTTTGTTCTGCTTAATTTTTTTTTTTTAAATTTAAAACTAAATAACTCAAATCTAAAAAAAAACAAGCAAGCAAGCCTCGTAAATTACATGAAAAGACATTTAACAGAATGCAATTGAAAAATATGGGCAAATTTTTTTTTTTCAACTGGATTGACATGAAGCCTTGTTTGGCATATCAGAAAATAAAAATGAACTGGATGTTGAAACCCAAAAAAAAAGATTTGGTTGATGATTGAGATAGTCTCAGAGCAAATTACAATAACAACAAACTATACATTTTAAAAGGAAAAAAAATGAACTAGCATGACTCTGGAATGTTAGTATAGTATAGTATAGTATAGTATAGTATAGTATAGTATAGTATAGTATAGTATAGTATAGTATAGTATAGTATAGTATAGTATAGCGTGTAGAATTTAACCCACCTTCACCGCCCCCCCTCCCTTTCAGGTGAAACTTTCCTCTCTCAAACTAGTGATCCATCTTAGTTGACCATGTTGATTACGTAACCCAAGTTCAAGGTCGGGACTCAAACCAATCTCCCAACTTAGATTTGACGCCCATGGATGGTACATACATATCTTCTCCACCCCTCCCCCCCCCCCCCCCCCCCCCCCTATCTTTGTGTTGCCATATAAAGTTAAGAAATAAGTTAGTAACTAGTAGAGTAGAGTTGACCAGAGAGAAAGATGAAAGTGGTACGGTGCTGACAGGCTTAGTAGTTTGACGAAATTAGTCCGGTGTGGACGCCGTCCTAATAGTTAGAGTAGGCGTAGGTAGGGTGGAAGTAGTTTGCTATAGTAGAAGTAGTTAGAAGCAAGGCCGTAGCCAGAATTTTGTTTTGGAGGGGGGCTGTGCGGATTCGGGGAAGGAGGGGGGTCTTTGCAGAGAGTTTTATATAAGAAAAAATTGGAACGCAATGATAAAGAAGTAAATTTAATAATAAAATTTGATTCTTAGAATTAATTGGGGGGGGGGGGGGCTCCAGCCCCCTGGCTACGGCCTTGGTTAGAAGTAGTTTGCTATAGTAGAAGTAGTTATAAGATCTTTAAATAAGTACAATTTTATTGAAGTCAGTATTTTGACATAGTGTACTGCATTGAGCAATGTTCTTAATATAATAGTCGTTTAAAAGTTAACGTTACGTACTTGGTGAAGCCATAAATAAACCACCGTAACATATCTAGCAGTGTCTTTAAAACGTAACGTAACAATGACTATACAGAAAGTATGCCAAAAAAATTTTTTTTTGTTTAGAAAAGTGATTTATTTTTAAGAGGAAAACAAACGATGCCTATAAATATTGATCAGCCCCTCCCCTTCACCTCTGCACCCCCCCCCCCATTCCGAATTAGATTCGATAAAAGAACTTTAAAAAATACAACAACAACAACAAAAAAATAACCTCACTGCAGTAATCAATTGTAACACGCGATGATTGGTTTCTTCTTCCACAGAGTGACCGACAGTTATTTACAAAATCCAAAGTACTTCCGCAACATATGGGAGAGGAAGTCGACTCAAAGAATGAGGAGAAGTCCCATCTTAATGATGTGATAATTCAGGAGCGTAGGGATGACGTCAAGATGCACCACCGTCGCTATATACGTCGTGTGGACAGAAGTCTGTTTGTCATCTTTGCAAGTTTCCAGCTGGTGTACCTGTCTGTCTTGTTCGGTGCTACGGGGTGGATTCAATAACATCCGATTCTTATATTTGGAAATAAAGGAATGAATAAATAAATAAAAATGGTTAAATAGTTTTTATGTACTTAATTAATGGAATTTTGTCATAAAGGAGTGACACAAATAACTGAATTTACATTTTAAACCCTGATTTTTACTTTTATTTAAAAATTAAATGCATAAAAACTAGAAGTTTTGTGAATTAAAAAAATAAATACAGAAATTATTTAGTTTGAATTCGTTGGTGAAGGCTGAATTAAATTTGTGTCAAGTGAATGCAGACTTTGTATCATCTTTGTCCAGTATAATGTGGGGGCCCTAAACTCTATAGCTTTTGTAGCTGATAATAAATCCTGCACTATATTTTATATTAGCCTAACGAGTAATACGCTAATAATAGTATCATTTAAAAATTAAAACAGTATAAATATATATATATATATATATATATATATATATATATATATATATATATATATATTGCTATTTTATCAATTTAAATTTAGCACTCATTTTAGTAGCTACCTTTATAATTACCATACTACTTAACTATTTAACTATTTTCGCCTTTTGCGTTTTACTAGTACATTCTAATTATCATTTAAAAATTAAAAATCACAACGCATTTTAGAGACAAGGGTTTCATTATGTTTTTAGAGCATTTTCGAAAAAAAAATGCTCTATTGTCCCCGTTTTGTCTGTCTGTCTGTCTGTCTGTCTGTCTGTCATCACCCTAGATCTCAACAACCATAAGTCCTAGACCCATGATGTATATATCATTTTTTGTAGGTCTTGGCCTGCCACTAGAAAATAGCTTTTTCCATTTTCGTGATCTGACCTCTCAGGGCCGTAAAAGGGGCCTTATAAAGTACCGTTTTTTTACTTTATAAGCTATATTAATAATGGACCGCCCTATATCTCAGCAACCGTAAGTCATAGACCCATGATGTATATATCATTGTATAGGTCTTGGCCTGCCAAGTGTACATCAAAAGTCCATTTCGCGATTTGACCTCACAGGGCCAAAATATAAGAGATTGTTATGTACCGTTTTGCTTATATTTGAAATATAAATAATAAAAGCTAATCAAAGGGGCGTAATCATTATGTATTTTTGTAACAGTTATTCAACATGACTTACTTGTCCTTTTAATATCTTTTTTCAGATATATGCATTACACAATTGAATTTATAAACATTTCCAAAATTTACAAATATTTACTGAAAGATAACAAACGTACTGAAAATGCGCTAACACGTCCTGTCTCCAGAATGGAACAGGCTTAATTGCTTGTTTTTACTAATGTCATCAGTTTAATACAGTCACAGAGTTTCAAACTTAAGTAATAATTTGTGTGCATTTCTGTGTCCGAATAAATGGTTTGATTGATTGCATTGATGGGTCGATCGGGGTTTGACAGTGAACGTTCAAAGTGTCCTGTTCAATTCCCAGTAGCTTCAGTTTACATAAGGTCAGTTAAATTCCGTTTCTCAATTTCAGCATGGTATGGCCAGATTAGTACAACTAGACATCCAGCTAAATATTTATATAACCGTTTTTTTATATAACCGTTTTTTATACAAGCGGTTATTTATAAAACGGGTTTTTCTTTTTTTGTATTTTACATTTTACTAATATTCTGTATATGTATATACATATATGTACAATTTAAGGGATTGTGTGGTTAGCAAAACGTCCTGCCACTTTCCTCCCCCCCCCCAACTTAAAGTCAGGTACCTATTTAAAGCGGGGTAGACTTGGGGGACTTACACCAAGACATGAAAAACTCCCAAGGTTCTCACTGAAGTTCGAACCAGGTCGACAGTCGAGCGCTCAACACCGCAAGGAAAAGGAAATTTTTGAAAAAATATGGATCATAAATAAAACACAATCGCTATTAAAACTAAATGAATAACCCAAATATAACGTCAATAAAGCAGAATTTTTAATGTTAAAAATGCGAAATATATTTTAGTGGAATGAAAAAAAACTGGCAGCGGTGGGATTCGAACCCACGCCTCCGAAGAGACTGGTGCCTAAAACCAGCGCCTTAGACCACTCGGCCATTAATTTGCCTCCAGTTTTAATGTGCTGTTGGGAAGAATACCAATGAAGTGCTGGTCACAACGTCTGTGCTAGAAAAGAATTTGTCCAGCTGCTGACCAGCGTTGAGTTTCAAATTTTTTCTATGAAAACAACCTTCATTTGAACATTTTTTTTTTTTTATTTATGTTATGGCGATGTAAAAATTTGAGATTGTGAGGGGTCAGACAGGTCAGGGGTCAATGACTTAACAATAGAATTTAATGCCAAAGATGAGAAAGATCACAATTCTTGAAAGCCATTTTTTTTAGGAAGGAAGAGAAGTTTATGACTTAGATACTATAATCCATTTATAGGACAGTTTATATAGTGTCCTCCCCCCCCCGCCCACAATATCCGATAGTGCAAGGACCATGGAGGTACCACAGGAGACACAAGTGACTGTCTCGTAACCTTTCAGGAAACAGGTTGGACTGCAGGATGAAAATCCTGCTGGTAACTAAAACGCCACCTAGCCAGCACCTAGCTAATGGGGCGCTTCCCTTTTTATTGTTGGCCTTACACAAGCAGTGGCGTAGTAGGGATACTGCGAGTTGTGGGATCACACAGGGCGCCGAACTAGGAAAGGGCGTCGTACTAGGAAAGGGCGCCGAACTAGGTAAGGGCGCCGTACTAGGAAAGGGCGCCAAACTAGGTGAGGGCGCCGAGCTAGGAAAGGGCGCCGAACAAGGAAAGGGCGCTGAACTAGAAAGGGCGCCGAAGTAGGAAAGGGTACCGAACAAGGAAAGGGCACCGAAAGAGCGTTGTTAAATGTGTATTTCTTTTTTTTTTTTTCGCACTTTTCAGATTGGGAGAAGGGCGTCAAAAATTTAACTCGCACAGGGCGCCACAATAGCTAGCTACGGCTCTGAGCACAGTTTGTTATATTCTATTTTAAATAAATCTAAATCATGGCTTGAAACGTTTGATGTGAATTTTTTTTATAAATCAAGGCACTTCTTTTTTTTTTTTTTTCAAAGAGTGGTCGCGGGTAAAAAGGCTCAACAAGTTTACTTGTATAGTTTCAGTTTAATATCAACTGGCATTGTGGTTCATTGAACACGTTGCACACAAGCTTGTCCTTAGAACACCACCCAAAGACGCAGGGGAAACCGCCTATTAGTTGAAACCGCCACCAGCCGATATCCTTAAAACAATATCCAAAGACGCAGGGGAATCCGGCTATAAGTTGAAACCAAAGTGGCAGGAAACCCGTATTGTGGGGCAACAATCTACGTTTTTAAAACGATTATCTCTACGCCTGATACCGACAAGATTTTTTTTATTTAACTTGACCCACTTTGCTTTCTGGTTTTTTTTTTAAAAAACATCACTTTCATACATAGTTAACTAAAGCTAAACGTGCCTAAGAACCCCCCACACCCACCCCTGACCACATACGGCGATCCAGGTTACAAAGCCGACTGTGTAGTATCCAATGAGTTCATATTTTCATTCTGTTAACCGAACAAACATTACAGTGATTAGAAACAAAATAGATATTGGGTTTATTTTATCGTTAGTAAACCTTTTATTACCCTTATTACAATCAAGCTTTTTTAAAGAACACTGATTAAATATTGTAAAGTTTGATCCTAGATCAATATTTGTTAGAGTTCTTCAAGTTAAGTCTCCTTTTTTTTCCAATACACCTTCACTTTGTTTATGTGAACTTATTTTTACAAAGAATCGAATCCCAATGTTGAACATTTCACGTATTGTTCACTAAATGTTCAAGGTGTAACTGAGGATTTCATTGGAATTTCATCAAATTTGTAAACGAATAAAATAGAATAGTTGTTGTTTTTTTTTTAGAATGCAACATTTAAAGTATAATAGTCAACCAAAGAGCATGATGGAACTATAACAATGACACGCAAGGGGGACAACTGAAGCTTTATTGTATATTAAATATAAACTCAGCTATGTAACTTACATATAAACTTTTTTTTTTCAACACATCAAATTATGCCATTATAATGTTATATATAACTTGCTGTACCCTGCAAAACCTTTGCATAGAGTTATATCCCCTTAGCTTGATCGGTAGGCTAGGTTATTTTTTGGTTTCGGGCAGATCCGATGTTTTCATATTTGTATTTTAAACTGGAATACTCTTGTATTAATTCTTTACTTTCGATTTAACGCAGAACCCAAATCGCTTATATATATATATATATATATATATATATATATATATATATATTATGTTATTAATGAAGATAATGTGAGATCAAGGCCGTAGCCGGGGGGGGGGGGCTAGGAGCAGACCCCCCCAAATTAATTTTAAAAAATCAAATTTTATTATAAAATATACTTCTTTATCATTGCGTTCCAATTTTTTCTTATATAAAACTCTCCGCACAGCCCCCCCCCCCCACACAAAACCGCACAGCCCCCCCCCCCCCCAAAACAAAATCCTGGCTACGGCCTCGTGTGAGATTATTATTTTTTTTTGAATCGCAGGCCTCTCCATTTGAAATTTGACGTAGGTGGTCTCACCAATATGACCAGGTGAACGGAGTGTTTATAGGTGAAAGCACATATAATTAAACGTACGCGTCATTAAAGTAAGTGAATTGGCTACGGGAAGGGGGGGGGTGTGGCAGGGAGAGATGAGCTCTGGCCGAATCAAACAGCGGAACTAGCCGAATTCGTCACGATAGCCGTAGTTTGTCCATGTTTGTGTCAGACCATGTGAAGCGATCTGATCCGTCACTTTCTAAATAAAGTCTATGTTATATAGTTACTGGCCCCTAGGTGGTGGGGGGGGGGCATCAGTTCTGAGCCACCATCGTCGTGGTTCACGTAACGGATTTGATTCCCCCCTCCCCCCAGGGACACGGAGTGACCTGTGTCCACCTTGGTTCATCCATGGCCATTGATTGTATCCTCTATTGTGTGTGACAAGCAAAACCGTATCCTTTTTACCTCACAGACATGTTTACCTCCGCGGAAAATAGGCCAAGCAATTATAAATGATGTTGGTTTATGTTTTATTGCTGCTACAGCATTTAGTAATACAAATAGGTATCGACAAACATTACCCTCGAATGAAAGGTGTTCATAAAAGAAAGAAATATTCAAAAAATGAGTCTTTTTTTTTTTTAAAATAATCAGTGCCTTTCTTTTAATTCCCGACACCCTACTACATCGGTTCTCCAACATTTTCGCGACTGTACCCCAAAGGGTGCAAAAGTATGTCAGCTGGTATCGCACACACGTAAGTTTGCCGATAAATGTTTTTATTTTCATAACTAGCTGTACCCTGCAAAACCTTTGTATAGAGTTATATCCCCTTAGGCTTGATCAGTAGGCTATGTTATTTTTTTGGTTTCGGACAGATCCGATTTTTTCATGGTTTTTATTACTATCTTTACGTTTGACGATTTTAAACTGGAATACTGTTGTATTAACTCTTTACTTTCAATTTAACGCAGAACCAACACCGCTGTTATTTATATAGTATACATTTGCTTTTACTTTTCTAATGCGATGGTCAGGTACGTGGTTTTGGCGTTATAAACTGGCGACCTTCTCCAAACTTTTGGTTGATTTAAACGAAAATTATATGTCACTGCTTACTCCGGGAGGGGGGGGGGTGTACGGGCACCACCAGTTGAGTACCGCGGAGACACATTATCTTGGAGATTGAAGCAGCCTTTAAACTGACAATGTTTGCCCGCTTAATCTATTGACTCTAAACTTGGCGTAGTTCGTGATTTTTATGAAAAAAGAATGTTTCATAAAATGCTTTAAGCTGGTAAACATTTATCAGCAAATAAAACCAACACACGGACATATTTATAAACAAACACATTCTTCTATATACACACGAACTCTAACAAATACTCACACACAATCACTCATACACTGACACCACGAATACTAACACTTTTTTCACTCACACAGAGGCGCGCGCACACACAAATACAGTATCTCTCTCTCACACACACAGACACACACACACACACACACAAACTCAAATCACTCTCACACACGCAGATAAAGCAGAGCATGAAATCACACATATGTATCGAAAGTCCGCCTTTACCGGGTTTTATGGAAAGTTGAAAAAAAATCACTTTATATATAATTATAATTGTGGTAAAGCTTTTTATGCCAAATTAAAAATACATATGAACGTATAGGCAGATATACAATTAGTTATTTAGTCGTATAATATATATGTTACAGTTAACCTAATTAGTGAAAATAATCAAATGTTAATCAGAATTTTCATGAAAGTTATCAATTTTTGGTTTTCTTCTCGCCAGTATTTCTTTAGTGCGTCTTCATTTCGTATCCAATTTTAACCTTCCATGTGGCGGTGTATTCAATGCATTCTTCTGTTGTTTACTTGCTCGCTGTGTGACGCCGATGGCTCCATCAACGTCGACGCCTATGATCGAGTAGTAAGCTATCTACAGAACAAGTCAGAGGCGCTTCTCAGACGGCCTCCTGAGATAGGCAGCAGCCCTGAGAAGCCGTTTGCTGTGACCTACATGATGTACCTGATTGACGTCCTGGCGGTGGACCAAATTAATCAGGTAAAGATATGTACAACATTAATTCAAATCACTTTCATTACGTCACTTGAATTCACTTTTATGTATTTACCAAACGTAAACAAAATCAGGGTAAAGTCGATACTATAAATGATACCTATTCCAAATCTATTCAGTGCTCCGAAACATGATATACGCCATTGAAAGTTCGAGAAATGAATAGTTGTCTTTAAGATTCGATTCCACTTAATCAGAGTATGAATTGGAAATTCGACTAAAATACCATATTCCTCAGCCCCATAAAGGGGGGCGGTTGGTCGTGCGGTGTAAAGCGCTAGACTATCGACCGGAGCTGTCCTGGGTTCGAACCTCAATGAATACCTTGAGATTTGTTCAGTTCCTGGTTTAAGTCCCCCAAATCCATCCAGCTTTAAAAGGGTAGCTGACTTCAAGTTAAGGGAGTAAAGTTGGTACGGCGTTGTGGTAACCACACAATCCCTTCAATTGCCGAGATCACTGAAACAGATTATGGGCTTAAGAAAACTTGACTTGACTTGACTTGGCTTCATATGTTGCACTCTCAACGTCCGTGGGTGGGTGGAAAGGAAGGAAACACACATTTTTTTAAAATTTTCCCTGTGACATCAAACTTTAATCCAATAGTGTATATGATGGGGGAATTAATGACATTTTCCCAGACAACATATTGTTGTAACTCTCTTCTAATGAACTACGACTGTTGCGCCATTTTCTCACCTGGACAGGTGTGTAAAATAAAGAGATGGGGAGGGGGGTGTGAAACAACTGTCGTTCGTTCCCTCCCCCCCCCTCCTCAACTGCGCTAGCATCCGGACGATTCATCGAGGGACCAGTCACGTGACCTGACTTGTGGGGGGGGGGGGGCGGCGGGGAATCTACTTCGGACTCTTTGATGTAAGTTAGTGACCAGAGTGAAAGGACAGTAGTTAGGCTGTTGTTTTTAGCACAGCGAGTTCGTTATCTGAAACATAACACGTTCAACTCACCTGTAGTGATTTTTCCATCTAGTTTATAGCTTAGTTTGGTTGTAGATTAAATGTTAAGTTAATTTGTAGAAATAAAAAAAAATATTAGTGTAGTTATTGAACCCACGTATCTTGAGTCATTCTGTATAAAGTTACAAAAATATGAAACCAAGGCAGCCCCGTAGCGTGAAAATTCTACAGCAGGGGGGCAGGCATTCTACAGCAGGGGCCATGCCAATGGCAGAGGGGGGCAGGAAATAAATGTTACTAAGTAGAGAAAACAAGCAGAAGGGGGCCAGACAAAACGCAGGGGGGCCCGGCACCCAGGCCCCCACACTCCACAGGCCTGAAGCAAGGGCTCCCTCGTTCAACTGCAAACGCATTTTTATATATTGAGTAATAATCGAGGCCTGCCAGTTTTCAGAGTCCTGACACCTGTTCCGGCTGCCTATAATTTCAATCTGCACACTTCAGCCAATACATAAAAATAACTTTTAAGCCGTGTATCAATGACTATAGTTTTTATTCAGCTAAATGTACATTTAAGTATTCATTCATCGCTTAATTATTTCCAGTTCATGTCAGTCATTGCTTACATGCAAATTCAGTGGACACAGAAGGAACTTTCCTGGAACGCTACAGAGTTCGAGAAGGTGGACAAAGTTGTGTTGAGGACAACCGATCTTTGGGCTCCCAAATTTGTCGTTATGGTGGGCGATGAAGAGTCTTTGTACCTCGACCTCAACGGCTTTTTAACAGTTGATTCCAGCGGGAATATCCAGTCACAAGTCAACAAGTACGTGACTTTCCGATGCGAAATCAACTTTCGGAAATATCCGTTCGACACCCAGACATGCTCTTTCGGTTTATATTACGAGAACTTGATTCACTCCGATGTGTACATCGAGCCAAACTTAGCATATTTCCCTGTCCAAACAAAAGATTTCGTACTCCCAGGGGAGTGGCGGCTGCTGTGGTTCAACTCGACCATAATACAGGACGCCAACGATCAGACCTACCCTCGCTTGACCGTCGTCGTGCAGCGCCAGAGTGTGTACTACGTCACCACAGCGGTGTTCCCCATGGTGCTGACGTCGGTGATGATCCCTTTGGTGTTCCTGCTTCCGACGAAAACCGGAGAGAATATTTCGTATCTGGTGACGATGTTTACGTCGACCGCGATATTTCTGAGTTACATCAGGTACGTAAGTTACATTTGTAAGGCGTTTTCTAAAGGCGTTAGTTTTGTCATGCGTCAATGTGCAAAAAGGGATAAACTGGGGGGGGGGGGAGGGGAGGAAGTGGTTAGTTTATATTTGACTTATTTTTCGTTTCTCTGACGCTCTATGTTGTTCTTATATGTTTCCAAAGTAATGTGATGCCAAGAAACCTGTCCGAGTTACCTTACCTGGCAGTGCTGTTAATAGAAGTCATGTGTGAGGGGTTGGCAGCGGTGATGGCTACCTTGTGGGTTATGAATATGTTTGACAACGCTAATCACGTAAGTACACGGGGGCTAAACAGCTAATCACGTAAGTACACAGGGGCTAAACAGCTAATCACATAAGTACACGGGGGCTAAACAGCTAATCACGTAAGTACACGGGGGCTAAATAGCTGATGACGTAAGCACATGGAGCCAAAAAGCTAATCTCGTATTTTCAAATAATAAATGACGCATATTTCTAGCAAAATCTTTAATCACTTATAGATAATTCTATCCAAATAGATAATTTAATAATTGTATCTAGTTTTTAAAATGCATTGGTACTTTTACATAAGTAGCTAGTAATGTAAGTATTTGTAGCTAATGAACTTGAAATCTAATTACTAATCAGCTAACCAGGTGATTACTTATAACTATTTTTTTAATCGCTTTAGTTGTAAATGTCTAGTAGAATTTAGGTAGCAAACATTCATCGTCTCTACTTTCAGAATAACAAACCCTCCATCGTCTGTACTTCCAGAATCATAAACCCTTCATCTCTCTATTTCCAGAATAACAAACCCTTCAGCCTTCTACTTCCAGAATCCCAAACCCTTCATCGTCTGTACTTTCAGAATCACAAACACTTCATCATCTGTACTTCCAGAATAACAAACCCTTCATCGTCTGTACTTTCAGAATCACAAATCCTTCATCGTCTGTACTTTTAGAATCACAAACCCTTCATCGTCTGTACTTCCAGAATAACAAACTCTTCATCGTCTGTACTTTCAGAATCACAAACCCTTCATCGTCTATACTTTCAGAATCACAAACCTTTCATCGTCTATACTTTCAGAATCACAAACCCTTCATCGTCTGTACTTTCAGAATCGCAAACCCTTCATCGTCTGTACTTTCAGAATCACAAACCCTTCATCGTCTATACTTTCAGAATCACAAACCATTCATCGTCTATAATTTCAGAATAACAAATCCGTGATTTCAAAAATAAAAGTTCACCCCACTGAAATGGTGGCAGAGTCCGACGGTGCCCACTCTAAATCTGCCCCTGTGTACGAAGCCTTCAAGGAGCGTGTCAAACCTGCCCTTCAACTAGGGGGCATTTGGCCCCCTCCGAAATAAAAAAAAATGAAAAGATTATATCAAAATTTGTTTAAAATAAAATACAAATATATAAATAATGTGATTTTTTAATACATGTGATTTTTTTTGCCCCCCCCCCAAGTTTGGCCAAGTTGCGCCTCTGTTTCTATGTGCGAGTTTTTCCCAAGTGTCACTTGGTGCGTGTGGTTCAAAAGGCAATGGGGATGTTGATCTTGAGAAGAATGCGGACATATTGTGAAGTATTAACAAAGGAGATAAATTAGAGGCCCAATAAGATCATGTACACAACATCAGCTAAAATCCGCAAGCTTTTATATTTATGTGTCCATCTAGTTTCACATAGCAAAGGAACATTTGGAATTAGTTTTCTTCGCTGATAACTTTGTCCGAAAAAACACTATAATTGACTTAATTGTTCCTATTGTGTTTCGTACAGCATTCACATTATTTAAATCGTTCACGACAAGATTTACTGCAATGTACAAATGCTGGTTTTTTCTTCGATTTATTACTCTGACTCCTCCTTCTTTACCTGTCATTGTAGAACATCCGTCGTATCCTTGACAAACAAGCTTTGTCATATCTAATCCAAATTCTAATGAATTCATAATGATGGTGTTGGCTAAATCTTCAGCTGTTCTTTCGACAATTGGAATATATCCCAGGAATTCTTCTATGACCATCATTTTCCCATTTTGTTCTTTGATAAATCTAACACCAAGTGACATCTGCTCAATGCCTGAAATGTCAGTTGTCTCGTTGGCAAGTGTAGAAAATGCAACTGAATTATTTGTTTCACGAACAATGTCTTCACGCAAGAGAGACCCACACATTTCGATTATAGTGTTTTGCGTAGTTGCCGAGATATACTTAGCACTACAAGAACCAATTGACAAATGATTACCAAAAACTTCATCTTCAGATTCAACACGAAACTCTAACAGGTTATAAAAATTACCAGAATTTGATTCTTTTCCACGAAGTGCTAAATCATGCATACCGCAAAATACGATTGTAGGAATGATGGGACCCAGTTTGTTACCATTTTCTTGAATTAGTCTTCTAAATGATTTCAACTGCTCAAATGTAGAAAATGCTTTGGCTTCCAATAATGCAACAAAATTGCTTGCATCTTTGTGACAGCCTCGAATTATTTTTTGAGGAAACAACACGCAATATTTGCAAAAGGCACCTTTTAAAATTTGCAAGTATACAAGCCACGGTGAATCGTCTGATAACCATGCATATCTAAATACTCCATCACTGTCAGCTCTAAAATCATACTTTTTATCAGGGGTCCAACAATCACGAATCAGCTGCAATTTCAACTCATTTGAAAGGTCGTGTGTCAAGACATACCTTCTGTGGAGAAATAGTATAGCCTAAGCTTGATGACGCAATTCGGTAGGCTCCGCCCACCGTAGTAGCATTGGCGTCATTCCGCCATCTTGTGTTGTAGTTTATTGAATATTTTAGTGTATACGTCATTTGGTACAAATGACGTATATTTATTTATCCGACAGTTGGGAGCACATGGTTTGTTTTATAATCAGTCGAGCTCTGTGCATCATATGATGCGGATGCATGTTCTAGCAGAGTCTAGCTTTGGGCATCGATGTAGATGGATGCATGTTTACAGTTTGCTATTGTACTCCTCCTGAGTTTACCTTTATGTCAGTTTATGTTCAAGAATTAAATGATTGTTGATGTTACTTCACTGGAGTTAACTTCATGATTTGAGTTGTCTGAATTATTATACCTTCTACAAGTATCTTCATTATAAGGACCCTTAACATATATTTGGCACCTCCGGCGGAGTACTCAATACTATTTGTAGTACGTAACATATATTTGGCACCTCCGACGTCGAACTGACTGACTGGATTGAGGAGCAGCGGAGTGAGTACATTAAGACTCGTTGTAATTACCGGTTAAGTATTCATCGGTGAATTACGTGGCGGCCACCACCCTGGTTGTGCGCCGTGAAAACTGTGTTCTGAAGAGGCCAACCATACTGTTTGCTGAAGAGGCCAACCCTACTGTTTGCTGAAGAGGCCAACCTTGCTGTTTGCTGAAGAGGCCAACCCTACTGTTTGCTGAAGAGGCCAACCTTGCTGTTTGCTGAAGAGGCCAACCCTACTGTTTGCTGAAGAGGCCAACCCTACTGTTTGCTGAAGAGGTCAACCTTGCTGTTTGCTGAAGAGGCCAACCTTGCTGTTTGCTGAAGAGGCCAACCCTACTGTTTGCTGAAGAGACCAACCCTACTGTTTGCTGAAGAGGCCAACCCTACTGTTGCTGAAGTGGCCAACTTTACTGTTTAAAGTGGCCAGAGTTGATGTGTACTGACGGGGCCGACGTTATCGGGTGGCTGGGAATCACCTAATCATCGTCAGAGGACCCCACCATAGGATCATCGAGGATCAACCTCATCATCGGAGAACATCGAACATCGCGGACCGGGATCACCGAGGATCAACCATCGAAGTCAAGGAACATAATTAACTATTGTGTATTTCTTTATATGTAAGTTGGCATATTTTTTTATATTTATTATTAGAATATTGTATTATTGAAATCTAGTGTAATTATTTGTTTGTTGTTCTTGGTGGAATTTCTGTATTTAATACAGTAGAGGTTAAAATAGGGTCCACCCTGAGCAGCCAAAACATTTAATTTGCTGGTTTTGAAAAAGTATATTGTATTTATTTTGTTATTACTTGTATGTTGATGACATTATAGAATTTTTTTTGTATGGTATTTAGTATCAAACATTTTCATTTATTAGTTATAATTGGTTTTGGGTTACTGCCATGTCATCAATTTTAAATATTGTTGAAGCTGGTTAGGCACTTGGCCTTACAGGCCAAGAGTTACAAACCTGGGTATCTGTAGAGAGAGAGAGAGAGAGAGAGAGAGAGGGTGGAGGAAGAAAAACAGAGAGAGAGGGAAGAAAGAGCCGCAGAACGGGAAATGAGAAAAAAAGAAATCGCGAAGGAAAAAAGGCGCTTAGAGCTTGAGATGTCAGCTACCCCTGGAGTCAGAGTGGAGGGCGATAAAATGACCCCATTCCCCAAGCTATGTAATTTTACTGGTGGATTTTTTTCAAACAAATGTATATAGAGACAAAAAGAAGATGAAGAGAAGAAAAAATCGCCCGTGTTAATAGACAATGACAAACTGATGGTAGGATTCAATAAAGTTGATAAGATAGGTGAGGAACATATGTGCAATGTTACTAGATTAATGCAGGCTGAAGATGATAAACATGATAGAGATAGCATACGTGAAGAAAATGAGAAATTAAAATTGGAAAATAAACGTCTCAAGTCAGAGAAGGAAAAAATACTGGCAGAACTGAATAAATTGATTTTAGAATGACGAACGTACTAAACGAAAGACCCACACTACATTGAAAGGCCTACCAATTAGGGTAGAAGCAATAGAGAGGATTGTAAATAAACTTGTTAAGAAAATAGAATCAGTCGATATGGTTACAGCTTCTCAGATAAAGATTAATGGAAGTTTGAAGGATAAAATTAACAGATTGGATAAGGTAGAATCGTCAGTTGGAGATAAAGACGCCAATTATATCAAAGTAGCCAAGAGAACCATACCCAGAAATAGAGATGGCAAATTAATTAATCAAGATAATAAAACAAGCGAACACGTAAATAAGGAAACCCAACCTAAATCTTATGCTACAGGTACAATTATAAAACATTCAGTTCCATCTACCACTGAATGCCGTAGAGGAGAACTTAAATCAATGAATAAACAAACCCCAAGAATTATAATACTGAAAGAAAGAAAGAACACTAACTATTATTGTCAAAGAGACAAAAACTACATTGTACCCAGTGAAAGTCAAAAGAAACAAAGAAGGTATTATGATGTACAAATTTGGTACAAATGACGTATATTTATTTATCCGACAGTTGGGAGCACATGGTTTGTTTTATAATCAGTCGAGCTCTGTGCATCATAGGATGCGGATGCATGTTCTAGCAGAGTCTAGCTTTGGGCATCGATGTAGATGGATGCATGTTTACAGTTTGCTATTGTACTCCTCCTGAGTTTACCTTTATGTCAGTTTATGTTCAAGAATTAAATGATTGTTGATGTTACTTCACTGGAGTTAACTTCATGATTTGAGTTGTCTGAATTATTACACCTTCTACAAGTATCTTCATTATAAGGACCCGTAACACCTTCCAATATCCAATTTAGGACATGAAGAATTGACAGCGATAATAAAATTAGAAACAACTGCTTCAGTTGAACTTGTACTGTTGTCCTCAATGCCAATGATAAGTGAGATACTGCAGACGCCCCAAAATTTTCTAATAACGGCATTTCTGAATGCTCTATTTTTCGTTTTCTTGAGCCTGTAAACAAATTTCTGATATCGATCCTTTTATATTAATTTTATTTTTGAATGTCTGAATTAATTTAGGATAAATTTAAAAAAATTCACTCAGTGGCAGAAGATTATAAACAAACAAGAGTTGCCAGATAAAAAAAACTGAAATGCCCAAAATATTTTCAAAGGCCTAATCAAGTTATAGAAAGCCAAATAAAAAAAAAAATTAAATCGGAACCTTCTTGTGTTGTTCTCAAAAATGTTTGAATTTTCAAATGCATTTATTTATGCATATATTTATATTTATATTTATTTATATAAATTATAACATTATTTATATAAATAATAAATGTTATACTTAACTTGAATTTAATTGAAAAGTGAACCTGTATGGCATTGTCAGTTACATTATAAAACGTGTATTTGTGCCCCTCCGAAAAAATTTCTAGCGACGCTCTATGATTACCAGCAGAGCATAACTTATGGAGGGGCGGAGATGTCGACACTACATAGGCGGCACTTACATTATCATAAGCTAGTAGTGGCATTCCATTTCACCAAATTATTTTTAAGCATTCCTAAAGTCCGTCCCACTCGCCACTAACACTACTGAGTACTGGCATATTTCTAATAAAAACATTTTAAAATCAATTTTAACCAACTGACCTGCATAAATGGGACAAAGGAGACCCCGTAGAGCCATACATAGAAGCACAGTATACATCATATCATTTCATATCATATGCTTGTTGAGGAACTATGAATACAAAATGTACAGTCAATCAAAGACTACTTTCTGCACATGTACAGCATCTTCTATGAAATTAATATTATTCTATTTGCATTTGAGTTTACAGTTACATACAAAAACTTTACCATTCAGAGAGTTAGATATATACATCAAATAAAAAAATGTTATATCTCGTTTTCATGTTTCACAAAGACAACATTTTTATTTAATTGTTATCTGAAAAACGTCCATGATATTCTTTTTTAAAACATCCCCACAAACATCTACAAATTATTGAACATTATTTTGAGGGTATGGAAATATGTCTGTCTAGCACCTCATGATAGCGTGTG
Source organism: Bulinus truncatus (assembly GCA_021962125.1). NCBI lineage: Eukaryota > Metazoa > Mollusca > Gastropoda > Planorbidae > Bulinus > Bulinus truncatus. The sequence goes on along the minus strand of JAGDYQ010000029.1, from coordinate 4,902,591 downwards.
GAGTCTCAGGGATATCCCCAATTATTTGTCAATTTTTTTAGCAATCTGCGTATTCAATCATCGTGATATTTAAATATGAATGTGATAAATTTTATTTTAGATATGATTGTGATATATTTTAGTTAGATAGGAATGTAATATATTTTTCATCTGTACAATTTTTTTCTGTTAACTTTGTGGAACATATTTAAAGCAGTTCACCCAGCTAATAACAATTTATTCATAACTTTCATCGCCATGCACAGATGTATCTCCAATCCCATTCAACTTCAGAAATAAACACAGTATCACTATTTTAGTGAATAAGCCTCTGGGAACTAAATTTGTCTTCTTATGATATATATATAATATATACTTGATAAAAAAATCTACCGAACCTGTAACATTTAATATAATGAAAACAGTCAATCTACAATAGTACTTTCATTGCCAGTGTCATAAAAATAACACTTGCAAAAATTCACTTCAGCTTTTATGCCATTAACTAAAATTTAAAACAAAAATACATTACAAAGAAAAAAATCTATGCTTATTAAGCTAATAAATACATAAGGGAATTATTTTAACTATATTCTTTTAGTTTAATATATTATTATAATAAACTTAGTTAGACAAAGTAATTGACAATGGAATACGCCTAATTTCAAAAAGTGTGTAGTCGACTATGATATATTGACAGGAGTTGTTTGTTGTGTAATATCTCTTCACACAGACTTCACTAACAATTTGCCATCCCTAACAACAAGAAACATCGACCAATAAATCAGGTTTACTAGATAACTTACCTTTAAAAATACATATCTAGGAAACAAAAAAACAAACATGGCGTATCACGCATCAATCCTGTTTGAACACTGTGTATGAGGTCACATGATAAAATGTCAACCTATCAACTTCACTGGTCAGCTTATCTAGAACTTCCTAATCCACCACTGATAAATGGAGAGGCAAATTTAAAAGAATAAGATAAAATAATCATCAATATAGTGAATTTAGTTACTCTTTCGAAATCAGTTTTCTAGTTTAATAATTGGGAACATATATGGAATCGAGGATAAAATAATTCATTTTTTGTAGTTTAACTAGTAAACAAAGGCCCGGTACCCGGACCGGCGAGTAGGCACACAGTTGGAGGTTAAAATGATGATATGTATTTGAGCGCGTTATAAATCAGTCTATATACTCGCAGTGGTCCCAAGGACATGAACAGATTATTGTAGCCAAAATACATTTGAGAATAGGGACACCTAATAATACATCAAATAAAGTTCATATGTTAAATAGTTCCTCCCAAAGAAAATAATCCTCACTATGGGTAAACATAAACAACAACTCTTAAAGTCATAATTCCTTCATTTTATTTAATGGATTCCTTTCCAAAAAAGTTCTTCATTTTATGTTTTATGATGTTCAACATGACGTATTTAAAAAAAAAAAGAGAGACGTGAGTGAATGCCTGTAAGTTAAGCAAAACGCTACATGTTTAGCAAGTGGTTTTACTTACTGTTATACACATTGTAGAATAGCACACCATATCGTACTGAGAATATACTAAGATTATACTGCCAACTCGGCAGTGCCAAACCTATGGATTATTGGGCTCTGTGGGCCTGGTCTCTTTAGAGGTCTCTGCATTTTGACATTCGACACCATGACATGAGATAATGAAATTAATATTTAATGTAAAAAAAAATTTGGGTAACCCTCGCCGGGGCCCGGAAAGACAGAATAATGTAGCTTTTATCTGACCTTCAATTAAAAAATATTCCATCAATCCAGTTAAGGCTGCAGACGCAGAAAAATAGGCCTCTTAAAAAAGAAACATATCAAAGTCAAATATTATAGTTCTGTAAAGCCAATGCCGAACCAAGGGATTTTAGGCCTCTTCGGGAGCCACTACATTTTGACATGAGATAATGTACTTAATATTTAATGTAAGATTTAGGCCCCTGTCAAGCTGCGATAATACTTAAATCTCATTCCAAAGAGAATAATCCTTCAGAAGCTTAACAAAAGAACCCCCGACTACAAACGTTGAATCTAACATCCAACTATAGCCTGCTAATTTGTGCACACAAAGCCTTATCATTGATAAATCTTAATTCCTTCATAATATTTTAATGGTTTTCCAAACAGTTCTTCATGTTATGTTTTATGATGTTCAACATGACGTATTTAAAAAAAAAGAGAGAGACGAGTGAGTGCCTGTAATTTAAGCAAAACGCTATATGTTTAGCAGGTGTTTACTTACTGTTATACACACTGTAGTATAGCACAGAGATAATGTACTTAATAATTAGTTTTAAAAATATTTTGGGGGCCTCCTAAAACTGGGGCCCCTCCATACACCTCTGTGTGAAGCTCCCCATCATAAATGGGGTTAGTTTGCATTGTAAACATTGTGAACGGCGCTACCAAACTCAACTCTTATTCAATTCATATTCATGTGACGTAATAGTCAAAAATGAAAAAAATGACGTATTTTAGGTTAGTAATAAAGCGGGAAATAATTGTTCATTAGAAATAGACATATTTTAGAAATAAAAAAACAACTTACAATATAAATATTACATTATATTGAGGTATCCATAATTTTGGTTTAAAATTTAGACTGTGGAAAATAATACAGAATATTAATTGAACGATTTCTTAAATATTTCTTTATGATCGCTTATCATTAATAACAAATTAAACACCATAATTATAATGTTAATATTGTAAAATATAGATGCCTTTGAAATTGCTTAGTTGGCTTTTCATATCTATTGAAGCGGTCGAAAACAGTGTTTCTACGGGATTGTCAATTGATTTCACAATCTTACTAGTCGTATGTTTGTGTAGGTGTTTGGTCACCTCGGCACTATACACGAGGCAGGTCCAATGTCATTACTGTCAGCCAAGTAGAAGACATTTTACTCGGCCGGCCAGTTGTATCCGGATCATGCATGTTGAGAAAACTGGTAAATGTTTCGCTATCTTTGAATTGTTTATGCCGCCATGATGTATGACAGACGGAAGTAGCGATGACAGACACGGAACACATGATGTATTTTGTATTATAAAAGACATCTTACTCGGCCGGCCAGTTGGGAGCCGGATTATGCGTGTTAAGAAGAAAAACAGTATATGTTTCTGCCATCTTTGGAATTGTTTATGCCGCCATGTTGAATGACAGACGGAAGTAGCGATGACAGACGGAAGTAGCGATGACAGATACAGGAACACATTATGTATTTTTTGTATTATAGACTAGTTATCAAAGGCCCCGGTAAATTCGGACCGGCGAGTAGGCACACAGTTGGAGTTGAAATTGGTGACATGGCTTATTTTAAAAAATAGAGACGTGAGTGAATGCTTGTGTTAAGCAAAACACTACATGTTTATTGCAGGTGGTTTATTTACTGTTATACACATTGTAGCATAGAAAAATTAACTAAGAAAAATTGCCGACCCGGCAGTGCAGAACCTAGGGATTTAGGGCCCGGTGGGCTTGGCCTCTTTTGGGGCTGCCCCTGCATTTTGACATGAGATAAATTTTGACGCTTCTCAAGCTTGGTCCCGAGAAGAAATAATCGTTGTGTAGCTTAGCTGACCTTCATTAAAAACATTTTATTTCATCAATGCAGTTGAGGCCGCAGACGCAGAAAACATTAGTCCTCTTAAAAATAAAGACATATCAAAGCTTTCAACATTATAGTTCTGTGAAGCCAATGCCGAACCAAGGGATTTTAGGCATCTTCGGGAGCCACTACATTTTGACATGAGATAATGTACTTAATATTTAGTTTAAAATATTTTTGGGGGCCTTCCTCAAACTGGGCCTCCATACACCCTCTGTGTGAAGCCCCCATCATAAATGGGTTAGTTTGCATTGTAAATGTTGTGTACGGCGCTACTTAAACTCAACCCTTATTCAATTCATTTATGTGACGTAATAGTCAAAGAATGAAAAAAGTGACGTATTTAGGTTAGTAATAAAGGGAAATAATTGTACATTAGAAATAGGCATATTTTAGAAATAATAACAATTTAAACAATATAAATATTACATAATATTTAGGTATCCATAATTTTGGTTTAAAATTGAGATTGTGAAACATAACACAGAATATTACTTGAACGATTGTAAATATTTCTTTTATGATCGCTTCTCATTTAATAACAAATTGAACACCATAAATTTATTACGATACTGTGAGATATATATAAACCTATGAAATAAGGTTTACTTTTAAATTTGATTCGGAGAGTATCCCAGAATATTTTGGCATGATTTTGTGTTACTTCTAAGATCGCTTCTTGCCCCTGGTAATGATTGAGTGCGGTCGAAAACAGTATTACATTGTGATTGCCATTTGGCATTCACGATCATACCTGCCGTATGTTAGTGTACGGTGTTTTGTCACCTCGGCACTAAACATGTGGCTGGTTCAATGTCAATTCTGGCAGCCATGTAGGAGACTATTCTTACTCGGCTGGCCAGTTGGTAGCCGGATTATGCGTGTTAAGAAGAAAACAGTAAATGTTTCTGCCATCTTTGAATTGTTTATGCCGCCATGTTGGATGACAGACGGAAGTAGCGATGACAGACGGAAGTCGCGATGACAGACGGAAACAGGAACATATGATGTAAAATTTGTATTATAGATATTTGGCATACAGACTCATTGAGAATACTGCAAAATATATGATCTATAAAGTCCAGCTAAATAAATAAATTGAATAACAGTTATGTAAATGTTTCTTAGAGATAAATGTTTACATTAAAATGCACTAATTAGGAAAGGTCATAGATCGTGCAATGAGTTTGAAACAATGTTGTGCATGAGTTAACTCAAATGAGTTAAACTCAATGAGTTAACTCACGAGGAGTGAGCTTTGAGTTTAACTCATCTCAACTTTAAATGATTTATGAGTTTAATTAAACTTTTTTATTTCGCGAGTTTGAGTTTAAATTGGGTCGATAACTCAACTCATTATCAACCCTTTAAAATTATTTCAAGAAAAAATTTGATACAAGATAATTTATCTTGCTTTATTCTAATCTTTAGTTTGTTCTCTTGTTTATGTCAGTGCTTGCATAATTATTTTCCCGCGCCAAAAAGTAAATTAGTCAATTGCGATTCAAATCAGTTTAATAAAGCGGAATTATCGCTGTTGTTATTATTAAAATAAGCATAATGGCACAAGTTCCCGTATTTTAGACGGGAAGTTTTTTGCTGTAGTAATAAGAGAAGATAAAAAAATCGTGGTAAAATGTAAAAATTGTCTTAATAAAGTTATTTCTGGGACTGAAGTGGCCACCAGTAATTTTGTACGACATCTCTGTTTCTAGGTAAATAATGCATTTATTTTCTATTAAAACGTTTTATGAAGATATAATTTTTTCTCTCTGTTAAAGTAGGTACCACAAACTGGCTCAAAATCGTGGTTTTGCGTCACTGTAGTCAATATTTGGATAGTTTTAACTTAATGATTTCTCTACTTAAAACTGATCAAATCTCATAAACAATTATATCATTTTAAACTATTTTGTAAGCCCTACAATAATATGTAAATTTTAATTACGTAGATTTAGAACAAAAGGTTACATTTTTAAAATGAAAACCATCACCGAAGTCACTTTTTACCGGCCGACGCGCGATCTAATTTGACTATCCTAATTTCAATCTCCGTGCGATTCTGGGCCATTCGTCCTACAGTAATGTCAAATATATCAATGTGTGCGAAAATGAATGCCCTTTACAACCATACTAAACATTTAATTAAATTATATTTAACAATATTTTTAATATAAAAAAATCATAATAAAAAGTAAATTATTTTGTGATTTTTTAATTTTGTAGGTTTTTCTTTAGTATCATTAGAAAGCCCGTCCATTTTGCTTTTAAAATGTTATAATAAAACTTAATTTGTAAGCATGGCCCAAAAGCGCAGAGCGCTAAGAAATAGCATATAACACACATTTTTCACCCATTCTTGCACGACCGTGAAAATGGCCGACAATCAAGTTAGCAACGCTACACCAGTCACAATGAATTGAACTTTATTGGGACTTAAACACCTAGTTGGTAAGTAAAAACGATAAAAACTTGTAGATAAATAGTTACATTATTTGTTCCTTACTCTTTTAGCTTTATATTTCTTTGGAAATGTTTATTGTTGTAGTTATAATAACTTTAATATGATAAACCTCGAGGCCATTTTGATGCTTTCGTACATTGAACGATACCCCTCATGTTTGCGGACACTTCTATTTTTTCTGGCTATTTTTTTAGAGAGATAATAATATTTTCTAAGAGATAACATATTAAAAATTGACTAGTATATATTTTTTACCGTTGTTAGATAGTTTTATTGTCTCAAATTTAAACAAATATAACAGGTCACGTGGTCGATAATTGGTTGTCAATGTAAACATATAGTAGATTGTAGGCCGACCGAATTAACATAGCTATTATTGAATGGATATTTTTTCAATTATTGTTGTAATATAACTGTGTATGTTTAGTATATGCATAAATTCACTATTATTTAAGTTAGAATCATTTTTAAATGTCATAATTATCCTTATCAGACGGTGTACAACTCAATACTTTATAGAAGGTTTCTGTGCTAGTTGGAGGGATACCTTTATTGCCTTGTCTACTAGACTAGTAATACATGACTTATACATGATATATAATTGATATTTAATATATGATATATGTATGAACAGCCGTTTTCCCCTGTATTTTATTTTATAGTAATATTTAGATAATAGTACACGTTTAAAAAGTAAAACAAAATCCATTGAGATATAGTCTGTTTATTAGAAATCAAGATTCATTTAAGCCAGTCAGTTGCAATAAACAGAACAGATAGAAAGATAAGTTGGAAACCGGCAAAAAGGATAAAAAGACATCTGTCCACCAGCCGGATACGGTTTTGTTGATCCAGAAGGACAGGTTTGACACGCTCCTTGAAGGCTTCGTACACAGGGGCAGATTTAGAGTGGGCACCGTCGGACTCTGTCACCATTTCAGTGGGGTGAACTTTTATTTTTGAAATCACAGATTTGTTAATCTGAAATTAGAGACAATGAATGGTTTGCTACCTAAATTCTACTACACATTTAAAATTAAAGCAATTAAAAAATGGTTATAAGTAAATACCTGGTTAGCTGATTAGCAATTACGTAATTAGATTTCAAGTTCATTAGATGCAAATACTTACATTACTAGCTAATTTAGTAAAAGTACCAATGCATTTCACTAACTAGATACAAGTATTAAATCAATTACCTATTTGCATAAAATTATTTATAAGTGATGAATGATTTTACTAGAAATATGCGTCATTTATTATTTGAAAATACGAGATAAGCTTTTTTGGCTCCATGTGCTTACGTCATCAGCTATTTAGCCCCCGTGTACTTACGTGATTAGCGTTGTCAAACATATTCATAACCCACAGTGTAGCCACCACCGCTGCTAAACCCTCACACATGACTTCTATTAACAGCACTGCCAGGTAAGGTAACTCGGACAGGTTTCTTGGCATCACATTACTTTGGAAACATATAAGAACAACAGAGAGAGTCAGAGAAACGAAAAATAAGTCAAATATATACTAACCACCCCCTCCCCCCGTTTATCTCTTTTTTTCACATTGACACATGACAAAAGTAGCGCCTAAAAAAACGCCTTAAAATATGTAACTTACGTACCTGATGTAACTCAGAAATATCGCAGTCGACGTAAACATCGTCACCAGATACGAAATCTTCTCTCCGGTTTTCGTCGGAAGCAGGAACACCAAAGGGATCATCACCGACGTCAGCACCATGGGGAACACCACTGTGGTGACGTAGTATACACTCTGGCGCTGCACGACGACGGTCAAGCGAGGGTAGGTCTGATTGTTGGCGTCCTGTATTATGGTCGAGTTGAACCACAGCAGCCGCCACTCCCCTGGGAGAACGAAATCTTTGGTTTGGATAGGGAAATATGTTAAGTTTGGATCGATGTACACATCGGAGTGAATCAAGTTCTCGTAATATAAACCAAAAGAGCATGTCTGGGTGTCGAACGGATATTTCCGAAACTTGATTTCGCATCGGAAAGTCACGTACTTGTTGACTTGTGACTGGATATTCCCGCTGGAATCAACTGTTAAAAAGCCGTTGAGGTCAAGGTAGATAGACTCTTCATCGCCCACCATAACGATAAATTTGGGAGCCCAAAGATCGGTTGTCCTCAACACAACTTTGTTCACCTTCTCGAACTCTGTAGCGTTCCAGGAAAGTTCCTTCTGGGTCCACTGAATTTGCATGTAAGCAATGACTGACATGAACTGGAAATAATTAAGCGTTGAATGAATACTTAAATGTAAATTTAGCTGAATAAAAACTATAGCCGGTTTACTATACACGGTTTAAAGGTTATTTTTATGTATTAACTGAAGTGTGCAGATTGAATTATAGGCAGCCGGGACAGGTGTCAGGGCCCTGAAAACTTGCAGGCCTCCTTTATTACTCAATATATAAAAATGGGTTTGCAGTTGAAAGAGGGAGCCCTTGCTTCAGGCCCGTAGGGTGCGGGGGGCCTGGGGGCCGGGCCCCCCTGCGTTTTGTCTGGCCCCCCTCCTCTGCTTGTTTTCTCTAATTAGTAACATTTATTTCCTGCCCGCACTGCCATTGGCATGGCCCCTGCTGTAGAATGTCTGGCCCCTGCTGTAGAATTTTCACGCTACGGGGCTGCCTTGGTTTCATATTTTCGTAACTTTATACAGAATGACTCAAGATACGTGGGTTCAATAACTACACTAACATGTGTCTCTCTTTCTACAAATTAACTTAACACTTAATCTACAACCAAACTAAGCTATAAACTAGATGGAAAAATCACTACAGGTGAGTTGAACGTGTTACGTTTCAGGTAACGAACTCGCTGTGCTAAAAATAACTGCCTAATTACTGTTCTTTCACTCTGGTCATTAACTTAAATCAAAGAGTCCGAAGTAGATTCCCCGCCCCCCACAAGCCAGGTCACGTGACTGGTCCCTCGATGAATCGTCCTGATGCTAGCGCAGTTGAGGAGGGGGGAGGGAACGACTGTTGTTTCACACACCCCCCCCCCAATCCCCATCTCTTTATTTTACACACCTGTCCAGGTGAGAAAATGGCGCAACAGTCGTGGTTTATTAGAAGAGTTAAAACAATATGTTGTCTGGGGAAATTTCATTAATTCCCCCATCATATACACTATTAGATTAAAGTTTGATGTCACAGGGAAATTTTGAAAAAATGTGTGTTTCTTCCGTTCCACCCACCCACGGAAGTTGGCAACATATGAAGCCAAGTCAAGTAAAGTTTTCTTAAGCCCATAATCTGCTTCAGTGATCTCGGCATTTAAAGGGATTGTCTGGTTACCACAACACCAAGCCACCTATACTCCCTTTACTTAAAGTCAGCTACCCTTTTAAAGCTGGATGGACTTGGGGACTTTAACCAGGAACTGAACAAATCTCAAGGTATTCATTAAGGTTCGAACCCAGGACAGCTCCGGTCGATAGTCTAGCGCTTTACACCGCACGACCAACCGCCCCCTTTATGGGGCTGAGGAATATGGTATTTTAGTCGAATTTCCAATTCATACTCTGATAAATTGGAATCGAATCTTATAGACAACTATTCATTTCTCGAACTTTCAATGGTGTATATTATGTTTCAGAACACTGAATAGATTTGGAATAGGTATCATTTATAGTATTGACTTTACCCTGATTTTGTTTACGTTTGGTAAATACATAAAAGTGAATTCAAGTGCAGTAATAAAAGTGATTTGAATTAATGTTGTACATATCTTTACCTGATTAATTTGGTCCACCGCTAAGACATCAATCAGATACATCATGTATGTCACAGCAAAAGGCTTCTCTGGGCTGCTGCCTATCTCAGGAGGCCGTCTGAGAAGCGCTTCTGACTTGTTCTGTAGATAGCTTACTACTCGATCATAGGCGTCGACGTTGATGGAGCCATCGGCGTCACACAGCAAGCAAGTAAACAACAGAAGAATACATTGAATTCGCATCAACATGGAAGATAAAAGTTAGATACGAAATGAAGACGCACTAAAGAAATACTGGCGAGAAGAAAACCAAAAATTGATAACTTTCATGAAAATTCTCATTAACATTTGATTATTTCATCTAATTTGGTTAACTGTAACTGATATATTTTATGACTAAATAACTAATTGTATATCTGCCTATACGTACATATGTATTTTTAATTTGGCATAAAAACTGTACCACAATTATAATTATAAATAAAGTGATTTTTTCAACTTTCCATAAAACCGGGTAAAAGCAGACTTTCGATACATACGTGTGATTTCATGCTCTGCTTTATCTGCGTGTGTGAGTGAGATTTGAGTTTGTGTGTGTGTGTGTGTGTGTTTGTGATACTGTATTTGTGTGTGTACGCGCCTCTGTGTGAGTGAAAAAAGTGTTAGTATTCGTGGTGTCAGTGAATGAGTGATTGTGTGTGTATTTGTTAGAGTTCGTGTGTATATAGAAGAATTTGTTTGTTTATAAATATGTCCGTGTGTTGGTTTTATTTACTGATAAATGTTGACCAGCTTAATGCATTTTATGAAACATTCTTTATTCATAAAAATCACGAACTACTCAAAGTTTAGAGTCAATAGATTAAGCGGGCAAACATTGTCAGTTTAAAGGCTGGGGTATATCTCCACGATAATGTATCTCCGAGGTATTCAACTGGGGATGCGAGTACCCCCAAGGGGGTGCGGGAAAGGTTTTGCAGGGAGTAAGCAGTGACATATAATTTTCGTTTAAAGCAACCAAGAGTTTGGAGAAGGTCGCCAATTTGCAACACCAAAACCACGTACCTGAACATCGTATTAGAAAAGTAAAAGCGAGTTTATTCTATATAAATAATAGCGGGCGTGGGTTCTGCGTTAAATCGAAAGTAAAGAATTAATACAACAGTGTTCCAGTTTAAAATCGTCAAACGTAAACATAGTAATAAAAAATCATGAAAAAATCGGATCTGTCCGAAAACTTTTTGAAAAAAATGTCATTTGCTCCCCCCCCCCTTACATTTAAAAAAAATGTCATAAAGTTGTTATTTGCCCCCCCCTTGGAAAATTTTGCCCCCCCCCCTGGAAAAATTCCTAGCGACGCCCATGGTTAAAGTAGGGTGTCGGGATTAAAAAAAAGACACTGATTATTAAAAAACAAAAAAAAAAGACTCATTGTTTTGATATTTCTTTCTTTTATTAACGCCTATAATTCAATGGTAATGTTTGTTGATACCTATTTGTATTACTAAATGCTGTAGCAGCAATAAAACATAAACCAACATCATTTATATTTGCTTGGCCTATTTTTCTGCGGAGGTAAACATGTCTGTGAGGTAAAAAGGATACGATTTTGCTCGTTACACAAAGTAAGGGATGCAATCAATGGCCATGGATGAACCAAGGTGGACACAGGTCACTCGGTGTCCCTGGGGGGAGGGGGGTTCTAATCCGTTACGTGAACCATGAGGATGGTGGCTCGTAGAACTAATGCCCCCCCCCCCACCTAGTGGCCAGTAATTATATAACATAGACTTTATTTAGAAAGTGACGGATCAGATCGCTTCAGATGCTCTGACACAAACATGGCCAAACTACGGCTATCGTGACGAATTCGGCTAGTTCCGCTGTTTGATTCGGTCAGAGCTCATCTCTCCCTGCCACCCCCCTCCCCCTTCCCGCCGCCGATTCACTAACTTCAATGACGCGTACGTTTACTTATATGTGCATCACCTATAAACACTCCGTTCACCTGGTCATATTGGTGCGACGACCAATGTCAAATTTCAAATGGAGAGGCCTGCGATTCAAAAAAAAAAATAATCTCACACAAGGCCGTAGCCAGGATTTTGTTTTGGTTGGGGGGGGGGGGGTTGTGCGTAGAGTTTTATATAAGAAAAATTGGAACGCAATGATAAAGAAGTATATTTTATAATAAAATTTGATTTTTTAAATTAATTTGGAGGGGGGGCTGCAGCCCCCTAGCCCCCCCCCCCCGGCTACGGCCTTGATCTCACATTATCTTCATTAATAACATAATATATATATAAAATCGATTTGGGTTCTGCGTTAAATCGAAAGTAAAGAATTAATACAACAGTATTCCAGTTTACCTTTAGTTAACTATGTATGATAGTGATGTTTAAAAAAAAAACAGAAAGCAAAGTGGGTCAAGTTAAATAAAAAAAATCTTGTCGGTATCAGGCGTAGAGATAATCGTTTTAAAAACGTCTACTGTTGCCCCAGAATACGGGTTTCCTGCCACTGTGGTTTCAACTTATAGCCGGATTCCCCTGCGTCTTTGGATATTGTTTTAAGGACATCGGCTGGTGGCGGTTTCAACTAATAGGCGGTTTCCCCTGCGTCTTTGGGTGGTGTTTTAAGGACAAGCTTGTGTGCAACGTGTTCAATAAATCACAATGCCAATTGATATTGAACTGAAACTATACGAGTAAACTTGTTGAGCCTTTTTACCCGCGACCACTCTTTGAAAAAAAAAAGTGCCTTGATTTATAAAAAAATTCGCATCAAACGTATCCAGCCCTGATTTAGATTTATTTAAAATAGAATATAACAAACTGTACTCAGAGCCGTATCTAGCTATTGTGGCGCCATGTGCGAGTTAAATTTTTGGCGCCCTTCTCCCAATCTGAAAAGTGCAAAAAAAAAAAAAAAGAAATACACATTTAACAACGCTCTTTCGGCGCCCTTTCCTTGTTCTGTACCCTTTCCTTGTTCGGTACCCTTTCCTACTTGGCACCCTTTCTAGTTCAGCGCCCATTCCTTGTTCGGCGCCCTTTCCTAGTTTGGCGCCCTTTCCTAGTTTGGCGCCCTTTCCTAGTACGGCGCTCTTTCCTAGTTGGGCGCCCTGTATGATCCCACAACTCGCAGTACCCCTACTACGCCACTGCTTGTGTAAGGCCAAGAATAAAAAGGGAAGCACCCCATTAGCTAGGTGCTGGCTAGGTGGCGTTTTAGTTACCAGCAGGATTTTCATCCTGCAGTCCAACCTGTTTCCTGAAAGATTGCGAGACATGTGTCAGTCACTTGTGTCTCCTGTGGTACCTCCATGGTCCTTGCACTATCTGATATTGTGGGGGGGGGGACACTATATAAACTGTCCTATAAATAGTTTATAGTATCTAAGTGATAAACTTCTCTTCCTTCCTAAAAAAATGGCTTTCAAGAATTGTGATCTTACTCATCTTTGGCATTAAATTCTATTGTTGAGTCATTGACCCCTGACCTGTCTGACCCCTCACAATCCCAAATTTTTACATCGCCATTACAAAAATAAACAAAAAAAAATGTTCAAATGAAGGTTATTGTCATAGAAAAAGTTTGAAACTTAACGCTGGTCAGCAGCTGGACAAATTCTTTTCTAGCACAGACGTTGTGACAAGTACTTCATTGATATTCCTCGCAACAGCACATAAAAACTATTATAATTAATAGGGTAGCGTGGCCGAGTGGTCTAAGGCGCTGGTTTTAGGCACCAGTCTCTTTCGAGGCGTGGGTTCGAATCCCACCGCTGCCAGTAGTTTTTTTTTTTCATTCCACTAAAATATATTTAGCATTATTAACATTAAAAATTCTTCTTTATTGACAGTATATTTGGGTTATTCATTTAGTTTAAATAGCGATTTTGTTTTATTTATAATCCATATTTTTGCGGTGTTGAGCGCTCGACTGTCGACCTGGTTCGAACCTCAGTGAGAACCTTGGGATTTTTTCATGTCTTGGTGTAAGTCCCCCAAGTCTACCCAGCTTTAATAGGTACCTGACTTTAGGTTGGGACAGTAGAAGTGGCTGGGCGTTTTGCTGACCACACAATCCTTTCAAATGTACACACACATATATATATATATATATATATATATATATATATATATATATTAGGGCTGTACCGGAATCCGATTCCGGTTCCTGTTAAGCCGGATTCCGGCAGTTTTAACAAATCCGGTTCCGATTCCGGTTCCGGTTAAAATGTGCCGGATTTAAGCCGGATTTCTTTGTTGTTTGAAATTTGTAAGAAATTTTTTTTAGCGCAACATAATTTTGAAATATTTAGCGCTATACAATTGAATTAAAACAATAACTTCTTTGCTTTTTTTAAAACTACAATAACGTCGATCGCTTTTAGTTCTATATGTAAGTAAAAATATATTAAAACGGAAGATTTTAATCGTATAATGTCTAATACGGCACCTTACCATAGATATGCACTTTTGCTTCCGTGTTTTCTATAAACTATATTTAGCTATCAAAGTTTAAATTCTTTAAAGAGCAGACAACGATCTATTTTCGGGCGTCTACAGGCCACAGTTTAAAAATAGTTCAAATAATTTATTTTTCTGCTAATTTTTTAATTTAGTGGTTGTCACGATTTGGATAAAATTCCTCACATATTTAGATAAATAACTTGAAGATACATTTTTAATTGAACAGTAAAGTGATATTGATTTAGATCTGAAATGCATTTTATTTTGCGTTTTATGGGAAATATTCAGATAATGATTTAAAGGAAAGTATAAATGAAATAAGGTTTGGTGACGTCACTATGGAAAACTAAAGAAAAATGAACTATCGGGTGGTGCCACAGTATCTATTTTTTTTTTTTTTGGAATTCATGTATTAATAAATGTTTATTATACTTTCTTAGATATGTTAGCCATGTCTTTGTTTGATTGTAATAGAAATCAAGTTAAATTAGGTACAGCTTTATCAAAATAAATTTTTAAAACAATGAACCTGTTATTTTGACAGAGTTATCTTCCTTAACTCAAGATTGGGGAAGGGGTTTTAGTCACATTCTTCAAGATCTAAATGGTTAATACTGTTTTTTGCTATCTAGAACTTAAAAACTAAATTTTTATTCTATTTTTCATTCTTATATCTTTTTTATGTTAGGCTAGAACTTACTACTTCGTTCGGAAGAGTTACTATTTAATTTGGTAAAATCCGGTTCCTGTTCCGATTCCGGCAGGATTCAAATGTTAAATCCGATTCCGGTTCCGATTCCTGCAGGATCTAAAAATTACAATCCGGTACAGCCCTAATATATATATATATGTGTGTGTGTGTACATATGTACATATACAGAATATTAGTCAAATGTAAAATACAAAAAAAAACGGTTATATAAATATTTAGCTGGATGTCTAGTTGTACTAATCTGGCCATACCATGCTGACATTGAGAAACGGAATTTAACTGAAGCTACTGGGAATTGAACAGGACACCGTCGTAAACGTTCACTATCAAACCGCGATCGACCTATCAATGCAATCAATAAAACCATTTATTCGGACACAGAAATGCACACAAATTATTACTTAAGGTTGAAACTCTGTGACTGTTTTAAACTGATGACATTAGTAAAAAAAACATAATGAAACCTTTGGCTCTAAAATGCGTTGCCATTTTTAATTTATGATAATTAGAATGTACTAGTAAAACGAAAAAGGCGAAAATAGTTAAATAGTTTAGTAGCATGGTAATTATAAAGGTAGCTACTAAGTGAGTGCGAAGTTTAAAATTTAAATTGATAAAAAAGCAATATATATATATATATATATATATATATATATATATATACTGTTTTAATTTTTAAATGATACTATTGCGAAAATTAGCATATTACTCGTTAGGCTAATATAAAATACTAGTTGCAAGTACCCGGCTTTGCCCGGGTTTAAAATAAGGTTTTCTGTTTACCTTCTGTTTTCTCCCTACCCCCTCTCTCCCTTCCTCTCTCTCTCCCTTCCTCCCTCCCCCTCACTCTCCCTTTCCCTCCCTCCCTTTCTCCCTCCCATCTCTCTCCTTCTCTTCACCCTGTCCATCCCCCTCCCCCTCCCTCCCCCTTCCTCCTTCCCTCTCTCTCTCTCTTCCTCCCTGCCCACTCTCTCTTTCTCTTCCACCCATTTCTCCCATCCTCTCTCTCCCTCCCTCTCCTCTCTCTCCCTCCCTAAACCCCTCTCTCCCTCCCTTCCCTCTCCACCTCTCTCTCCCTCCCCCTCTCCCCCCCTTCCTCCCTCCTTTATTCCCTCTCTCTTCTCCCTGCCCCCCCTCACTATTTTATCTCTCTCCCTCCCCCTCTCTCCCACCCTCTCTCTCCCCTCCCTCCCTCTATCTCCCTCCCTACCCCTATCTCCCTCCCTTCCTTTCTCTTTCCTTCCCTCCCTTTCTCTCTCCCTTCCTCTCCCATCTCCCTCTCTCTCCCTCCCTCTCCCCCTCTCCCCCTTCTTCTCTCCCCCTGTCCATCCCCCTCCCTCCCTCCTACCCTCCTTTCCTCTCTCTCCCCCCTGCCCCTTCTCTCTCTCTTTATCTCTCTCCCTTCCTCCCTCTCTCTCTCTCTCTCTCTCTCTCTCTCTCTCTCTGTCTGTCTCTCTCTCTCTCTCTCTATATATATATATATATATATATATATACCTATAAGAGGCATTTGCTTTCTGTCTGTCTGTCTGTCTGTCTGTTCCCTTATAACTCAAGATCCAGATAACCAAATAATGTGAAATTTGTTACACATACACATAATTACATGGGGGAAGGTTATAGGACAAGTTTCGTTTTTCATCTCGATGGGTAGTTTAATTGTAATTATTTTTTTTTATTTTAGTATTTTACTATATTAAAGTAATCTCGACGGCGCACATAAATAAAATTCCCCTGCGACGTCATTTCCCGATTCGAATAGAACTTGCGCTGGTGCTGTATTGTGCGCTTTGTGATGCAAAAGAATTGTTGTTGTTTTTTCATGCTCCCTGATTTGTACAGTTTGAGGAAGATAAAGGAATGAAGAAGGATTTTAGAAGAAGTGTGAAGCCATAATAATAAGTATATATATATATATATATATATATATATATATAGAGAGAGAGAGAGAGAAAGAGAGAGAGGAGAGGGAGGGAGAGAAGAGATAGAGAGAGGGGGGCAGGAAGGAGAGAGAGAGGAAAGGAGGGTAGGGAGGGAGGGAAGGAGGGGGGTTAGAGGAGGGAGGGATGGACAGGGGGGAGAAAAGGAGGGGGAGAGAGGGGGGAGATGGGGGAGAGGGAGATGGGAGAGGGAGTATGGGGGAGATGGAGAGAGAAAGGAAGGGAGGGAGAGAGGGGGTAGGGAGGGAGAGAGGAGGGGAGGAAGGGAGAGAGAGGGGGGGGGAGAGGGAGGGGGAGAGATAAAGAGTGAGGGGGCAGGGAGGGAGAGAGAGGGAATGAGGGAGGGAGGAAGGGGGCAGAGGAGGGGGAGGGAGAGAGAGGTGGAAAGGGGAGGGAGGGGAGAAAAAGGGGGAGAGAGGGAGATGGGAGAGGGAGCAGGGGGGAGAGGGAGATGGGAGAGGGAGTAGGGAGAGATGGAGAGATAAAGGAAGGGAGGGAGAGAGGGGGAGGAAGAGGAGAGGGGGAGGAAGGGAGAGAGAGAGGGTGGGAGAGAGGGAGGGAGAGAGATAAAGAGTGGGGGGGGAGGGAGGGAGAGAGAGGGAATGAGGGAGGGAGGAAGGGGGAGAGAGGGGGGAGGGAGAGAGAGAGGTGGAAAGGGGAGGGAGGGAGAAAGGAGGGAGAGAGGGGGTTAGGGAGGGAGAGAGGGGAGGGAAGGAGAAAAGGAGGATGGGCGTTGGGAAAGAAGGAGGGGAGAGGGGAGAGAGGGAGATGGGAGAGAGATGGGAGAGAGGGAGGGAGAGGGAGGGGAGGGAAAGGGAGAGAGGGGGAGGGAGGGAGGGAGGGAGAGAGAGAGGGAAGGAGAGAGGGGGTAGGGAGAAAACAGAAGGTAAACAGAAAGCCTTATTTTAAACCCGGGCAAAGCCGGGTACTTGCAACTAGTATATATATATATATATATATATATATATATATATATATATATATATATATATATATATATATATATACTTATTATTATGGCTTCACACTTCTTCTAAAATCCTTCTTCATTCCTTTACCTTCCTCAAAAGGTACAAATTAGGGAGCATGAAAAAACAACAACAATTCTTTGCAGCACAAAGGCACGATACAGCACCAGCGCGCAAGTATTATTCGATCATCGGGAAATGACGTCACAGAGGATTTTTATTTATGGCGCCGTCGAGATTACCTTAATATAGTAAAATACTAACATAAAAATAATTAATTACAATTAAACTACCCATCAAGATGAAACGAGACCTGTCCTATAACCTTCCCCATGTAATTATGTGCATGTGTAACAAATTTCACGTTATTTGGTGGTCTGGATCTTGAGTTATAAGGGAACAGACAGACAGACAGCAAATGCGGCTAATAAGTATAGAGATAGTGCAGGATTTAATATAATCTACAAAAGCTATAGTTTAGGGTCCCCACATTCTACTGGACTAAGATGATACAAAGTCTGTATTCATTTGACACAAATTGAATTCAGCCATCACCAACGAATTCAAACTAAATACTTTCTGTATTTTTTTTTAATTCACAAAGCTTCTAGTTTTAATGCATCTAGTTTTTAAATAAGAGGAAAATCAAGGTTTAAAATGTAAATTCAGTTATTTGTGTTACTCCTTTATGAAAAATTCCATTATTTAAGTATATAAAAACTATTTAACCATTTTTGTTTATTTATTCCTTTATTTCCAAAAAAAAAAATGTGTTTTATTGAATCCACCCCGTGGCGCCGAACAAGACAGACAGGTAAACCAGCTGGAAACTTGCAAAGATGACAAACAGACTTCTGTCCACACGACGTATATAGCGACGGTGCTGCATCTTGATATCACGCTCCTGTAATATCACATCTTTAAGTTGGGACTTCCCATTCTTTGAGTCGACTTCCTCTCTCATCTGTTGCGGAAGTACTTTGGATTTTGTAAATAACTGTCGGTCACTCTGTGGAAGAAGAAACCAATCATCGCGTGTTACAATTGATTACTTCAGTGAGGTTATTTTTTTTTGTTGTTATTGTATTTTTTAAAGTTCTTTTATCGAATCTAATTCGGGGGGAGGGGTGGAAGAGGAGGGGCTTATCAATATTTACAGGCATCGTTTGTTTTCCTCTTAAAAATAAATCACTTTTCTAAACAAAAAAAATAAAAAATTTTTTGGCATACTTTCTGTATAGTCATTGTTACGTTACGGTTTAAAGACACTGCTAGGTATGTTACGGTGGTTTATTTACAGCTTCACCAAGTAGGTAACGTTAACTTTTATAAGACTATTATATAAAGAACATTACTCAATGCTGTACACCATGTAAAAATACTGACTTCAATAAAATTGTACTTATTTAAAGATCTTCTAACTACTTCTACTATAGCAAACTACTTCTACTATAGCAAACTACTTCTACTTTCTACTATAGCAAACTACTTCTACTATAGCAAACTACTTCTACTATAGCAAACTACTTCTACTATAGCAAAAATCTACCTACGCCTACTCTAACTATTAGGACGGCGTCCACACCGAACTAACTACGTCAAACTACTAAGCCTGTCAGCACCGTACTACTTTCATCTTTCTCTCTGGTCAACTCTACTCTACTAGTTACTAACTTATTTCTTAGCTTAGTATGCAACACAAAGGTGGGGGTTTGGGGGGTGGGGGGGGGGGTGTGGAGAGGACCACATCAGATATTTATGTGCCATCAATGGGCGTCAAATCCAAGTTGAGAGATTGGCTTGATACCCGACCTTGAACTTGGGTGACGTAATCAACAGGGTCAACTAAGATGGGTCACTAGCTTGGGAGAGGAAAAGTTTCACCTGCCGATGTATAGGGGGTGGGGGGGGGGGGAGAGGTGAAGTTGGGTTGAATTCTACACACTATACTATACTAACATTCCACAGTCATGCCACTTCATTTTTTTTTGCTTTAAAATGTATGGTTTGTTGTTATTGTGATTTGCTCTGAGACTGTCTCAATCATCAATGAAATCTTTTTTAGGGTTTAAACCTCCATTTGATTTCTATTTACCAAACATCCACACAAGACTTAATGTCAATCCAGTTGAAAAAAAAAATTGTGTCCAGATTTTTCAATTACATTGCGTTAAATGTCTTTTCATGCAATTAACGATGCTTGTTTGTTTTTTTAGAAATGAGTTATTAAGTTTTAAATTTAAAAAAAAAATTAAGCAGAACAAAGGGACAAGAAGTTATTGACTTACATGGTCAGCACTGTCGGACATATTAATGACCCAAAGTGTAGCCAGTACCGCCGCCAGCCCCTCACACATGACCTCAGTAAGGAGAGCGGCCAGGTAAGGTAAGACGGACAGATTTCTGGGCATCACGTTACTGTGGAACATGGACACGTCACAATAAAGTTAGGGAAGGTTATTTTTAAAAATGGACATCCCACAAAAATGTTGCGGGACAACTTTAGAATTAGAAAAGTGTTAGTTAGAAATGTTAATTAGAAACCTTTTTTTTCCCAAGTTAATACATTGTCGTATTTAGTATGCAGGAGTATATGCGAGCCAAATAAATACATTATGTTTTATTATTGTATGTTGTTGCTGTAAGGGGGGGGGGACAAAACATTAAATGATCCGGGGGGGGGGGAAACCTCTTAATGACGTAATAAGGGCTCTAAACGTAATGAATATAATATACAGAGCAGTTTTGTGTCCTTAGGGGCTCTTGGCAGAAACTCCAGAATTATCTAGGTGACCTAGACGAGGGTTGCAGTCAGACAGACAGGCCCGTAGCGTAAAAATTCAACAGCAGGAGCCAGGCCAATAGCGGGGGGGGGGGGGGCGGAAAAAATGTTACTAAATAGAGCAAACAAGCAGAAGGGGCCAGACAAAACTCAGGAGGGGCCCGGTACCTGCCCCCCGCACGCTACGGGCCTGCAGTTAGATATGCTGGGAACTCTGACATATTATAACAGAGCAGCAAAATGAATTGATAAATTAATCAGGGCTGCTAAACTAGATGTTTATTTTTATTCAGATCCAGTTATTTTCGGATAAATATACAAAAAATTTTATTAAATATAAGATATGTATAATTTTCCACCTGTTATTTAGTAAAAAAAAAAAAAGTAAAGTTCCCTTTGGCCCAAATGGGCCATCGGGGCAGATGAAGTGTAGAATTCATATGTTTCTATAACCTCGGCTTATGAAAGGGATTGTGTGGTTAGCACAACGCCCAGCCGCCTTTACTTCCACAACTAAAGTAAATTTAAAGCTGGGTGGACTTGTGGGACGACTTTGAAACACATTTCACCTGGAAAAATTCCCCACGGTTCTCACCAAGGATCGAACTCAGGACTCCCAGGTCGACAGTCGAGTATCTACACCACTCGGCCATCCGTTATTTCGATATAATTTTTAATATTAATTATTCGCTATATATTTAGTCTAATCTTTTTATATTTTTCATATATTTTCTTGATAATTCTTCAAGAAAGTAGTTGTTTAAAAATGAAACGTCAACGTAAATACGTACCTGATGTAACTCAGAAATATCGCCGTGGACGTAAACATCGTCACCAGATATGAAATCTTTTCTCCGGTTTTTGTCGGTATCAGGAACACCAAAGGTATCATCACTGAAGTCAGAACCATGGGGAACACCGCGGTGATGACGTAGTACACACTTTGGCGTTTGACAATGAAGGTGTACATAGGGAACTGATAACCATTGGCGTCCTGGTACAGAACATTGTCGTACCCAACCATCTTCCACTCTCCTGCTTTCTTGTAGTCCTTATACTGAATGCTGATATTTCTCATGTGAATCTCGCCTTGCCAATCATGATGTACCGTATAGTAGGTCAATCCGAACGAACAGCTTTGAGAGTCGAACGGATAGTTCATAAAGTGGATCTCGCACCGGAATGTTATGTATCTACTTATCGCAGCCATGACTTCTCCACTGGAACTCACAAGCAATTCCTGGTTAAATTCTAAAAACTGACAGTCTTTCGCGCCTGTCAAAACGAAAATTTTCGGAGTCCAGATAGATGAAGCGTCCAACAGAACATCAGTGGTGTTCCCGTACTCTGTAGCGTTCCACGATAATTCTGCGTCTGTCCAATTTATCTGAACGTAGGCCAACACGGTCATCAGCTGCAAACAAATTTGGGGATTTTTAACAGTTTTTTTGAGGATCCATATAGATGAATTTCATTTATGCTACAAAGACAATCTGTTTTATTATATATTTCATTTGTAAATTGTAACACTGAATTATAATATCTTGTTAGTTGCAAGAGCGACCGTCCAACGTACCGCGCATCATTGTCTTGGTTACGATATATAGACTACAGCTAAATTCCGAGCCCTAAATAAGACTTTCGCCTTAGGCCTCGCTCACCCTAGGCCTCGCTCATTTAACTTATGTCCTCTTTTGCGAAGGCCTGTGCCTTTATCGCGTGAAAAATTTTCCTGAAAAGTAAATCTAAATATTCAAGATTCGAATTAGCTTAAATTTGATAGAAACAATTTAGTTAAATTACAATCACAAATCGGATGCATATAGAGGGAAACTACGTATGATGACTTCCTGCTACAGGGGCAAAGTTGAATAAAAAAAAAACACTGGGATATAAATACAGTGGATTCCGCTTAATTGGGACACCGTTTAATTGGGACAGCCGCTTATTTGGGACAAATCTCAAAGGAACCAAACCAAGAAGCCAATAGTAAATGTATATGTTTAATTGGGACAGCCGCTTAATTGGGACAAAAAGCCTCGGTCCCGATGTGTCCCGATTAAGCGGAATCGACTGTATACAATTACTACTGACCTGGTTTATTTGATCTAATTCGATGACGTCAATGAGACTGAAAGTGTAGGTCAGCCTGAATGGTCTGTCCACTGAGCTCCCTATGGCTGGTGACCTTCTGCGGCTGGACTCTGACCTACTGAGGAGCTCATTAATTACTCCCTGGTACGCATCAGCCTGTGTGGAACTTCCATTGACGTCACAGCCCTTCCAGCACAATCCCAGTAAAGAGAACACGAGATATAATAATCGAAGCATCGATGACTGACAGATGATAGATCACGGATCAATACGCCATATTCCTAAAAAAATAAAACATAGTTTGACAAGTTAAAAACAGCTTATTAACTAAAAAAATGGAAATTATTTAATATACATAGTAGCAATAAATTCTATTTACATAAATCTATGTATCAGTTTCACATAATAAATGTATTTCCATCTAGTTGTCAGTCATAATACAATCAATACCGAGTGTTGGTACTGAATTCGTCACACAGCCTCCGGTTAACTTAATTGGCTCAAATAGTTGCATGCAACATAAACATGTGTTTTTTTTTGTTTTTCCTGACTTAGCTGAATTAGCTTTCTAAAATATCAACATTTTGATGCGCTTCGTGCTACTCTTAGTGCACATGAAATTTATCAAATCAAAATAGAAAAAAAAAACTAGTAAAGCGGCTGCAGCCACATTTGTATTATTAAATTTTTTGAAGACAATTTTCCCTGTTTTAAAGATATTTTGTGGATACACGCGCACGATATTTATTTTACATCATTTAAGTTTAATTCTCATATATATATATATATATATATATATATATATATATATATATATATATTGAGTATTGGCCTACACTTGTTTAAAAGTTGCACAACTCCGAATGTATTGAAAACAGAACACTGCCTCAGTTGTTACCCTTTAAATTTTAATTTCCGTGTCGCGGTTGTGAAGAATTTAGGATTATATTCCAGCATGTTGAATAATGCATTTTAAGTACCATTGTTTATGTATCAATATTGAACCAATAATGGATTTTCACACTTTCGGTAGGTTTTATTTGGGTTTTTATCACCATGTGATACGGAGATAATTCGGTAAATAAAAAGTAATTTGTTTGTCGATTACTATAGTTTATGGAGAGCTCCTTTATATCCACGTAACTGGTGAATTCTAATTGGTCAGTTGAACAAATCATGATTATGTTTTTTTATGTGTTATATTTGTTGTGTATAGTTTAAACATTGGCTGCCAACTTTTTTCACCAAAAAATTATCCATAAGATTTTTTTAATCAAATATGTACATATATAGAAAATAGAGCAAAAAGTCAAAAAAAATGTGTGTCTAAGTAAAATAGATCTAATATATAAATCTCTTTTAAAAGATTGCATTTTATTAATATCTAGATAGAATCATTCTTACGACTTTTGGGGCCCCTTGTCCTACTAAAAAGCACATTGGGGGAGGAGGGGCACTAGGTAAACGATCCTTCCGGAGCCTTAATTAAGCAAACATACTGTTCAAGGCGCAATTTAAAAATCTTTGGTCCTTAATTATCATAGAAACATGGCCCCTTCCGATCCTCTTACATTCTATTAAGTAATGTCCTTCTGAAGATTTTATGTAATGGTTCAATACAAGTTCCAATAGAGTGTCTCATTGCAGTTGGCAAATTTGCCTACCCTTTGAATGGTTCTCTATCGAAATAAGTCAAAAAATGCCCAGATCTGGATATAAATTACCCGAATTGGCAGCCCTGGTTCAAGCTTCATCGAAAACGAGATTGCTTAAAGAAAAAAAAAAGGGATTATTCGAAAATATGGAGCGCAATCATTAGTTGTATTTAACATCGTCTTGTTTGTATCAGAACGAAACAACAAAAGAATGAAACCTCATTTAACTATAGCATTGTCTGCCATGGCAACGGTTTTTAACAATGAAACAGTCAAATAAAGCAGACCAGTCAAGTTTTTTTTAAACTACATGTTTATTATTGTAATGTGATTCACTGTCATGTGATTTTAGATACTAAAAAAAATATTACGCAGGTCACATCATAATAAAAACTTCCGGCTGTGACGTGCTCAGTCGTTCTGAAACATGAAGCCCACGCTCTCTGTGATGTTTTCCACTTTGTTGTTTTGGAGTGAAGGGTGGTGGGGGGAGGAGGAGTTATAGGCTAATACAGAGGTGGGCAAGCTATCTGAGCCGTGGGCTACAATTGGCTCTTAAATTTGACAGAAGGACAGAGGAGTGGTGTTGTTTGTGTGTTTGTAGGTACAGGCATCACGTGACTGGCATGAAGACTTAGAATGCAACTCTTAATTTAATAATCACCTCCAGGGGGTCCGCTACCTATGCTCAACGTCCCGTGAAGACCCCTGTCCGTCAGTTGGTATATTTTGGTCATTCGTCATTAAGTTTCTATCCACCTCGATTTTTTTTTCTTAATCCGACATTATGCTCCCTTCCCCCCTTCCCCTCCTCCCAACCTCAATACAAACATTTTTTCGATTATTCAATAAAATTTGTTAGATTTAATTATTGAAATAGAGACCTCTGAATAGAATTGGAATTCCCGTGTTGGCTATTTTCATTTTCTTTTGAAGTATCACGTAGTGTAGGTAGCGTGGCCGAGTGGTCTAAGGCGCTGGTTTTAGGCACCAGTGTCTTCGGAGGCGTGGATTCGAATCCCACCGCTGCCAATATTTTTTTATTTTCAGACTTGTTGATTGTAAAAAAAAAAAAAAAAAAAGTATGGTCAAGACTAGTAGCCTGCTCCCTTAGTTTGTATTTTTAAGTTTCGTTTGTTATTTTTTTTTTAATTTCCTACATTCTTGCTAATGTTCTTGACGATTGCCAATTAGAAACTACCATAAAAAATGACTCAGAGTTCACCTTTTTGGAAGACCATCTGGACAATAAACATAATAAAATTATCCAACTTGAAATGTAGACAGGCTCGTTAAAAATATCTACAACCCTAAACAAACAAACACACACACACAAACTAGAAACAACAAAAACCATTTCCGTTTCTGGGGTCAAATTTTAAAGGGACAAAATTAGAGAAGATCAAGAGTTGTTGCTCATGTGCCAGATTGAAATTTCACTGTATTTAACACAAAACAATGACCATCTTAATTACGGGTCGTTATTGTCGTGGCCTATGACCGGCGTTTTTTTCCTTCAGCTGACCCATCGCTCCCTCCCTCCCTCCTTTTATAACTACTTCTCGGACGTTAACTCAACAAAGCCATCAGCCAAGCTGACCCAAGCTGTACAAAACAGGAGTAGCGTCCACTGGCGCGTGACCATTTCTGTGTCGAAAAACAATGTAAACAAAGCAAACAGTCCAACTGACCTCATATCAAACCATGGTACCCAGATTATCTAAATGAACCGGCCGTAGAGTCCAGTTACGCGTGGCCATTCAGGGGTAGAAAACAAAATGTGAAATAGATATCTAAATATACAAGGAGCTACGAGAAGATAAACATTGTGTGACGTGTAAGAAGATAAATTGGATGAACTATAGCGCAAAGATAAAATGTAAAAAAAAATGGTCTAAATGTGGTGGGTTAAGTTCCCTTATTTTCATTACGCAATTAAGCTTTATCTAGTTAAGTGGTGGCGAACCTTTTTGGGGCCGCGTTAC
The DNA here is from genome assembly GCA_021962125.1 of Bulinus truncatus. Taxonomy (NCBI): domain Eukaryota; kingdom Metazoa; phylum Mollusca; class Gastropoda; family Planorbidae; genus Bulinus; species Bulinus truncatus. The sequence goes on along the minus strand of JAGDYQ010000029.1, from coordinate 4,876,147 downwards.
CGAAATTCAACAAATAAACCATTTATGGCTAGCAAAGTGCCAACACTCCAATTAAAAATTAAAGGAGGTGATATTTTAGTCGCTTGCCGACTGATGAGGCTATGCGTGTCGACCAGCCCCGTAGCGTGGAAATTCTACAGCAGGGGCCAGGCATTGTACAGCAGGGGCCAGGCATTGTACAGCATGGGCCAGGCAATAGCAGGGGGGCAGGTAAAACATTTTACTAAGTAGAACAAATAAGCAGAGGGGGCCAGACAAAACGCAGAGGGGCCCGGCCCCCTGGCCCTCGCACGCTAATGGCCTGGTGTCGACTCTGGTACGCTTGCCATAGGTTTGCCTCCACTGATCTGGTTTATTTGTTACACGCATATTTAGCATGTGACGCAGCATTCGGCTTCCACTTGCAGTATGACCATGAAGCCACTTAGCGGGCGCTAACTAGTTTCGTTGAGGGAACGCATGATCGAGCTGTGTAAACCAAACGAATGTAGATATGAGGGTCCCCGGTTCGATCTCCGGTGAGTACCAAAGGATATTTCAGGTCATGGCTTAAGACCCCCGTTATATCTCCCGTGGTGTCTCCATGGCCATTGCACTAGCGGCTATGGTGGGAATGAAAGACGGGCACTGCAAAAACCGTCCCATATGTGGCTTATACTATAGGATCTAAGAGATTTCATCTCATCCTTACAGGGACTTCACACATCAGAAATATACAAGCCAACCACTTTGTTAGTAATTCTTAAACTTGTATTTTATTTGGGAACATAAAACAAACTCCCTCCCCCCCAACCAACATTTCCCCTAATGCAAGTTGTAAACATCAAATTACAAGTACTTACGTAAAATAGACTTTTTTAATCAGCGCAGAATTTAAAACTATATGTTAGTTGTAGCTTAAAAACACATTAACTTTTATTCAAATGAGAGGATGGACTCTTCCACGGTTATCACATTCAGCGAATATCTTTTTATATCAGCAGTGAAATTAGGTCAGTCACGATAAACCCCAGGCACATGGTTCCATCGTTTGGTTTCTTAGCGGGCGATGAGTACCTAATGCCGGTTATTTTATTTTTTTTAATAATTATATAAATCTACAAAATAGTCAAATTACAAGATTTAGTCAAAAAGAGTAAGATAAAATAAGGAAAATATCTGTTTCTATTGAGAGCCGACCATAACTTAACAAAGAGACGCACATGAGTCAACAAGGAGTCGCACGTGAGTCAACAAAGAGCCACACATGACTCAACAAAGAGTCACACATGAGTCATCAAAGAGCCGCAAATGAGTCAACAAAGAGTCACACATGAGTCATCAAAGAGCCACACATGACTCAACAAAGAGCCACACATGAGTCGACAAAGAGCCACACATGAGTCATCAAAGAGCCACAGAAGATGGAAATAAGCGATCTAAAATGTAAGTACTAGCTTATTAATAACTGATGATAATAGTTGTGAAAGTTATATATATATATATATATATATATATATATATATATATATATATATATATATATATATATATATTTACTTGAGCGTGCAGATTCCTGAACATTTGCGGGTCCCGAATTTTACTAAATACTAAAAAAATGGGCTGATAGTTGATCGAGAGAGCCCCCAGTTTACATTTTTTTGTCGGTGACCCTTCAGTAATTTCCCAAAATTACCACCCTTTGATTTAAGTGCGATGTCATTAATTACTGCACAGGAATGCTGTAGTAATTTGGTTTGAGATAATTCAAAAATTTCACCCCCATACCTTAGATGAGTGTGCGATATATGGTTTTTTATGGACCTAAGTCAAGTAAAGTCATCGGCCCGGATGGTGTGTAGGGTTCGGTGCATAAAGGGGTTGTGTGGCTAGCTAAAGGGGTTGTGTGGCTAGCAAAAGGGGTTGTGTGGCTAGCTAAAGCGGTTGTGTGGCTAGCAAAAGGGGTTGTGTGGCTAGCAAAAGGGGTTGTGTGGCTAGCTAAAGGGGTTGTGTGGCTAGCAAAAGGGGCTGTGTGGCTAGCTAAAGGGGTTGTGTGGCTAGCTAAAGGGGTTGTGTGGCTAGCTAAAAGGGTTGTGTGGCTAGCAAAAGGGGTTGTGTGGCTAGCTAAAGGGGTTGTGTGGCTAGCTAAAGGGGTTGTGTGGCTAGCAAAAGGGGTTGTGTGGCTAGCTAAAAGGGTTGTGTGGCTAGCAAAAGGGGTAATGTGGCTAGCTAAAGGGGTTGTGTGGCTAGCTAAAAGGGTTGTGTGGCTAGCAAAAGGGGTAATGTGGCTAGCTAAAGGGGATGTGTGGCTAGCTAAAAGGGGTTGTGTGGCTAGATAAAGGGGTTGTGTGGCTAGCACAACGCACAGTCGCCTTGAAACCCCTACTTAAAGCTGGCTGGACTTGGGGTCTTACATCAGGACCTGAAAAAAAATCCCAAGGTCCTTACTGAGGTTTGAACCCAGGACTTTCCGGTCGACAGTCGAGCGCTCTGCACTGCACGACCACCCTAGTGATATTTAAGTCTATTTTCAATTTACCTTCCGATAAATTTTAATCGAATCTTAAAGATAACTGCTTATTTCTCAAACTTTAAAGAGTGTATATTCATTGTATTGGAATAGTGAAATGATCTTTAAAAAGGTAACATGTATTGTTTAATGCTCAATTTTCTGGCTCCTCGTCTTTCAATTCTGCTTGAGATGATCTCAGTACACTTGTGAGACTGTAGGGGACAAGAGGTCGTGCGGTGTTGAGCACTCGACTATCGACCTGGTTCGAACATCAGTGAGAATCTTGGGATTTGTTCAAGTCCCACAGTTCACCCAGCTGTAACGGATACCTGCCTTTAAGTTTAGGGGAGTAAAGTTGGCTGAGCGTTTTGCTAACCACACAATCCCTTCATATGCCGACGTTACTGAAACAGATGAATTCTACACTTCATCTGCCCCGATGAGCCCGCAAAGATTTAAGGGAACTTCTCCTTTTTTGGTCTTTGTAAAAGACCATATATATATATTGTTCATTTTTAAATGATACTGTTGCGAAAATTAGCACATTGTACTCATTAACTTAGCCTAATATACAATATAGTACAGGATTTAAGTATAGCTACAGTTTAGGGCCCACAAACTATTTGGCAAAGATAATATCTAAAAAGTCTGTATTCACTAGACACTAATTGCATTCAGCCTTCACCAACGAATTCAAACTAAATACTTTCAGTATTATTCTTTCAATTCATAAGTCTAGTTTTTGCGAATTTAGTTTTTAAAAAAAAGTAAAATCAAGGTTTAAAATGTAAATTCAGTTATTTTATTGTCTCCTTGGAAGTATATTAAGTACATTAAAACTGTTTATTTATTCCTTTATTTCCAAAAATAAAAATTGTGTTTTATTGTATCCATCCCGTAGCACCGAACAAGACAGACAGGTAAACCAGCTGGAAACTTGCAAAGATGACAAACAGACTTCTGTCCACACGACGTATATAGCGACGGTGCTGCATCTTGGCGTCATCCCTACGCTCCTGAAATATCACATCTTTAAGATGGGACTTCCCCTCATTCTTTGAGTCGACTTCCTCTCCCATCTGTTGCGGATGTACTTTGGATTTTGTTAATAACCGTCGATCACTCTGCTGACAAAGAAATAAGTCGTCCTGTGTTACAATTGATTACTTCGGTGAGTTTTTTTAAACAGTTATTTTATCGAATTTTATCAATATTGATAACCATTGTTTGTTTTCCCATTTGGAACAGAAAAAATTACTTTTTTTTTTTAAAAATAATGTTTGAGTCAATTTGTGTATAGCCACGTTACTTGGACAAATTTTCAGCTTTTTTCTTTAAAATTATGATTTGTTGGTTATGTATTTTGGTTGGAGACTGTCTTAATCATCAACCAAAAAACATTTGGATTTAAACAACCAGTTATTTTTTATTTACCAAACCTCCGGAGACATGATGTCCATCCAGTTAAAAAAAATTCGCCCATATTTTTAAATACTTTGCGTTAATTGTATTTTTATTTTTATTTGCGATGTTCTATTTATTTTTTAGAAATGAATTTATCAAGCTGTAAACTACAAAAGAAAAAGATAAGTAGAACAAAGGGACCAGAATCTATTGACTTACAATTACATGGTCAGCACTGTCGGACATATTAATGACCCAAAGTGTGGCTAGTACCGCCGCCAGCCCCTCACACATGACCTCAATAAGGAGAGCGGCCAGGTACGGTAAGCTGTACAGATTTCTGGGCATCACGTTACTGTAAAACATTGAAACTTCATAATTAAGTTACATAATGTAAAAAAAAACTAGCAATTTAAGTCTTTTCCGTTTCGGACAAAGGACATTTTAGAGTATTTTCGCCGGACAAAATCCGTATTTTTTTTCCGGGTTACAGTCATAAATATTGCTCCACGCGCATGAATTTCGATAAATTTAGAGATGGAAGTAATCATGTTGAATAACTATTACAAAAATAAATAATGATTACGCCCCTTTGATTAGCTTTTATTATTTATATTTAAATTATAAGCAAAAACGGTACAAAAGAAACTCTTATATTTTGGCTCTGATAGGTCAGATGGCGAAATGGACTTTTGATGTACACTTGGCAGGCCAAGACCTACACAATGATATATACATCATGGGTCTAGGACTTATGGTTGCTGAGATATAGGGCGCTCCATTGTTAATATAGCTTATATAGTAAAAAACGGAACTTTATAAGCCCCCTTTTACGGCCCTCATAGGTCAGATCGCGAAATGAACTTTTGCTGCACACATGGCAGGCCAATACCTACAAAATGATAAATACATCATGGGTCTAGGACTTATGGTTGTTGAGATCTAGGGTGATGACAGACAGACAGACAAAACGAGGACAATAGAGCATTTTTTTTTCGAAAATGCTCTAAAAATGGACACCCCATAGTTAGGTTTCAGGAAAACGTTTTATGATAGAATCATGTTGCACTACTTTAAAATGTTTAACTTTTCACCCGATGAATACATTATCGTATTTAGTATACAGGAGTACAGGCGAGCCAAGGGAATACATTATGTCTCATTATTGTAAGTGATCGCTGTAGGGGTTTGGGGGTGGGGGGGGGCATAATATAAATTGATCAAAGGTGGGTTGGGCTCTTACTGACGTAATAAGGGCTATAAACGTAATGAATATGATACATCGAGTAGTCAGAGGCTCTTGGCACAAGCTCCAGATGTGTGCGGGTGACCTAGGCGAGAGTTACAGTCAAGGTATATTGGGAGCTCTGACAAATTATGACAGAGCAGCAAAATCAATTAAGAAAAAAATAAATGTTTGAAAGCTTTTGCGGCCCCCAAAACATTGAGGCATCTAACAAGTGCACGGACTGACCCCTCAACTCTCGTTAGCCCTACCGAAGCAAAAGTCAGAGCACTCTAATAACCAGAAATTCATTCTCGTAGAATTCCCTTTATCAAAGCGGAGCTCTCTGTTGCTGCCAAGCTTTAAGGACGACTTGAAATTAGGGCTGCCAAACTAGATATTTTTTTATTCCGAGCTATTTATTTTCGGAGAAATATACATATAAAAATGTTATAAAATAAAATATCTGTGTTATTTTAATATGTCATTTAGATATTATATATATATATATATATATATATATATATATATATATATATATATATATATATATATATATATATATATATTATTTGCTACATTTAGTAGTATATTCTAGATATTTTCATATATTTTATGAATAGTTGTTCAAGAAAGTAGTTGTTTGAAAATGTAACGTTAACGTAAATACGTACCTGATGTAGCTCAGAAATATCGCCGTGGACGTAAACATCGTCACCAGATATGAAATCTTTTCTCCGGTTTTTGTCGGTATCAGGAACACCAAAGGAATCATTACTGCCGTCAGAACCATGGGGAACACCGCGGTGATGACGTAGTACACACTTTGGCGTTTGACGATGAAGGTATACTTAGGGAACTTAAAACCATTGGCGTCCTGGTACAGAGCATAGTCGTAACCAACCACCTTCCACTCCCCTGCTTTTTTGTAGTCATTTAACAGAAAGCTCAAATTGTTCATGTGAATTTCGACTGACCATTTATTGTGCATTGTATAGTAGTTCAATCTGAACGAACAGCTTTGAGAGTCGAACGGATAGTTCTTAAATTGGATCTCGCACCGGAATGTTATGTATCTATTTATCGCAACAGTGACTTCTCCATTGGAACTTACAAGCACTTCCTGGTTTAATTCTAAAAACTGAGATTCTTTCGCGCCTGTCAAAACGGAAATTTTCGGAGTCCAAACATACGAAGCGTCCAACAGAACATACGTGGTGTTGCCGTAATCTGTAGCGTTCCACGATAATCCTGCGTCGGTCCAATTTATCTGAACGTAGGCCAACACGGTCATCAGCTGCAAAGAAATTTGGGAATTTTTAACAGTTTTTAATTATCAGCTTTTTGAGGAAACTTGTAAATGAATTTCATTTATGCAACAAAGACAATCTTCCTTATAATAAATTTCATTTTTACATTGTAACAGTAAATTATAATATCTTGTTAATAGCTATGGCAACCGTCTAACGTCCCGTGCATCAAAAGGTGATGTCTTGGTTACGATATATAGGCTACAGCTACAATTCTAGGCCCCGAATAAGAATGTCGCCATGGAATTCGCCTACCCTAGGGCTTGAGCATTGAACTTATGTCCTCCTTTGCGATGGCTTTGTATGCATTGTGTACGAAAATCCTAAAAAAGTAAATCTAGATATTCAAGATTCGAATTAGCTGAAATTTAATAGAAACAATTAAGTTAAAAATTACAATTACAATCGGATGCTTTTAGAGGTCAATTACGTATGATAGCTTCCTACTACAGGGACATGAGATTCGAAATCATTTGCATATCAACGTCACATTTAATGTAAAATATCAAAGGTAAAATCAAACAACAATGTAGACGCGCAAGCACTATTGACCTGGTTTATTTGATCCAAATCGATGACGTCAATTAGATTGAGTATGTAGGTCAGCCTGAATGGTCTGTCCACTGAGCTCCCTATGGCTGGTGACCTTCTGCGGCTGGACTCTGACCTACTGAGGAGCTGATAGATTATTCCCTCGTATGCGTCAGCCTGTGTGGAGCTTACAATGACGTCACAGCCCTTCCAGCACAAAACCAGTAAAGAGAACACGAGGTACGGTAATCGTAGCATCGATGACTGATAGATGGTCGATCACTGATCAATATGCCATATTCCTAAAAAAAAAACATAGTTTAACAAGTTCAAAACAGCTTTTAACTAAAAAAAAGGAAATCATTTATTATACATAGTTATCAATAAATTAACTTTTACATGAATTGTTTCATTCGTTTCACATAATCATCAATCAATTTATTCCCATATAGTTATCAATCATAATACAATCAATAGCGAGTGTTTGTTACTGAATTCTTTGCACAGCCCCCCGTGTACTTAATTGGTACAAACAGTTGCACGATACACAAAAATATGAACTTTGTATTTCCTGAGAAAACGATAAGGTGAATCCACTTTCCTAAAATATCAACAACATCTTGATGCGCTTCGTGCCACTTTTTGTGCACATGAAATTTATCAGATGAAGATAAAATATATTTATGCTGCCACTATTTTATCAATTTCTTAATGGAAATATTTTTTTTAGGTTTAAAGAAACTTTTAAAGATATTTTGTGGATACAAGAGAACAATATTTTTTTACAACATCCTTTCTGTAAAGTGCAATTCTCATATATATGTGTATTAAAGAACGAGTAAATGTATATACTAATTCAAAAGTTACGCAACTCTGAATGAATTTAAAACAGAGCACTGCCTCAGTTGTGACCCTTTGAATTTCACTTGCCGTGTGGCGGGTGTGAACGATTTTAGATTATATTCCTCTTTACCCATCAGCTTGAACATTGCATTTTAACTACAGTTGTTTAATAATCGATTTTGAACCATTCGTGAATTTTCACACCTTCGGTAAAGTAATTTGTTAGTCGTTTCCTATAGTTTATCGAAATTCCCTTAAAAGCTCTATTCATTGGTCAGTTGAATAAATTATGCTAATGACTTTTTTTTTACGTGTTATATTTGTTGTGTACATTTTAAACATGGGATGCCAACTTTTTTCCCCAAATAATTATCCATAGGTAATTTTTTTTTTAATTCCCAAATACATAGAAAATATAACAAAGGAGTAAATAATGTATTTCTAAATAAAATATATGATGCGTAAATCTTTTATAAAAAGATTCCATTTTCTTAATATCATCATCTAGACAGAGTTGTTCCTATGGTTTTGAGGGAATTTTTGAAAGTTTTAGGAAAAAGTACATGGGGCCGGGGGCCCAGGGTAGACGATCCTTCGGGAGCCATAAGCAAGCACACTGTTCTAAGCGCTATTTGAAAATCTTGGGCCCTTAATAGTCTTAGAAACAGGGCCCCTTCCAATTTTTATAAAGTCATGTCCTTGTAAACAATTTAGGTAAAGGTTAAATACATGTTTCGATAGCCGGCCCAATTGAAGCCGGAAAGTTGGCATGCCTATTGTACGATTTTTCTGTCTACATGGCTCTAAAAATGTCCAGATCTGGATAAAAATTACCCAAATCGGCAGCCCTTTTTCAAGCTTCATCGAAAACGAGATTGATGAAATTAGAATGTTAAAAAATAATTCAAAAACATGAAGCGGAATCATTAGTATTATTTAACATCGTCTTGTTTGTTCAGTTATCAGAACGAAAGCAAACAAAAAGTATGAACTCATTTAACGATCACCGCGTCTGCCATGGCAACGGTTTTAGCATCGAAACACTCAGAGTAAATCAGACTAGTCAAAAGTTAACTACATCTTTACTATTGTGATGCGATTTAATGTCATGTGATTTTAAATACTAAAAAAAAAAGATTACGTAAGTTACGTGGAAATAAAAACTTCCGGCTGTGACGTGCTCCATCGATCCGTAACACGAATGAAGGCCACGCCGTCTGCAATGTTTTTACTTTTGTCGTCTGGGGAGTGGGTGGAATGGGGGGGGGGGGTATATGCTAATATAGAGGTCGGCAAGGTATCCCAGCCGCGGGCCAGATAAGTGTTGTTGTTTGTTGGTTGGATGTTGCTTTTATTTTTTTTTTTATAAATGGAAAAAAAAAGAGCAAACAAAGGTTGACGGGCCGCAGTGTTGACCATGTCCGTATCTATAGTTATTTTAGCACCATGAGGAGAAAACTACCCGACTTGTAATACAGTGTTCCAACATGCTAGTCTGCTGGTGGCCACACCACTGAATGGGATAAGAGAGAACTGTTCACTTGTGAAAACACAATTTCTTAATAATAAACAGGACACAGTGTTAAGAAACTGGAGTTTTTTTACTGTAAAAAAAAATGGTTTTCTAGCAGGGCCGGCCCTTACGAATTGCGGGCCCAATTTAACGGATGCTTGCGTAGACCCCTGTTCTAATTTTTTTTTTACAAATACAACTATTATTATTAATGCTAAATGTAAATTGAGGGGCCCCTGCAAGACGTGGGGCCCAATTTGGAGCAATCGGCCTAAGGCAGGGCCTGTGTACTAGCTTATATGTATTTTTTTTTTAATCCTGAATTCCCTCCTTGCTAAAATTTAGATAAACTATTAATCTAATCGAATTGTTATTTTATTACAACACTAATAATAATAATAACTAGGAAAAAAAAACACGGTTCCTGTAACTCGGACTGCTATAGGAGATTACTTATATAGCAACTATTGTCTACCCTTTATCTTCTGAAATTTGAGAGATATTTGCAAATGTTGATTTTTTTTTTCCTAATATTTAGTTGATAGGGAAATGTATTGTAAAATGTGCGTGAAGAACTTGTGTATGTTATTCTGTTTTTATGTTGTCTGTTTTAAAATGTTGATAAGTACAGCAAGCATACAGAAAACTGACAGACGATGGCGAATCTAATGAACAAGAGGCTCCACAATATAAACTAATAAGTTTGATAATAAATACTTCCGGAGCTCCAATATGTGTTGACGTGCTATGATAAAACAAGGAGTACATGCATCGTGTGAGTTGCATGAAGACCAAAATGAAACTCATGATATAATAATCACTTCTACGTCCTATGAAGACTCATTCTGTCTATTGGAATATTTTTGGTAATGCGTCATAGCCCAAATGTTACATACATACGTCATAAAAATTGTATCCAATGTCTGATTTTTTTATCCGACTTAATGCTCTACCCCCCCCCCCCCAATCCTCAATGAAAACTTATCTTTGTTCATGCGATCAAATCTGTCAGCTCTACTTGGAATAGAGACCTGGGAATAAAGTAGGAATTTTTATTTCCTAAGTTAATGTACGACAAAACCATTTGCGTGTTGGCTATATCATTTCCTTCGAGATATAATATGGTAACGGTAGTGTGGCCGAGTGGTCTAAGGCGCTGGTTTTAGGCACCAGTCTCTTCGGAGGCGTGGGTTCGAATCCCACCGCTGCCAAAAATTTTGTATTTTACATAATGTTTTAGTGGACTTGTTGATTGTTTTGGCTAGACTGGTCTCCTGCGTGAGGAGTTAACATGCCCGTAGTTTGTATTTTTAAGTTTGGTTTGTTTCCTACATTTTTGCTAATGCCCAGATACTAGTACAATGATATAACCAACTAGGTACTTCCGTAAAAAATGATACAGAATCCACCTTTTGGACTTTCGGGTAGTAAACATAATAAAAGGATTCCACGTGAGATGTAGACAGACTAGTAACAAGATCCACAACCCAAAACAAACAAACTAACAAACAAATTAACAAACACAAAAAAATCATTTTGCAGAACTAGAAAAAAAGAAATGGTTTCCGCTTCTGGGGTCAGTTTTTGAGAAGACGAAATTAGAAAAGATCAAGAGTTGTTGCCCACAAAACAATGACGGATGGTCGTGCGGTAAAGCGCTCGACTGTCAACCTGAAGGTATATAGTTCGATCTCCGGTGAAGACCAAGCGAATTGTTCAGGTCTTGGCTCAAGTTCCCAATATATCTCCTGTGGCGCTTCCATGGCCATTGCACTATCGGCTATGGTGGGGATGAAAGAAGGGTACCATAAAAACCGTCCCATTAGTGGTTCTTGAGATTTCATCTCATCCTTACAGGGACTTCACACACCACAAAAACAATGACCATCTTTGTCGTTGCATATGACTTTTTTTTTCCCTTCAGCTGACCCATCGTTCTCTCCCCTTTTTTAAAACTACTTCTCGGACGTTAAGTAAACAAAGCCAACAGCCAAGCCGACCCAACAATACAAGGTGTGTCGTCCACTGGCGCGTGACCGTTTCGGTGCTCAGCAAACAAAGCCTACGGTCCATCTGACCCCCGAGGTACCCACCTGATCTATATTGAACCGGTTGAAGAGTCCAGTTATGCGCGGCCATTCAAGGGGGTAAAATACAGAATGTGAAATAGATATCTAAATATACTAGGAGCTACGAGAAGAGGTTAAAACAACAAATTGTGTGACGTCTAATATAAATTAGATGAACTATAGCGCTAAGATAAAAATGTAAAAAAATGTGGTGGGTTATTTCCCTTAGGTTGATGACGCGATTAAGATTTATCTAACAATAAGTCACTTATTTATAGCAAAGTGTCAACACTCCAATTCAAATTAATAAAAGTGATATTTTAGTCGCGTGCCGACCGATGAGGCTATGCTTCGTGTCGACTCTGGTACGCGTGCCATAGGTTTGCCTCCGCTAATCTGGTTTGTTTGTTACACGCTTTTTTTTAAAGTATTTGACGCAGCATTCGGCTTCCACCTGCAGTATGACCATGAATTCCATCAGAAATATCCAAGCCGACCACTATGTTCGTAATTGTTAACGTTTTTTTTTTAATTGAGAACATAAAAAACTCCTCCCCTTCCGCCAACCAACCTTTCCCCTAATGCAAGTTGTAAAAATCAAATTACAAGTAATCACATAATATATAAACTTATTTAATCAGCGCAGGAATTTAAGAATTTAATTTTAGTTGTAGCTTAAAAACACATTAACTTTTATTTAAATGAGAGGATGGACTCTCCCACAGTTATCACATTCAGCAAATATCTTTTTATATCACCAGTGAAATTAGGTCAGTCACGATGAACCCCAGGCACATGGTTCCATCGTTTGGTTTCTTAGCGGTCGATGAGTACCTAATGCCGGTTATTTTATTTTTTTAATAATTATATAAATCTACATAATATTCAAATTAAAACATTTAGTGAAAAAGAGATAATATAAGGAAAATATACGTTTCTATAGAGAGCCGACCATAACTTAACAAAGAGCCACACAAATTAACAAAGAGCCACACATAACTTAACAAAGAGCCACACATAACTTAACAAAGAGCCACACATAACTTAACAAAGAGCCACACATAACTTAACAAAGAGCCACACATAACTTAACAAAGAGCCACAGTATGCCATCGACTTGTTATAACCTTCTAGTACATAAAAGTCCCCAATCCCCCCCCACACTCTCTCTCTCTCTTTATCTATCTATCTATCTATCTATCTATCTATCTATCTATCTATCTATCTATCTATCTATCTATCTATCTATCTATCTATCTATCTATCTATCTATCTATCTATCTATCTATCTATCTATCTATCTATCTATCTATCTATCTCTCTTGCTCTTATTTTACTCTCACATTCATGATTATTCCATTGTCCTTTAATAAATGATAATACAAATATCTTAAGGTTGTATGCTTTTGTTGATCTCGAGTGTTGCGATCAGGATTGTTCTATTGCGATTGTTCCGGTGATATTTTTTTGTCTCTGTAAACAAAAATTAAATATTATTTTCTTGATCCTTTGGTTCAGTTTTCCAATTTTTTAGAGCATTTTCGAAAAAAAATGCTCTATTGTCCCCGTTTTGTCTGTCTGTCCGTCCGTCCGTCATCACCCTAGATCTCAACAACCATAAGTCCTAGACCCATGATGTATATATCATTTTGTAGGTCTTGGCCTGCCAAGAAATGCCTTTTTTCCATTTCGCGATCTGACCTCTCAGGGCCGTAAAAGGGGCCTTATAAAGTACCGTTTTTATTTACTATATAAGCTATATTAATAATGGACCGCCCTATATCTCAGCAACCATAAGTCCTAGACCCCTGATGTATATATCATTGTGTAGGTCTTGGCCTGCCAAGTGTACATCAAAAGTCCATTTCGCGATTTGACCTCTCAGGGCCAAAATATAAGAGTTTTTTATGTACCGTTTTGCTTATATTTTAAATATAAATAATAAAAGCTAATCAAAGGGGCGTAATCATTATTTATTTTTTTAACAGTTATTCAACATGACTTACTTCCCGTACTTTATATAAAACAACAATTGACGGAGTTTTCGGACGATTAAATGACTACAATTTAGAATGTTTCAATTATGAGTCCTATTTCAGTGACCACAAACCACTTGTAGTTAGATTTAAGAGAAAATAATTTTGTTTTCAAATATAAAGAAACGTCCTTTTAATATCTTTTTTCAGATATATGCATTACACAAGTGAATTTATAAACATTTCCAAAATTTACAAATATTTACTGAAAGATAACAAACGTACTGATACATAACATGAAAATGCGCTAACACGTCCTGTGTCCAGAATGGAACAGGCTTAATTGCTTGTTTTTATTCTTTGATTCTAATCCTTATATTGGCATATTGGTCTACTATGTGCTTGTAGCGTTACTACAAATGAAGATGGAAAGCTAGGTGACTGGACTTGTTTGGATTTGAACGGCATGCTGATGAGAAACATGTTTCATATAAATAGAAGAAGAAAAGATATGTAGGTAGATTGATTGATTTCGATTGATATCTGGATAGATGGATGGATGAATGGACAGATGAATGGATGGAATGATGGATGGAATGATGGATGGAAGGATGGATGGAATGATCGATGGATGAATGAATGGGATGATGTGTGAATGATAGACAGCTGTTTGAATGTGTGGGTGAATGGATGATTGATGACCGGACGTATGTATGTATATATAAATAGATAGTTCAAGGATTTTATTGCTGTTGTTGTTATAATAGAAAATACTTAAAAATTAAACTTAAAAAATACAAGTATACAGAAATGACAGTAGTATTTGTATACATGAAATAATTTGATGAGTCTGTCAAATAAACACACTGTAAATATTATTCACTAATTTATTAATGAAACATAAAGCAAGTTATAAAACATGTCTTTTAAAAAAGTTCTGGCATTTTTTTGTCTGGTGTTTAAGGGTGAGTGACTGTGTTGTCCACCAGGCAGAGGTTGCAGTACTTCCTGCAGTACTTGTGGCCGTCAACAGCATCCAGGCAGATGGGGTGGGTGGTGTCGTTCATCAGGGCGCAGTCGGTCATGGTGAGCATGTCGCTGCAGATGCTGGGGTGGATGGTGGCTGAGGGAGGGGGGGGGACAACGAGGAACAGAGGAACACGTAAGAATGAGGTAAATTGAACATTTTGAAATGGTACGTAGTTTTTGTGACACGTTAGATTTGTGTATTCTGTGTAGTTCTAAACCAAATCTGATATGTAAAATGTAACTTTAATAATACCGCAAAGGAGGTGGGGCGTTGTGCCAACCCACACAGTCCCATTATGCCAACCACACAATCCCGTTATGCCAACCACACAATCCCATTATGCCAACCACACAATCCCGTTATGCCAACCACACAATCCCATTATGCCAACCACTAAATCCCATTATGCCAACCACACAATCCCATTATGCCAACCACACAATCCCATTGTGCCAACCACACAATCCCATTATGCCAACCACACAATCCCATTATGCCAACCACACAATCCCGTTATGCCAACCACACAATCCCATTATGCCAACCACACAATCCCATTATGCCAACCACACAATCCCATTATGCCAACCACACAATCCCATTATGCCAACCACACAATCCCATTATATGCCGAGGCTACAGAAATAGATCATCTGCCCAAATGGCCCACGAGGGAAAAGAAAGAGAAAGCACCAGGACTGGGTCCAGCTGAAATCATCTTGAAAGCTTGCCCCCCCCCTTCCCCCCAGGATAGAGGTCACTGGATAACTGACGTTTGTGTTCCCATATCCCGATATGCGGGGGAGGGGGCGGCGGCGAGCATAAGTGAAAAAGTAGGTCATCATACAACACATGTGTAGGTCAGATATGAATTTGTATCAAATGTTCCAATTTTCTACAATGTGTGTGTGAAGAACAGGGTTCTCACACAGTGGTTAGAATGTAGGTCCGGAAGATAGGATAATATTTAAAGTAAATCTTTTTGAGGTTAAATCAAGAGTTCAGGGTTAAATCTTTGGGGGTAGAGTCTTTACATTTTCTAGCGACCCGGGTTAGGGACTTGACATATGATACCTTACTTAGCCTTTGTTGCCAGAGTGGGGAGAGAGTCCACTGACATTCTTGACAAAGAGATAAATTACCGAACACAACCGAAGGTGGCAAAGGGCGCTAACCTTTTAATGGGTTAATTAGCCAATCCAACCAGTGGGTGGTGCACTAAGCCTGAATGGAAAGTTTCAAGAAACGGGGCGTGGGAGAGATTAGGAACAGTAGATTTCTAGATAGAGCCGAGAGTGGACACAAGTAGATTATCAGTTGATATTGAAGTTATTGTACTTAGTGGAATTGATGTTGGGCCATATTGCATGTGATGTAATTTGTGTTTACAATAAATATTACCATATACACGGAATCCAAGTGGCTCTGTTATAAATACTACTGTACGGAGTTTGAAAGCGTGTGTATTTAGACTATCTATAATAGAACGAGTGGCTACAGAGTGAAAGAATTCTAGGCAGACAAGATACTAAAAACACATTAGTAGTGGCGCTTAATTCAACACGTAACAGTGTAGATGAATGAATGTTTCAACTTACGTCAATGTGTAGATGAATAAATGTTTCAACTTACGACAATGTGTGGATGAATGAATGTTTCAACTTACGTCAATGTGTGGATGAATGAATGTTTCAACTTACGACAATGTGTATGAATGTTTCCACTTATGACAATGTGTGGATGAATTAATGTTTCAACTTACGACAATGTGTGGATGAATGAATGTTTCAACTTATGACAATGTGTATGGATGTTTCCACTTATGACAATGTGTGGATGAATTAATGTTTCAACTTACGACAATGTGCATGAATGTTTCAACTTATGACAATGTGTGGATGAATGAATGTTTCAACTTACGACAATGTGTATGAATGTTTCAACTTATGACAATGTGTGGATGAATGAATGTTTCAACTTACGACAATGTGTATGAATGTTTCAACTTATGACAATGTGTGGATGAATGAATGTTTCAACTTACGACAATGTGTGGATGAATGAATGTTTCAACTTATGACAATGTGTGGATGAATTAATGTTTCAACTTACGACAATGTGTGGATGAATGAATGTTTCAACTTATGACAATGTGTATGGATGTTTCCACTTATGACAATGTGTGGATGAATTAATGTTTCAACTTACGACAATGTGTATGAATGTTTCCACTTATGACAATGTGTGGATGAATAAATGTTTCAACTTACGACAATGTGCATGAATGTTTCAACTTATGACAATGTGTGGATGAATGAATGTTTCAACTTACGACAATGTGTATGAATGTTTCAACTTATGACAATGTGTGGATGAATGAATGTTTCAACTTACGACAATGTGTGGATGAATGAATGTTTCAACTTATGACAATGTGTGGATGAATTAATGTTTCAACTTACGACAATGTGTGGATGAATGAATGTTTCAACTTATGACAATGTGTGGATGAATGAATGTTTCAACTTACGACAATGTGTATGAATGTTTCAACTTATGACAATGTGTGGATGAATGAATGTTTCAACTTACGACAATTTTGTTCGTCGGATACGTCGCCACAATCGTTATCGCCGTCGCACCTCCAGTTCTTGTTTATACAACGTCCATTGGCACATTGCCACTGAGTGTTGGCATCACAGGCTTAATAAAATTATACAATAAGATTGTATGAACTGTTGTTCCTGGAATAAAACTGCCACTGTCAAAGCATCGATTTACACTCGCGATTGATGATTGTGAACTAATGGCGCTTAAAAATAAAATCATCAACTGTCATCTTACTGCAGTAACTACAATCAACAATAGTCAACTAACAGCATGAGCTACAATCATCAATAGTCAACTTAAAGCCGGAGCTACAACTTACTGTCAACTTACTGAAGTAACTACAATCATCAATAGTCAACGTACTGAAGTAACTACAACCATCAATAGTCAACTTACTGAAGTAACTACAATCATCAATAGTCAACTTACTAAAAGTAACTACAATCATCAATAGTCAACTTACTGAAGTAACTACAATCATCAATAGTAAACTTACTGAAGTAACTACAATCATCAATAGACAACTTACTGAAGTAACTACAATCATCAATAGTCAACTTACTGCAGTGCAGCTCGTCACTGGCGTCATTGCAGTCGTCATCACCGTCACACTCCCACTTGGCGTCAATACATTTCGATCCGTCGGCACATTTGAACTGAGTGGCTGAACAGGAACCAGCTGTTATAAAATATTACACTCATATTATAACCAAATAACTATTACCTGTAGGCTTATATATATATATATATATATATATATATATATATATATATATATATATATATATTTATATATATATTTATTTATTTATTTATATCTCACATATTCCCATAAGCTCCCGCATATTCCCATAAGGTCCCATATATTCCAATTCTCTCTCTCTTTCTCTCTCTCTTTACTTATCTTTTTTTTTTCGATAATTGACATACAGTTGAATCTACTTATGCATGACAGTCATCATTGTATAGCAGAAAATTGAAACGAAGCTTATAGTCGATTTCAAAAATTGAAAATTAGGAGTAGAATTTACTGATGCATAAAATTTTGACCTTACGTGGTTGAAAAAAAACACAAAGCCTATAGTCCAATTCGCAAAACACTAAACAGGAGTAGAATCAATTGGCACATATTCCCATAAGCTCCTACATATTCCCATAAGCTCCTACTTATTCCCATAAGCTCCCAGATATTGCCATAGGCTCCCAGATATTCCCATAAGCTCCTATATATTCCCATAAGCTCCTAATATTCCCATAAGCTCCTACATATTTCCATTAGCTCCTACATATTTCCATAAGCTCCTAATATTCCCATAAGCTCCTTCATATTCCCATAAGATCCTACATATTCCCATAAGCTCCTAATATTCCCATAAGCTCCTACATATTCCCATAAGCTCCCACATATTCCCATAAGCTCATTCATATTCCCATAAGCTCCCGAAAATTTCCATAAGCTCCCAAATATTCCCATAAGCTCCTACATATTCCCTAAGCTCCTAATATTTCCATAAGCTCCTACAAATTCCCGTAAGCTCCTAATATTCCCATAAACTCCTACATAATCCCATAAGCTCCCACATATTCCCATAAGCTCATACATATTCCCATAAGCTCACAAAAAATCCTATAAGCTCCATATATTTTCATAAGCTCCTACATATTCCCATAAGCTCCCGTATATTCCCATAAGTTCGAATATATTCCCATTCTCTCTCTCTCTATCTCTCTCTTTCTCTCTCTCTCTTTCTCTCTCTCTCTCTTTACTTATCTCTCTTTTTCCATAATTGACATAGAGTTGATTCTACTTATGCATGGCAGTTGATCATTCTATAGCAGAAATTTGAAACGAAACTTATAGTTCGTTTCAAAAATTGAAAATTAGGAGTAGAATTTACTGATGCGTAAAATTTTAACCTTACGTGGTTGAAAATAAAAACAAAGCCTATAGTTCCATTCAACAAATACTAATCAGGAGTAGAATCAATTGGCACATATTCCCATAAGCTCCCACATATTCCAATAAGCTCCTACATATTCCCATAAGCTCCCAGATATTTCCATCAGCTCCCAAAAATTCCCATTCTCTCTCTTTCTCCTTATTTCGCTCTCTCTCTCTCTCACTCCTTCTCTGTCTCTCTCTGTCTCTTTCTCTCTCTCTCTCTCTCTCTCTCTCTCTCTCTCTCTGTATATATATATATATATATATATTTATATATATATATATATTTATTTATTTATATCTCACATATTCCAAAAAGCTCCCGCATAGAGCTGAATTTTATTTAGCATGGCAGTTGATCATTGTATAGCCAAAAATTGAAACGAAGCTTATAGTCCGTTTCAAAAATTGAAAAATAGGAGTAGCATTTACTGATGCGTAAAATTTTGACCTTACGTGGTTGAAAATAAACACAAACCCTATATTCCCTTTCGCCAAATAATAAACAGCAGTAGAATCAATCGGCACATATTACCATAAGCTCCTACATATTCCCATAAGCTCCTACATATTCCCATAAACTCTCAAATATACCCATTCTCTCTCTCTCTCTCCTTATTTCGCACTCTCTCTCACTCCTTTTCGGTCCCTCTCTGTCTCTTTCTCTCTTTCTCTTTCTCTCTCTCTCTCATTCTGTATATATATATATATGTATAATATATATATATATATATATATATATATATATATCGAATATTCCCATATATATATATATATCGAATATTCCCATAAGCTCCCGCATATACCCATAAGTTCCCATATATTCCAATTCTCTCTCTTTCCTTATCTCTCTTTTTCGAAAATGTACATAAAGCTGAATCTAATTATGCATGGCAGTTGATCATTGAATAGCCGAAAATTGAAACGAAGCTTAAAGTCCGTTTCAAATACTGAAAAATAGGAGTAAAATTTACTGATGCGTAAAATTTTGACCTTACGTGGTTGAGAATAAACACAAACACAATCCGCACTTATTCCCATAAGCTCCCAGATATTCCATAAATTCCTACATATTTCCATAAGCTCCTAATATTCCCATAAGCTCCTACATATTCCCATAAGCACCTAATATTCCCATAAGCTCCTACATATTCCCATAAGCTCCTACATATTCCCATAAGCACCTAATGTTCCCATAAGCTCCTACATATTCCCATAAGCACCTACTATTCCCCTAAGCTCCTACATAATCCCAAAAGCTCCTACATATTCCCATAAGCTCCTACATATTCCCATAAGCTCCCACATATTCCCATAAGTTCATACATATTACCATAAGCTCCCAAAAACACCTAAAAGCTCCCATATATTCCCATATATTCTCATTTTCTCTCTCTCTCCCTCTTTCTCTCTCTCTCTCTCTCTCTCTCTCTCTCTCTCTTTCCTTATCTATCTTTTTCGCTAACAGACATAGAGTTCAATCTACTTATGCATGGCAGTTGATCATTGTATAGCCGAAAATTGAAACGAAGCTTATAGTCCGTTTCAAATATTGAAAAATAGGAGTAGCATTTACTGATGCTTAAAATTTTGACCTTACGTGGTTGAAAATAAACACAAACCCTATATTCCCTTTCGCCAAATAATAAACAGAAGTAGAATCAATCGGCACATATTCCCATAAGCTCCCACTTATTCCCATTAGCTCCTACATATTCCCATAAGCTCCCAGATATTGCCATAAGCTCCCAGATATTCCCATAAGCTCCTACATATTTCCATAAGCTCTTAATATTCCCATGAGCTCATACACATTCCCATAAGGTCCTAGATATTGCCATATGCTCCCAGATATTCCCATAAGCTCTTAATATTCCCATAAGCTCCTACATATTCCAATAAGCTCCTACATATTCCCAAAAGCCCCTACATATTTCCATAAGCTCCTACATATTCCCATAAGCTCCTAATATTCCCACACGCTCCTACACATTCCCATAAGGTCCCAGATATTGCCATATGCTCCCAGATATTCCCATAAGCTCTTAATATTCCCATAAGCTCCTACATATTCCAATAAGCTCCTACATATTCCCAAAAGCCCCTACATATTTCCATAAGCTCCCACATATTCCCATAAGTTCATACATATTCCTATAAGCTCCTACACATTCCCATAAGCTCCTTAATATACCATAAGACCTTATATTCCCATAAGCTCTTACATATTCCCATAAGCTCCTAATATTCCCATAAGCTCCTACATATCCCCATAAGTTCCTACATATTTTCATAAGCTCCTAATATTCCCATTAGCTCCTACATATTTCCATAAGCTCCTAATATTCCCATAAGCTCCTTCATATTCCCATAAGCTCCTAATATTCCCATAAGCTCCTACATATTCCCATAAGCACCTAATATTCCCATAAGCTCCTACATATTTCCATTTGCTAATGCATATTTCCATATGCTCCCAGATATTACCATAAGCTCCCAGATGTTCCCATAAGCTCCTACATATTCCCTTAAACTCATACATATTCACATAAGCTCCCGAAAATTCCCATAATCTCCCATATATTCCAATAAGCTCCTACATATCCCCATAAGCTCCTACATATTCCCATAAGCTCCCACATATTCTCATAAGCTCATACATATTCCCATAAGCTCCCAAAAATTCCCATAAGCTCCCATAGATTTCCATATGCTCCTACATATTCCCATAAGCTCCCAAATATTCCCATTCTCTCTGTCTTTCTCCTTATTTTTCTCTCTCTCCCCCTCCTTCTCTGTCGCTGTCTCTGTCTCACTCTCTCTCTCTCTCTCTCTCTCTCTCTCTCTCTCTCTGTATATATATATATATATATATATATATATATATATATATATATATATATATAAAAGTATGTCAGACATATAAATATATGCGCAGTAATTATTACTGCAACCTTATTTTAAGAACTGTTTTCAGTTTAGTAAATCAATATTTAGAAAGTGCTTACACAATGCTAATGTATCTAACGATTCATCATACATATATCTCATTAATTTAAATATTTATTAATAGAATGAGTGCTTATGCATTTCAACATTAACGGCTGTTTGTGAAATTTTATTTATCTCGATGCAGCGTATGGGTTAGGGCTGATCGGCATAACAATTTCAAGTATAAGACCATAGACACAGCAGTTATTGCATTGTGTTTTCAGATTGATAAATCTAACATTATGACTCAGACGACCTTTTCTAATTGTTGGTCATTTTAGAATTTGTAAAAAATGTCACTTATTTACTTACTGCAGTTTCTCTCGTCCCAGCCATCCCTGCAGTCGTCATCACCATCACATACCCAGGTGGCCTCTATACACAGGAAGTTGTCACAGTGAAGCTCACCCACGGAGCATTCCACCTTGTCTATTGAGACAGAGACAGGGAGAGGTTGCTAAGCTGAACAAGAAATATACCTATAACTTATTTGGCGCTAAAACAAAGCCGTAGCCATGTACTAGTTACATTACTTTTGGTGCCTTTCTCCCAATCTGATAAGTGCGAAAACTATTTCCAGCGCTCTTTTGGAGCCGCCTTCCTAGTTCGGCACCGTGTACAGCTCCAAAACCCTCTATTGCATGAAGATCATCAAAACATGTTGCCCCAATACTCTTTACTGCATGAAGATCATCACTACATGTTGCCCCTAAACCCTCTACTGCATGAAAATCATCACTACATGTTGCCCCTAAACCCTCTACTGCATGAAGATCATCACTACATGTTGCCCCAAAACCCTGTACTTCATAAAGAGCATCAATACATGTAGCCCCCAAAAGAACACGCTCAAATTAATCCCAAGTATTAGGGCAAATTATTCCGAGACTGTGATGGGTTTAAGTCAAGCATCTTAAAGGGGGGGGGGGTGGTGAGGGAGAGGGCGGGTGGGACGATCCACCCTGTGTAGCACTTCTTTTGAAACCAGGTGATGGGCGGCATTTTCATCACATTAGAATTTTTCGGCGCCCAGAAATGGGGCGGCATACTCGAGTTAATCCTGGGCGCCACGCTATTTACGCCGCTGATTTAGTTTACGTGAATTTTAAGATTTACATATTGGCAGAATATAAAAGCGTGTGTGTGGAAAATTACTTTTTTATGAACAACCAAGAGTTTGAAGAAGGTCGCCACCAGATCACGTGACCAAATGAA
This sequence comes from Bulinus truncatus, assembly GCA_021962125.1. Lineage (NCBI taxonomy): Eukaryota > Metazoa > Mollusca > Gastropoda > Planorbidae > Bulinus > Bulinus truncatus. The sequence continues at coordinate 4,852,997 of JAGDYQ010000029.1, read as the reverse complement.
GCATTAGAAAGATAAGTGCATACCATTAATGAAAAATAAGTATATTTATTCGCGAATTTACGCGAGAGAGAGGTATACCCGCGGACATACTTGCGCACCCGTTAGGATACAGTCGCGAAAAATGATGAGAACCTGTGTCACAACTGGATGGGGGGGGGGGGAGGAGGGACTAGCGAGAGAATGGGGTGGGGTGGGGCAGTTGGTGTAAATCAATGAAACCAACAGCCTAATGTACTTCTGGGCATTCACGCCTGTCACTAATAGGCGTCACATGTTTAAACAAACTTAATCATTATGACCAGTGACATACGACAGTCCGTCTCATCGGTCAGGTCCCCGCAGTCGTTGTCTCCGTCACACTGGAACTCCCTGGAGATGCACCGGCCGTTGTTACACTTGAGTTGGTGCTCCCCGGTACAGTCGGTAGCTGGCAGATGAATAAATAAAAAGATTCATTGAATAAACAGGCACACACACACACACACACACAAACACACACAAACACACACAAACACATTCACAGTCACTCAAACACACGGACGCTGGCAGGAAATTCACCAGTGAAGAGTTACGTAATTTTACAGACAGTGACAGTGACATAGAGACAGACACGTAAACAGACGTAGAGACAAAAAATACAGACAGACAAACTTGGAAGCAGGCATAGAGAGAGCTGATAGATAGATAGATAGATAGATAGATAGATAGATAGATAGATAGATAGATAGATAGATAGATAGATAGATAGATAGATAGATAGATAGATAGATAGATAGATAGATAGATAGATAGATTACATTTCCATCATATATAAACAAAGAGTAACGAATTTAATTAAAACAACTCTCTCTCTCTCTGTCTCTCTCTCTCTCTTTCTCTCTCTCTCTCTCTTTCTCTCTCTCTCTCTCTCTCTCTCTCTCTCTCTCTCTCTCTCTCTCTCTCGGTACAAATGGCAACAAATGGGTTAGAATCTTGAATATAAAAATGTGCTTAGTAAGTCTTTCATGCGATAAGACATTGCTGCTTTAACCCGGTTTAAAATGGCAAGATAAACTAGTTCTTTTTTTTTGCATTTGGTTTTTAAATTAAAATACACGCGCGCGCGCGCACACACACACACACCAGGTCAACAGGTCACTGTGTATAGTAAATGTCCGAGCTACGTGGCCAAAAAAAAATATCACACAGACGCTGCCGCCTAAAGCCGGGTGTTTTCCCTAACCCCATGACCCTCACAGTACGGCGCTGTTCTGGGCAGCCGATGTGATTATAATTTGGACTTAAAGGGTGGCCCGTACGCGGGGAGGGGGTGGGTGGGGGGGGGGCTATAGACAGTCTCCTGGTTAACCCAATCGTGAAAATCGTTTCGGCCAAGGACGTGGGTTTGGTTCCTTACCCCCCACGGGGCTCACGGTAGGACAAAAACTTAATAGGCACTCTGACTGCGCGCTATGTCTTCTTCAATGTTTTTTTTTTTTCCCTGGTGGCCTGCACTTTCAAGGTTAGTCCATTTTGGAAAAAAAAAAGACATACAAAAGACTTGACCTGAGTGCGGCCTATTTCGAAAAGAAAACAAACAAAAAACAAAATGGGTTATCGGTGGGGGTGTGTGTGGTGGGGGTGGCTATCTGCAGAGCTGTCATAATATAGCCCCCCCTCCCCCTTTCCCCGTAAGGAAGGCTGGGGAGGGCTAACCATTCTATTGGGCCAATTTAGACAATCGTTCAATAGAATTAAACAGAAATCCTCAACTAGCATAGTACTATACTTGTGTGTATGTGTGTGTGTGTGTGTACCTCGACCCTCCCCCCCCCCTCAAACATCTGAGTCGTTATTGTTAATCTAGACTCTGTTAAATCAAGGGCTGCCAACTTTCATTTTCCTAAATAATTATCCAAAAAAAAAAAAAATTAAATACAATCTCATTAAATTTTTAACAAAAATTAACATTTTTATGTCTAAATGAAGGGGAACAATTATTACAGAACAGTGATATAAAAGCATTTTTTTTTAATCTAGACGGCTTAAAAAAAATTCTAGAACTTGGATAAAAATGATCTAAGTTGGCAGCTCATTGAAGCCCAGCCTTTGAGTGACATATTACACGTGATGATTTTACCATCACAGATTCAGATTGGTTCATCTATCTTATTGGATTAAAAAATAAAGCTAGAAATGTTGGGATTGTAAGGTAAAGGGAAGGAGAAATGAAACAGATGTAGCCTATGATGTTTTGAATGAAATATGTTCTTACCGCATCCTTGCTCGTCAGAACCATCGGAACAGTCCCTCTCTGTGTCACACACCCACTCGGTCTGGACACAGGGTCCGCTGTGGCACTGGAACTCGTTGGCGCCACAAGAGGCCGCTGTGGAAAGTGTCGGACACATTTAAACAGTGGATGCAAATAGAGACAGTGTCGGACACATTAAAACGGTGGAGGCATATAGAGACAGTGTCAGACACATTCAACGGTGGAGGCATACAGTGACAGTGTCGGACCCGATAAACAGTGGAACATATCGACACAGTATCAGACACATTAAACAGTGGACACATATAGACACAGTGTCGGACACATTAAACAGTGGACGCATATGTGGCAGCACAATAAGTTATACTTGACAACTTATGGATGTGGTAAGTTTGAAGTTCCATATGACATACGCTTGCAGGAATGTTATGGTCACGGTCCCTCCAATACCAGAACTACCCCCTTTTATTTAAAGTTTCTCCGTATCCCTACCCTCTAAAGGGTCAACAGGAGCTGTGGTCAGCAGATCACAGATCAAAGGGACAATAAACTCAGAAGCTGGACACTATGGCCACTGATCGACGGTAAAGTGCTACTGGCCCAAGGGCAGAGTCGTGCGTTGATTTCCTAATGCTCCCCCACCCACCCCCTCCCCACCCCCCACACACACACTTCACACTCACCTATTTCAAGGCGGGGTGGTCGATCAACCGTGAATGACGTCAGGTCTCAGCAAGGAACGTCCGATACGGGCCAAATTATGAATTAGAATTAGTCGTAGAATGAAGTTAGAGTAAATCAGTCGTAGAATGAAGTTAGAGTAAATCAGTCGTAGAATGAAGTTAGAGTTAATCAGTCGTAGAATGAAGTTAGAGTAAATCAGTCGTAGAATGAAGTTAGAGTAAATCAGTCGTAGAATGCAGAAAGAGTAAAACAGTCGTAGAATGAAGTTAGAGTAAATCAGTCGTAGAATAAAATTAGAGTAAATCAGTCGTAGAATGAAGAAAGAGTAAAACAGTCGTAGAATGAAGTTAGAGTAAAACAGTTGTAGATTGGAGTGTAAAAGTTAGTTGAGAGAAGATCGTAGATAGAGAGGAGATCTGTCATCGGTAACCCACGTGATATTATTTTTTTTTATGTATGTAAATGTGCTGCGCGTGAAGATGTCTATATTTAAATCCACAATAACAGAACAAAAGGGAAGCTACTTTACTGATAAATAAAACGACCAGAGGCACACGACGCAAAGCACAAGAACAAACACACATTAAGAACTGGCACATTAAATTGAACGAGTCCATAACAATGACAAAATGGGCGATTTGGGATTATATAGTAGAACCGAAATGTAAATAAGAAAATGTTTATTATTATAACAAAGAGATTTTGGATTAGTTTGGCCCATACTGCACACATAGAAACTAATTTAGACGCAAAGAAATACCTTGTCTTTTGTTCAGACCGGCTTTGCCTAATTTCTTCAGGAATTTTTTCATCGATCTCTTCCCAGTGGCCGCTACAAAACAAACATATTGATATTTATCATTGGTATTATTACTGTCAGATTAAGCTAAACATGTAATAAATGTATGGTCATCAGAGTGTGGTCATTTGTATGCATTCTAGTTTTTGTAGTCATCAGAATGTGCTCATCAGCATGTGATCATCAATGTGTGATAATTAACATGTGGTCATAAACATGAGGTCATCAACATGTCGTCTTCAAAATGTCGTCATCAACATGTCGTCATCAAAATGTCGTCATCAACATGTCGTCATCAAAATGTCGTCATCATCATGTGGTCATAATATGCGTTAATAATTTGTGGTTATCAATACATTGTCATAGATATATTTTCATATATAATGGAAATGCATTTAAGAGTGAGCCATTGAGCAAGGAGTGAGCGGTAACGAACTACTCACGGCAGTTCTGCTCGTCCCAGCCGTTCCCACAGTCGTCGTCCCCGTCACAGCGCCACTCGGCCTCGATACACAGGAAGTTGCTGCACTTGACCTCACCTGCACTGCACTGGACATTCTCTTTAACAGACACAAAAAATTAAACAACTTCAGGATGGCGTTCGAAGAGGTTAAAAGACGCAAAGCCGGGTGATAGAAAAATGAAAGATATACGTACCGCATCCGGTTTCGTCCGTCAAATCTCCGCAGTCGTTGTCGCCGTCGCAGCGAAACTCCGTGGGGATGCACTTCCCGTTGTTACACTTCAGCTGGTGCTCACCCGAACAGTCGGCGGCTAGGGAAAACACAATCAGACGCACAATCAAAGTCACTATTAAACACACAATATTCAAGGAAATAAACAATCAAACATACAATTGAACACACAATAGACTTGGGGGTACTTACGGCAATTGACCTCGTCGGAATTGTCCGAACAGTCGTTGTCAGTGTCACAGGTCCACTCTGATTGGATACAGATCCCACTGTGACATTGAAACTCATTTTCACCGCATGTGGCTGGGAATAAATGAATTCAATACAGTCAATACATGTATATGTACGTATAAATACAAACTACACGTCACAATTTTAATCATCTTAAAGAATGATTCGCAAATTAAACTATTATATTATATATTTTTATATATATACTAGCTGTACCCTGCAAAACCTTTGCATAGAGTTATATCCCCTTAGGCTTGATCGGTAGGCGAGGTTGTTTTTTTTTTGTTTCGGGCAGATCCGATTTTTTCATGATTGTATTTTAAACTGGGAATACTGTTGTATTAATTCTTTACTTTCGATTTAACGCAGAACCCAAATCGCTATTATATATATTATTTTTTATTGCGATTTTATATAGTTTAAAACGAAATTAAATCTTCTTTGTTTTAACATTACTCTGCTGATGTTGTATTAGTTTGAATACAACTTTACATTCACAGTATAACATTTTAGTCTAATTTTTAATTCATAAAAAATAAACAAAGGTTTCCATCAACCCCCCCCCCCCAAAAAAAAACAACCCAGGCTACCAGAGATGAAGAGTAGAATTCATCTGTTACTGCAAACCACGGATAGTGATTGGAGGTATTTGTGTGGTTAGCACAACGTGCAGCCGCCACAATTGTCATGTACCCTTTTTTTTTTTTAAATCTGGGTGCACTTTCAACCCCAACTTTCATCATTAGACGGGGAAATTATTTTGGTTCTTACTGGGAGTAGAGCCCGGGACTCTCATGTCAAGAGTCGAACGCGCTACACTGCTGGGCCACCAGTCCGTCCCTCCTTCTATTAATGAGGCTCGCATTTATTTCAAGAGGTTACGTATTCCAAATTGAGGCTTAGTCGGTATGAGTACGAGGTTTGGCGGTGGGGGCGCAGGGGTGGGGGGTGGGGGTAGATTAGCTAATCATTGTGAAAGGGTTCGGATGAGAAGGGGGAGGGGGGGCAAATTTGGGGTGGGGTATGGGTTAAAAAAAAAACGAGGGGATCGGGAGTGTAAAATTTAAAAGTTGAGATTAGTAGGCTAGTATGGTCGAAATCATACTTTAAATACAATCATGTATAAGACCCCCTGCGATATCCGGCTTAATTATGGCGGATTGCATGCTGGTTGATACGAAAGACGGATGAGCTCTTACATTTTAATTATCGCCCCGTATTTGCAAGTTAAAATTATTAATATTATTTTTAATAATTAAGAAAAACCTTCTGTACAATTCATTTTTTTTAAGAAGAATTATATTTCAAATAAACTGATTATTAATAAGGTCTTTGCATGGCAAGCCGGATACTGAAGAGTCCATAGTACTTGCTTAAGTATAAATACGCAGATCAATGTTTTTAAGTGTCTCAAAATCAGCGTAAAACGATTAAAAAAAAAGATAAAAGTATTAGTTAGGCTCAAAAGAGTTTTTAATTAATTAGACAATGGTAGGCAGAGAAAAATAAGAGCAAATGACCAAGAGAGAAGAAGTAAAAAACTGTAAATACCTTGTCTTTTACTAAGACCTGCTTTGCCTAATTTCTTTATGACATTTTGGACTGATCTCTTCCCAGCAGATGCTAAGAAATAAAAAAATGTGTTTATTTTTTTTCATTGACTCATAAAGATGAATTTTTAGTCATATAATAATGTGTTCCCCTGGGAATGAGCATTAAAAAGAATAAAGGTAATCACACATACCAGATGCAAATAGTATGCGCGTGCGATGAGTATATGTATATATATATATATATATATATATATATATATATATATATATATATATACTCATGGCATGCGCATACTATTAGCATCTGGTATGTGTGATAACCTATATATATATATATATATATATATATATATATATATATATATTCTGTAATAATGTGGTACTCACTGCAGTTCTGCTCGTCCCAGCCGTTCCCACAGTCGTCCTCCCCGTCACAGCGCCACTCGGCCTCGATACACAGGAAGTTGCTGCACTTGACCTCACCTGGACTGCACTGGACATTCTCTTAAATAAAGAAAGATGGGGGGGGGCGGACAATGAAATAATAAGTGAGACTTTAATTTTACCTGTTTAAGGTTTAAATTTACTCCAACCCCTGGGGGGGGGGTGTAAAATGAGGATTTTTGTTTTCGTTGCAGCTTTTTTTTCTGTATACTCCGTGGAAGGGATGGGGCGTTTATGTCATGGATCCTATAAACTACGAATGAGGGGCAGGCCCGTAGCGAGAGAGGGGGGCGGCAGGGGGCCGGGTCCCCCCTGCGTTTTGTATGGCCCCCTCTGCTTATTTGTTCTACTTAGTAAAATGTATTACCTACCCCCTCCCCTTGCTATTGTCTGGCCCCTGCTGTAGAATGCCTGGCCCTTGCTGTAGAATTTTCACGCTACGGGACTGATGGGGGGTGGGCTTTCACCGTCGCCCCCCGAAATATTCTGCTTCATAGAGTTGGGCCCGTCGTTCACATGAAAATGTCGCCCATCGTTAAGACTACATTTTAAAAAAACAAAATCTTTTGCTTTTAAAGGTTGCGATCATTGTTTCATCTAAGCTGTCCGCGCTCACGACTCACCGAGCGCTTATGCACTTTACAAAAGCGAGCGCACGTTTCGTTTAATAGGCCTATACACGTCGTTAAGGTGCGCACACACAAAAAAAAAGTCATATTTCTCCTCCCAAAGTTATGCACAGCCAAAATCTTTTTGCCGCATACAGACTTGGTGACTATTGGAGAGAATATTTGTCACAGTTCAAACAGTTTGAGTTAAAAAAAAAATGTTAGAAAAGGAGGAGTAAGGGGGGTGTATGGACCATTTTGGATAAAGACGTAGGGCTAGGTAGAGGGGTTGGGGGAAGAAGATATATAAACATAATAGCCTACCGCATCCGGTTTCGTCCGTCAAATCCCCGCAGTCGTTGTCGCCGTCGCAGCGAAACTCAATGGGGATGCACTTCCCGTTGTTACACTTCAGTTGGTGCTCACCCGAACAGTCGGTGGCTGTGGAAAACACAATCAGACTCGCAATCAAAAACTCAATCAGACTTACAATCTGAACACCAGAACACAATTCAACATACAATTCCATTTATATCGCTAAGATTCATTATTAGTTTTTCATATTATTTTTTATTTAAGCTGAAGTAGTTCAAGTAACTGGACTTAATACATGTTCTATTGTACTTACAACAGTTGACCTCATCAGAATTGTCAAAACAGTCTCTGTCAGTATCACATGTCCACTCTGATTGGATACAGCCCCCACTGTGACATTGAAATTCATTTTCACCGCATGTGGCTGAAGAATAAATCAATACACGTATATGTATAGAATAAATTCCATAAAAAAAACGTAAAAGTGAAACAAGTTGAAACATAAACATTTATGTATATACATCTATCAATCCTCATTATTTTGGAAAAATTAGATTCCGAATTTAAATACGTCCACAGTTATTTTATGTGTTACTTTATAAAAGATTTCCATTCAGCTAATGGTGAAATATACGGTCGTTAGTCACTTGTGGGACTCGGTGCAGACATTCAAAGGTCTTTTAGACTTAATGCAAAAAGTACCCGACGGCGGCTCATTAATATGAGAGTTGGATGGGCTCACATAGCAGTGGGGTGCCATAGGCGGCTGACAACTTTGTCACTCCTTGAAAACGTGTGTGCGTGCGTGTGTTTGTGTGCGTAGATCAAAGCGTGTATCGGTTTATAACTACGTCCAAACAACTGACCTCTTTTGGCCTGAGTCTTGAAGTGTTCCTTCACATTTTTCCTGGCACGCACAGTTGTGGCCACCACACACACCAGTAAAATAAAATATTTGATCGATAACATGATATGGTTTGTGTTTTAACGAAACAATTAGAAAGTTGAATGACCAGGAAAGTCTGAGAAATACAAACTTTTGGAACTTATATAGGCAAAGCCGATTTGGAACACGATAGCGTCTATAGAGATAAGATGACTTGTCATATAGCGGAGTAGGCTAAAGGTTTTGAAGGGGGGTGGGGGGCGGTAAATGAAATAGAAATGAGCCCCACCCCACCCCCACCCCCCTTTAAATTGGGCTTTTAAAATAATGGTGCTTTACCCAGCTGGTTTGAACAACACTATCGCGGAAGAGTGCGACTTGCTTGTTTTGTGGCCCATCATAAAAATTTCTAGTCTAGTGTTATAATCTGAATCTGAGTGAGTTATTAGGGTGTGGGTGGGGGGGGGGGGTGAGGGGGACAGTCTATGTCACTCGCTGATGGTTAAGTAGTTCAATGTTCTCATTAGGTGGGGATAACCCATTTTGGTTAAGTCAAAAATAATAATATTAAATGTAAATTTAAATGATGACTCAAGAGATAATTATCTATTTAGTAACAATTATCGGTAACACTTCCTTGATCTTTTTTAAATAAAAATGTTGGCATCAGCCTGAAGTAAAAATTTTACAACAGACTATTCATTTACATTAAATTAATGATACTTCTGTGGATTTAATGACTAGATTACTAAATATGTTACCATGACGCGTGTTTTTATATGGAAGCAGGTATTCATATCCTTTCTGCTATTTTTTTCATTATAATTTGAAGACCTATATATTAATATCTATTTAAATTAGCATTTTACGAAATGTACTCCTTCAAGAACATTAATTTTCATTTGCACAGAATAGTTTGTGAATGCTAGAGGGATAGGAAAAAACTTATAAGCACGTAAACCCAAAACAGATCAAACCGAGATTGCATTTGTATTGCAACTATTCATGAGAATTCTTGAGAAATCAATCGTTCAAGTACTCGAGTACCGGAATTTACATGAAACTCCAATGGAACATCTCTCAAGTGGCACGATTTTTTTGGTTCGTGGTTAGACTTTAGAAGACAAGTTGTGTGTGTCGCCATCTTTACAGATAAAGGACACACTGTGTCAAGACCGGGTCGAATGTTTGTTTTTTTTTTCCTTTAATGTTTTTGTTTTATTTTTTTTTAAATTGTTGAACTTTGATTTGTTGGTGACTGACCAATGCGAGAAGCGTACGTGCTTTGAAGATGATTCGTGGCTTCAGGACACGTGAAGAAAGAGAAAATAAAAAAGACACAGGTGTACGCAATATGGGGCCGCCGCTAGGGAACGGAGGAGGGGGGCCCGAGCACTAGTCATGGGGCCCCTAGCGATATGGGGTCTTGTAGATTATAATAATCTCCTCCTGTTATTATTATTTTCATTTTGCGGCAAATAATTAAGATCCCTTTTTGTGGGGAAAGAGGGATCCCCACAATGTCAGGAGCCCCAGCTTTTTGGGTTAGGGCCCTGTGATACACAAACAAGGACATCCACGTAGAACTCCAACACTCTCGTAAAACGATGCAACCACACACACAAGCACAAACGTACACAAACATAATGAAAATCCGTCGAAACAAGTCATTCATACAAGCAACCACAAGCACAAACTCAAACGTACACAAACATAATAAAAATCCGTTGAAACAAGTCATTCATACAAGCAACCACACGCACAAACTCAATCGTACACATATCATGTTTGCAAATAACCGCACACAGAAATACAAATGCACGCATTTTAAAAATAATTCACACACATAAATGCATAAGTAAATACACGCAAAAAGTGGTGAAATATTTAAACTTTAAAAAAAAAAAGGAGAAAAATGGTGAAGATATTTTATATTAAATCACCAAACGTATTCAATATTACCTCTTGAGTACTTGTGTAATGCAGGACATGTTTGTTCCATTTTAAGAACCTCTGAACCTAATCCAACCTAACGAAGACCTCTATCAAGATCTATGGGAAACATATGTCAAAGTTCAACAATCTTTTATCTTACGTGAAGACTATTGTTCATCTTCTTATTGTTTAAATATAATTTTAAAAAATGACTGTATCAGTAGCTCATTACTTACAGCTCATGTCTGATCCTCTTTTCAAGGCCGTTCTTATGTCTTCAGGTGGAACGGATGGTCGAGTGGAGTAGATACTCGACTATCAACCTGAGAGTCCTGGGTTCGATCCTCTGTGAGAACCATGGGGAATTTTTCCAGGTGAAATGTGTTTCAAACGTTCCCCCAAGTCCACCCAGTCTTAAATGAGTACCTGACTTAAGCTAGGGAAGTAAAGTCGGCTGGGCGTTGTGCTAACCACACAATCCCTTCATATGCCGAGGTTATAGAAACAGATGAATTCTACACTTCATCTGCCCCGATGGCCCTTTAGGGCTAAGGGAACTTTACTTTTTTTTTTAGTATGTCTTCAGGGGCCACCAAAAGAGACACTACGTTATATTTGAGGGGTGGGGGGAGGCCCTAGGCAAAAGTACTAATGGGGCTCAGACAGCTTGGGATTTAATTGTTGGAGTTCGCATAATTTGCTTTTATTATGATGAACGGCTCTGCCTGTGTACAAGTAGGGTTGTAATAAACTTCTTATCCCAAGCTGAAACATACGAGCGCTCATTTTCTAGCCCTCCACCAAGGCCAAAGGTTCAAGGTCCATGGAAGCAAAAAAAAAGGAAGGTCATGGGTCACCGTGGATCAAACCATCCATATCCACATGGCCGATCAACCTCTGATGATTTGTATTCAAGTTGATTAATGTTGCTGTTTTTCCATTTTATTATATATATATATATATATATATGTAATGTCCCTGTATATAGAGGACACGTTTTTATCTAAGATCCTAAGGTCCTTTTGTAGTGCCATTCTTTCAACCCCTTCATCCCCCCCACCCCACCCCACCACCACCATAACGGTTAGGGCAATGACCATTGATGCACACCGCAAGGCACAGAGATGTCACCTTCACCATGACATGAAAAAATCCTCCCATCAAAGATCAATCCGCGCGTGTGTGTGTGTGTGTGTGTGTGTGTGTGTGTGTGTGTGATATCTCAAGATCAGGTGAATCTGTCTGATGAAACGATCAAACTGAATCTATCAATCTCAATGTACTTAGCGCTTTAACTTTGGGGTGGGGGGGGGGACGGGGTCCGGGGGGGGGACACACATGGGGATCATCCCATGTCAAAGAGCCTCATTAAATACTTGCAAGATTGTGTGGTTGTTGTTGTTTTCTCAATGCAGTAAATGAATTCAAAAAAAGCAAACACACGCTCGGGGCCCATTTCTATGTAAGTGGAAGGCCTTAGTTTAGAGGCGGCCTTAGCAAGCCCCAAGGGTTAGGGCGAGTTTTAAATATGGGGCTCAGAGACGTAACCCCCTCCCCCCCACAAATATAAAATCTTCAAACGTTTCAATCGCGGGGTGTTCCCCTCAGGCGCGGGTTTTGGGGTAGTCGTCATAGTTGTCGCCACTAAATGCCGCATCAGTTAAACCTGTCACGCTCAGCGTGCCCCCTTCCACAGCGGGGCCCTTTATTCAAGTGTATCAAGTTTAGCGTCCGGTCAACAGATTTCTGGGTTATTTCTTTTGAAACTAAAAATCAAACTAAACAGGCTTCATTTTTTTTTTTTTGAATTTTCTAGCAAACGAAAACCTCCGTTTGTCTACAATCATTGCAATGAAACATATTTTTCACTTTAAGTGACTTAACATTTCAACACAATAAGTAAAATGTTATAGTTTCCCCCCCCCCCTTTTTATCTTTCCCTTCTTTAAACCATAGATGGCAGCCTTGTAAATGTTTAAAAAGAAATAAATAAGTCCAAGCCGGAAGATTAGATTAAAACAAAATGCTTCTAACAATTAAATTTTTTTCGAGATAACACTCCGCCGATTTGTTATAGTTTATAAAACTTTGTTAACTACATTAAACATTGTAATAAAAATTAAAAAAAAAATTAAATAAAAAAAAAATTGGAAGAAAAAGCCTCAAAATTATCATCGAAAAAAGTTTAGAGAATAATTCGAGAAGATTATAAAACGTGCCGGTGTCAAGGTCGCCGAGGGGGGGGGGGAATTAATAATAATAACAATTTTGCCAGACGTTCAAATTTAAAAATTATAAAAAAAAAGAGATTTTAGACAATTGTTTTTTTTTTTAAATTCGAAATTCTTGATAGGTTTCCAAGTTTATTGAATTCTTTGGGCGTTTATGTTTTGATGTTATCGGCGTTTATGTTATAATTGATATCGACGAAGAGGTTTGGTAAATATTGCTTTAATCTACCTACATCCACTTCTTGATAACAGTGGAAGGGGAAAATTTCTGTGAGAGTTGACTATATGATTTAGTCAGGGACTTTTTTTAAAGCCGGATGGACACTTTAGCCAGGACCAGACAAAAAAATGCCAAAGGTTCTCACCGAGGTTAAAAACTCGGGATCCCAAGACGATCCGTACCTGGAGTTCAGTGGCCTTAGCGTGGCCCCATGAATTGTCTGTTTCAGTATCAATATTCTTGAATAGTATTTAGGCTAATTGTAACCATTTACTAAAGTACTAAACAATCTATATTTTAACTTTTAGGGCATTTTTTTTTTCAACATGCTAAATGTATTTCCAAATTAAATAGTTATAAGGCTAATTCTAGATTCACAGGATTATACTTTTTACGCTTTTTAGCTATATATATATATACATACGTTTGTTTTCTATTCAACTAAAAAAATTCTTTTTTTTTTCTATTTTACAAAGTAAACAACCGAACAAAACAACACAAATAAACAAATTTATCTTTTATCCAAAACAAATATACTTTCGTTACCGTCAATAATCAAAATATTTCAAGCTATCTAAATTAAAAAAAAAACGAATACACATATATATTTATATATGTTTCGAGGGCTAATAAACGCGTTGTCCCTCACGGGCCCTTAAAAATGCCCCCCTCCCTTTTGAGTACAGGGCCCAAGCTAATAGATAATTTATATATCGATTTCTAGGGGTTGTCGAATGAGTCCGAGCACACTGATTGGGCTGGAGGGTGAGTAGGGGGTGGGGGGTTGAGTGGAAAAGTGCCATTGAAAGGGCCCCCTGTACTCAAACCGTACTTTTGGTAAACAACGCATGTTGAGCATTGCCGATCGGTAGTTAATTTTAAATTACTCCTCCCGCCATTTCCCAAATAAGTCACGTGTTTTTTTTCCTTCCGAACATAAGCGAATTTGCTTTAAAAATTGATAAGAGTGGTACGCTATACAATGGGTTTACTGTATTGTCTCACTTTAAAAGGTTGACCCCCAAGGGGTTCTGGGGAGTTTTTACAATTCTTATTTCGTTTCCATCTTCGTCACTTACAGCTGTTGGTCAAACAATTACGGCAGGAACAGGGGTGGGAAAACTTTTTTGTACCGTGGGCCACAGTGAGTTCTTAAATTTGTCAGAAGGGTCGGACCAGTAGCAGATGGATGAAGTGTTTCTATACTTCCAATTTAAACGTCATTGACGTGAAAGGGCATAGAGGAGCAGATCGACGGCCGGATCAAACTGCCGGAAGGGCCCGAATGGGCCCTGTGGGTGGCAGTTCAGAACTGTGTCAGGCCACATTTGAGTTACTAGGGAATCAGGGTAATTTTATAGGTTAAGAAGGATAGACGCAAAAATTGGTAAACAGGCATGCAAGCATCTAGAGGGTAAGCAAACTAACAGACATGTTGCTATGCGTGCATCTATCAGGTGAGCCAAATAACACTGACAGGTACATATGCATGCATCTAGCAGGTGAGCAAACTAATACTTGCAGGTAAGTATGCATGAAAACATTTAGCATGTGAGCAAACTAACACAAACAGGTAAAAAAGGCATGAAAACATCTAGCAGATGTGCAGAGTCACACAAACAGGTAGGTTTGATAACAAAGATTAGTGAGTTAACATGCAGAAGAAAGATGTGTGTCATTTAAAGAGAGCAGAAAACCAGATTCGTCGAGTTTTCAAAAAACTTTAAGTATAAATATTTTCCCTGTCACTCCTCTTGCTCTAAACACAGAGATCAAATCTTCTTAAATTTTAGTTATTATAATTTGTTTTTTGTTAGTTTTTTTTCTCTGCCAATGAATGTTCTTGCCTCTTGGTTTCTTCTTTTCTGTCGCCACTGATAAGATTAGACTGAGGTTAAAGGTTAAAGGTCGTAAAAAGAACAAAAATCCCGAAATGTTCTTGCAAAAAAGTCTTCGGTATAAAATGTCAGGTTAGGATCTTTTGCACGATAGTGGTCAACCAGACACGTTAATATACACTGTGATTTTAAAAGAAATAGTTTTTTAACAAGACTGACCAATAGTCAAACAATGGCTTCCTTGAAACTGTGTTTAGTATTTGTTTTGGTCATCGCGACTTTGGCCGAGTGCAAGGTGGACAAGAAGAACGCCAAGAAACGAGGCCTGGTCAGCAACAGCTCTAAGAGAGACAGCGTCTACAAGAGACAGAGTAGGTTCAATTATTGATTTTTAATTACATATACTTAACAATTCACATGGTTACCGTCAATCATGTGTATTAGTCCGGAGTTCAAATCCTGCTTTTTTTTTTACACGGCTTTTCTTAGGACGATCTGTCGGTTTGTATGTCTGGATGGAATGTTTAATTCAATTTTTAACTCACTTCTCATGACTCGATTTCTTTGAAACCGTGCATATTTGCACGCATCCGTTGACTATACAATATTCAATATTTAGTCCCGTCAAACTTTGTTCCATCGAGCTCTAAAAATTAGCATTTCATTTTAAACGCACAACCCAGACAGAGAGTCTCGCAGAGATATACCGTCACTGCGCCTCGATTTCTATTTTTAACCTATGATCTCCCACTGACAAGTATTTTGATGTTAATATTTGGGAGTGGGGGGGGGGAGGCGTAAGGAGGGGGGTAACACTCTGTTTGTATCAACCAATCGCAGCCGACGTTACAATACAGGATGACGCGGGTAAAATAAATCCACTAAAAAAAAAAAAGACCACCTTTTCTCCAGAACAATGACTAAAGTTTGTTTGTTTTTTTTTCCAAACCGGGATGAGGGATGAATGCTGTTTATTTACATCCGGGTCACCAATAAACCAAAACTGAGCCCAGTGCCGCCGAGAGGGGTGGGGGGGGGGGTAGGGGGATGGAGAAAATGCCCGGCGAGTTTTAAGGGGGGGGGGCCCGGACTGAGCTGGCCAATCAACTTTTGAAAATATTATTATCCGCCCGGGGGGGAAACCTTACTAGCCCTGCCAAAGGGGCCAGAAATTTCTGTCGGTGGGCCTGGCTGAGCCCATCCCTCATCCCCCCCTTCCCCTAAAAAAAAAGCGCAAGTCATCATGAGGAGACCGACGCGGGTGGGCTGGGGGGGGGGGCACATATCTTCAGGATATTCAAAAAAAAATGTTCAGGCCTCTGCTCCCCAGCCAAACGTTGATCTGTCTTGATACTACATAACTACTATTTAATACAGCTCCAACTTAGAGCCGTGGTTAGCTACTGTGGCGCCCTGTGCGAGCTACATTTTTTAGCGCCCCCCCTCATTCCAATCTGAAATGGGCAAAAGGAAAAAAAAAACAATATCGAACAATATTTATGGAAACCTCTTCCTACCTCAGCGGCCCTCTGCAGCCGCTCAACATGCTGTACCCTTAGAACGCCCACTGCCCCCCCCCCCCAAGTCGTGTACCATTAATCTAGAATGCGCGGTGTCAAGACCTAGTGTCCGATTTGGGGGTCTAGGTCGAGTGTCAAACAGCCCCCTAAGCGTGAAAATTCTACAGCAGGGGGCCAGGCCAATAGCGGGACAGAAAGGGGGGGGCAGCAAACAAGCAGAGGGGGCCAGACAAAACGCAGATGGGGGGGCGCGGACCCCAGGCACCCGCAAGCTACGGACCTGGTGTCAAATGATGTGCCTAGAATCGTAATCGTAGTCGATATTCCGTACCAAAACGCTCCAATTGCGGGACGTTTCCCCCAAATTACCAGCCCCAGAGTCCGCTACTGTTGGTCATAGTATCCAAGTAAAAAAAAATTAACTATGTAATCATTCAATAAATTATCACTGCGATTACAGAATGTTAACATTTACCTTGTTTTCTTAATGTTTGCACACGCCCAAAATAAAATTAAATGATGCGTTTTTAATTATGTTAAAAAAAAGACCTTTTATATTTGATTTCAGCCTCATGTAGTGGCGACCAATTTCACTGCACCAACGGACAGTGCATCCAGAACGACTGGCATTGTGACACCGACAGGGACTGTTTCGACGGTTCTGATGAAGCAGGATGCCGTAAAGCCTTTTTGTTTTTTAATTTAATTAAATTAATTAATTAATGTGTTTAATGTATTTCTTCCTTCGTTCTCAGAAGGTGAAGTGTTCTGAACTCCATTATTATAAGTTAATCTGTTTCTGTTACAAAATCGTAACCTCTAAATATCAATACATGGGAGTCTTTACGTTTGAAAGTCGATATGTTTATCCACCGACACAGTGATCAATATGAGTCCTTAGTTCAAGCGTTAATGGGCCCTTCTCGTATTATTCAGCCCCTAAACGATCAATTATTTACCACCCTCCCCGTGGATAACAATCTTTAACGGTAATCAACCCCATTCTTTTTATATACCAGGCAACCCCACACACACACACACACCGTCTTTTTTTTCATTTGATATATAACACGTATCAACTTCCATAACACCTCACTATAACAGATATCAGCTTCACAAAACCTCCCTATTTGATAAATATCAACTACCATAATACCTCCCTATATAACAGATATCAACTTCCGAAATACCTCCCTATATAACAGATATCAACTTCCGAAATACCTCCCTATATAACAGATATCAACTTCCGAAATACCTCCCTATATAACAGATATCAACTTTCGAAATACCTCCCTATATAACAGATATCAACTTCCGAAATACCTCCCTATACAACAGATATCAACTTCCTCCCTCTATAATATATAAAGAATACAACAAAGTTCTCAACAACGTCCTATAGTTTGTGATGTTGTGTACAGGATCTTGTTGGGCCTCTAATTTATCTCCTTTGTTAATACTTCATAATATGTCCGCATTCTTTCAAGATCAACATCCCAACTGGCTCTTGAACATCACGCACCAAATGACACTTGGGAAAACACACGCTAATACACAACAGCGAACACTTCAAATATCCAGTCAGTAATAGGAACAAAGTATTCATAAAAACGAAATGAGATAAGTTTAATTCATCAAATCTCTAAACAAAGATTGATGACTAAATAACAATAAAGTCCAGACAAATAGTATAGTCACCAACGGTCCAACTTTTACACTTGTCAACTAGCAACTGTCCCATACGATGAACTCTTTACTGTCCGCTTAACTCCCTTCTCCACGTTCTCCTACAACCACCTTCCCTCCTAACCCCTGATCTCTTCAACCAAATACAGCCATGCTCCACTGGTCATACTGGTCACTCCGGTCACTCTCCATTCACTACTTTGATCTTCCACCCTTTTCAACGATCAAACCCACGCCATGCCATTCAAACACGCTAACTGACCCAACACAGCTGTCACACCGACATATAATATTCTGACAGCAGATATTCTGCTGCGCAATCACAAACTAATACACAACAGTGATCTGTCTGTTTATATATTGACTTATCCATTTCTTTCCAGCGACCGACTGCACGGGTGAGCACCAGCTGAAGTGTAACAACGGTAAATGTATCACAAGGGAGTACCTGTGTGATGGGGACGATGACTGTGGAGACATGACCGATGAGACCGATTGTCGTAAGTAGACATTTCATAAACATTTCGTAGACATTTCATAGATATTTCCTAGACATTTCATAGATATTTCCTAGACGTTTCATAGACATTACCTAGACATTTCATAGACATTTCCTAGACGTTTCATAGACATTTCCTAGACATTTCATAGACATTTCCTAGATATTTCAAAAACATTATATTTACATCTTAGACACAAACATATCGAACAGAGATCATTCTGAGACGAATCTCAATTGCACATTGTTAAGCCAATATGAATATTAACTAAGTAGCTACGATCTTAAAATATCACGAAAATGAAAAATAAAATGATGAAAGAAACCACAAGATGGTATCACTTGAATCTGTCGAACAAAGAAAGGAATATCAATAATCATCTAAATTTAAAGATTAAATTGCTGTAGAGTTCGGTCCATGTTATGCACAAGCTGAAAGTGAACTTTAAAAAAAAAATGTTTGTTGACTCCACAGATAAACAGGAATGCACACCGGGTGAGCTGCACTGTGACAACTTCCTGTGTATCGAGTCCACCTGGATCTGTGACGGCGAGGATGATTGTGGTGACAACTGGGATGAGAGAAACTGCAGTAAGTACATGACACCATGGTGGCCCGTTCATGCATCACACACACACACCATGTTGGCACGATCACACATCACACACATCATGTTGGTACATTTACAAAAAAAAAAAAAACATACAATACGGTGGCGCAATTACACATCGCGCACATCATGGTGTTACATTCACACATCACACACACACCATGGTGGCACGTGTTTACAAGACACCCACACAGACACACACACACACACCATGGTGGTAAGTCTACACAGCACACACCATGTACGAACGTTTTTACACTATATTACAAAAACAGGGTCAACCTTTGAACTTTGGTGAAATTATCAACAGAAAAGCCCCCCCCCCCCGTCAACAATGGGGCATGCCTTCAGTACAAATAGCTGTTCAGTCGGAAGATATACAATTTTGTAAATCTAAAAATCTCTACCTAATACGCATCGTTGAAGATATATTAATGAAATATAAAACAAGCTACCAAATTTAATAGATTATATAATGTATTCATAAGAAGTCGGGGCCCCAACAAGTGCTTTTTCCTAAATCTTCCTCCTCTGCCTGTGGGCCCCCACAAATCTAACAACGGCCCTGTCGTAATAATTTGGGTCCACATGCCCACCCAGCTTTAAATGGGTACCTGACTTTAAGTTCGGGGAGTAAAAGGCGGCTGGGCGTTGTGCCAACCACACAATCCCTTCACATGCCGAGGTTATAGAAACAGATGAATTCTTCACTTCATCTGCCCCGATGGCCCGCCAGGGCTAATGGAACTTGACTTTTTTACCCGCGCTGATGGCGATAGCAGTTTCCTGCCAAAACTGAAGGTGGTGGTGGTGGTGGTGGTGTGTGTGTGTGGGGGGGGGTAACTGCGTGGGTGTGTCAAGTGTAGTTGGCGAATGACATTATTTCATCACTCGTATCAAGGCATGGGTCGACGACCGGAGTAACAGTGTGTGTAGCACTTCTCTAGGTATTGTAACATAGTGCATATGACTTTCATGGTTACATTTTTTTTTCTACAGCTGGATCCTGCTCTGCTGCTCAGTTTAAATGCGCCGACGGCTCTAAGTGTATTGACGCCCGATGGGAATGTGATGGTGACCTGGACTGCCGTGATGGTAGCGATGAGAAACAGTGCAGTAAGTAATACTTTGTAATGAGACAGTGCAGTAAGTAATACTTTGTAATGAGACAGTGCAGTAAGTAATACTTTGTAATGAGACAGTGCAGTAAGTGATACTTTGCAATGAGACAGTGCAGTAAGTGATACTTTGTAATGAGACAGTGCAGTAAGTGATACTTTGTAATGAGACAGTGCAGTAAGTAATACTTTGTAATGAGACAGTGCAGTAAGTAATACTTTGTAATGAGACAGTGCAGTAAGTGATACTTTGTAATGAGACAGTGCAGTAAGTAATACTTTGTAATGAGACAGTGCAGTAAGTGATACTTTGTAATGAGACAGTGCAGTAAGACATACTTTGTAATGAGACAGTGCAGTAAGTGATACTTTGTAATGAGACAGTGCAGTAAGACATACTTTGTAATGAGACAGTGCAGTAAGTGATACTTTGTAATGAGACAGTGCAGTAAGACATACTTTGTAATGAGACAGTGCAGTAAGACATACTTTGTAATGAGACAGTGCAGTAAGTGATACTTTGTAATGAGACAGTGCAGTAAGACATACTTTGTAATGAGACAGTGCAGTAAGTAATACTTTGGAATGAGACAGTGCAGTAAGACATACTTTGTAATGAGACAGTGCAGTAAGACATACTTTGTAATGAGACAGTGCAGTAAGTAATACTTTGGAATGAGACAGTGCAGTAAGACATACTTTGTAATGACACAGTAAGTAGGAGATATTATAGCTCTTGTAAGTACAACCAACAATCTTGGTTTCAGCGTGTGACGACACCACGCAGTTCAAGTGCGCCAACGGTCTCTGCATCAGCATCAACTGGAAGTGCGACAGGGACAACGACTGTGGAGACGCCTCTGATGAGCTGGGATGTCGTAAGTACATTCAGTGACTGCCGGTGGGGGGGGGGGGAGGAGGGTGGATCTGCGATTACTGTTTGAGTCGCGGTTATATAATTCATCTCGGGGATTGGGGTAAATAGATTAAATAGATAGATAGATAGATAGATAGATAGATAGATAGATAGATAGATAGATAGATAGATGGATAGATAGATAGATGGATGGATGGATGGATGGATGGATAGATAGATAGATAGATAGATAGATAGATAGATAGATAGATAGATAGATAGATAGATAGATAGATAGATGATGGATGGATGGATAGATAGATAGATAGATAGATAGATAGATAGATAGATAGATAGATGGATGGATATATAGATAGATGGATGGATGGATGGATGGATGGATGGATAGATAGAT
Organism: Bulinus truncatus; assembly: GCA_021962125.1. NCBI lineage: Eukaryota > Metazoa > Mollusca > Gastropoda > Planorbidae > Bulinus > Bulinus truncatus. Next base: position 4,831,596 of record JAGDYQ010000029.1, on the reverse strand, counting down.
AGATAGATAGATAGATAGATAGATAGATAGATAGATAGATAGATAGATAGATAGATAGATAGATAGATAGATAGATAGATAGATAGATAGATAGATAGATAGATGATGGATGGATGGATAGATAGATAGATAGATAGATAGATAGATAGATAGATAGATAGATAGATAGATAGATGGATGGATGGATGGATGGATGGATGGATGGATAGATAGATAGATAGATGGATGGATGGATGGATGGATGGATGGATGGATGGATGGATGGATGGATGGATGGATGGATGGATGGATAGATAGATAGATAGATAGATAGATAGATAGATAGATAGATAGATAGATAGATAGATAGATAGATAGATGGATGGATGGATGGATGGATGGATGGATGGATGGATGGATGGATGGATGGATGGATGGATGGATAGATAGATAGATAGATAGATAGATAGATAGATAGATAGATAGATAGATAGATAGATAGATAGATGATGGATGGATGGATGGATGGATGGATGGATAGATAGATAGATGGATGGATGGATGGATGGATGGATGGATGGATGGATGGATGGATGGATGGATAGATAGATAGATAGATAGATAGATAGATAGATAGATGATGGATGGATGGATGGATGGATGGATGGATGGATGGATGGATGGATGGATAGATAGATAGATAGATAGATAGATAGATAGATAGATAGATAGATAGATGATGGATGGATGGATAGATGGATGGATGGATGGATGGATGGATGGATGGATGGATGGATGGATGGATGGATGGATAGATAGATAGATAGATAGATAGATGATGGATGGATGGATGGATGGATGGATGGATGGATAGATAGATAGATAGATAGATAGATAGATAGATAGATAGATAGATAGATAGATAGATAGATAGATAGATAGATAGATAGATAGATAGATAGATAGATAGATAGATAGATAGATAGATGATGGATGGATGGATGGATGGATGGATGGATGGATGGATGGATGGATGGATGGATGGATGGATGGATGGATGGATGGATGGATAGATAGATAGATAGATAGATAGATAGATAGATAGATAGATAGATAGATAGATGGATGGATGGATGGATGGATGGATGGATAGATAGATAGATAGATAGATAGATAGATAGATAGATAGATAGATAGATAGATAGATAGATAGATAGATAGATAGATAGATAGATAGATAGATAGATAGATAGATAGATAGATAGATAGATAGATAGATAGATAGATAGATAAAATTGAGGCCTAACCCGTTATGTTTAAATATTTCCTGTGCTAACCCGTCTCCCCCTACTGTTTCAGCCACCCTGCACCCCAGTCTCTGCAGTGACATGTTGACGGCCCGCGACTGCGCCCTGATGAACGAGACCGTCCACCCCATCTGCCTGGACGCCGTGGACGGACACAAGTACTGCAGGAAGTACTGCCAGATGTGCCTGATTGACCCCAACGTCACTCACCCATAAAAAAATATTAACACAGTCGCCATTCACAATACGTCAGATTCTATACACTGATTTGATTGGACGGTATCTTCACGTGATGCTAATAATAAAAGTACTTTATAAATATGAATTTGTATTCTTTTTGTATGGCTGCCTCGGATCGGTTGAACATTTTCATAAACAATAAAATACAGATAAAACTTTTTTTTTCTGTTGCTTTTTCCATTTTTTTTTCATGTGGTTGAATGTTTAATAATTTCTAATAGTTTTTAAAATGTATGTCCCATTTCTAATAGTTTTTAAAAGATATGTCCCATTTCTAATAGTTTTTAAAAGATATGTCCCATTTCTAATAGTTTTTAAATTGTATGTCCCATTTCTAATAGTTTTTAAAAGATATGTCCCATTTCTAATAGTTTTTAAAAGATATGCCCCATTTCTAATAGTTTTTAAAAGATATGTCCCATTTCTAATAGTTTTTAAAAGATATGTCCCATTTCTAATAGTTTTTAGAATGTATGTCCCATTTCTAATAGTTTTTAAAAGATATGCCCCATTTCTAATAGTTTTTAAAAGATATGCCCCATTTCTAATAGTTTTTAAAATGTATGTCCCATTTCTAATAGTTTTTAAAAGATATGCCCCATTTCTAATAGTTTTTAAAAGATATGTCCCATTTCTAATAGTTTTTAAAAGATATGTCCCATTTCTAATAGTTTTTAAAATGTATGTCCCATTTCTAATAGTTTTTAAAATGTATGTCCCATTTCAGATTTGGAAAGTTTTTTTCTCTTTCCTCCAAATGCTGTTTTATGTTAACAGTTATAAAATAATTATACTTTCTCCCCAATTTTATATTCATTTCAAATATACCAAGTGCACATATTGACATTCAGGCTGGAAGTGTTTACAAAAATATAAATCTTTTTACCTCCCTACGTGTAGACTGACTATTAATTGGTATTCACATTTTTGTAATGATTAGTTTGAACTTGGTCGGAACAGAATGTACTTTTTGAAATGTCTCTATGTATGTCTTTATCTATGTCTGTATCTACGTCTGTGTCTATGTCTGTATCTATGTCTGTATCTATGTATTTATCTATCTCTGTATCTATGTCTTTATCTATGTCTGTATCTATGTCTTTATCTATGTCTTTATCTACGTTTGTATCTACGTCTGTATCTACGTCTGTATCTACGTCTGTATCTACGTCTTTATCTATGTCTGTATCTATGTCTTTATTTATGTCTTTATCTACGTCTGTATCTACGTCTGTATCTACGTCTGTATCTATGTCTTTATCTATGTCTGTATCTATGTCTTTATTTATGTCTTTATCTACGTCTGTATCTACGTCTGTATCTATGTCTTTATCTATGTCTGTATCTATGTCTTTATTTATGTCTTTATCTACGTCTGTATCTACGTCTGTATCTACGTCTGTATCTATGTCTTTATTTATGTCTTTATTTATGTCTTTATCTACATCTGTATCTACGTCTGTATCTACGTCTGTATCTACGTCTGTATCTATGTCTTTATTTATGTCTTTATCTACGTCTTTATCTACGTCTGTATCTATGTCTTTATTTATGTCTTTATCTACGTCTGTATCTACGTCTGTATCTACGTCTGTATCTATGTCTTTATCTATGTCTGTATCTATGTCTTTATTTATGTCTTTATCTACGTCTGTATCTACGTCTGTATCTATGTCTTTATTTATGTCTTTATTTATGTCTTTATCTACATCTGTATCTACGTCTGTATCTACGTCTGTATCTACGTCTGTATCTATGTCTTTATTTATGTCTTTATCTACGTCTTTATCTACGTCTGTATCTACGTCTGTATCTATGTCTTTATTTATGTCTTTATCTACGTCTGTATCTACGTCTGTATCTACGTCTGTATCTATGTCTTTATCTATGTCTGTATCTATGTCTTTATTTATGTCTTTATCTACGTCTGTATCTACGTCTGTATCTACGTCTGTATCTATGTCTTTATTTATGTCTTTATTTATGTCTTTATCTACGTCTGTATCTACGTCTGTATCTACGTCTGTATCTACGTCTGTATCTATGTCTTTATTTATGTCTTTATCTACGTCTTTATCTACGTCTGTATCTATGTCTTTATTTATGTCTTTATCTACGTCTGTATCTACGTCTGTATCTATGTCTTTATCTATGTCTGTATCTATGTCTTTATTTATGTCTTTATCTACGTCTGTATCTACGTCTGTATCTATGTCTTTATCTATGTCTTTATCTATGTCTTTATCTACGTTTGTATCTACGTCTGTATCTACGTCTGTATCTATGTCTTTATCTATGTCTGTATCTATGTCTTTATCTATGTCTTTATTTATGTCTGTATCTATATCTGTATCTATGTCTTTATCTATATCTTTATCTATGTTTGCATCTATGTCTGTATCTATATCTTTATCTATGTCTGCATCTATGTCTGTATCTATGTCTTTGTCTATATGTGTCTGTATGTCTATATCTCTGTCTGTTACTATGTATATATCTATATCTTTGTCATTATCTATATCTTTGTCTATTTCTGTCTGTATGTCTATATTTCTGTCTATATCTCTTTATGTATCTATATGTCTGTATATATGTCTAGTTCTAACAATCGTATGTACATTTGAATAGTCCACGTTAATGTACCACCCTTGTGGTCAACACAAACATTGAACTTTCTGTAATATCCACTGTACCTGTTAGACTGAGGGAGAAGACTATAAATAAGACAGACACCATACCATGCTCACTAACCCACCTGTGCAATGAATAAACCCCCCCCCCCTTTTGTGAGTAGCGCAGGGACTTGATGCCATCCCCCGTTTTGCCCACCCCTCACTACGCCACTGACTTAACACATTACAATCGGTTCATTTCTTTCTGTGTTGATATACAGTTGTGACGGTGCTATAACAATGTGACTCTTGCACTTAAATTTCATTAGTACAGGCTTTTTTGTACTTAAACGTCATTTGCACAGACTTTTTTTTTGTTTTTTTTTTTGTCTTTAAAATCGAAATACCATTTATTATTAAATCATAGCTATCTATGACGTTTTTGTACATGACCTTTAACCTGGACATTCAGTTATTTATTTTTTTTTAAATTAATATCCTAATCATTTTATCAAAGGAATGGACGCAGGCCGCATCCCGAAGGACCTACTCTATGGCGAGCTAGTTACCGGCCAGAGGAAAACAGGGCGACCTAAAATGCGCTACAAAGACACCTGCAAAAAGGACATGAAACAGTGCTCCTCCATTAACCCCCAACTCCTGGGAGAGCCAAGCAGCCGACCGCCAGTCCTGGAGGCTCGCTGTCCGGCAGGGTTCATTGCGCGCAGAGGCTGAGCGACAGGAGAATGCCGCCCTGAAAAGATCAAGGCGGTAGCGGAAAAAACAACAGCTACACCAACAGCTACAACAACAGCTACAACAACCATCTGCATTCAAGTGCGACAAGTGCGGCAGGGATTGCCACTCCCGAGTCGGACTGCACAGCCATTCCCGGCGGTGTTTTGTAGACTCAACTTAGCTACACCATCGTCTCTCGAGACGGACGGATGCTGACGACGAAGACGAATCATTTTATAGCAAATTAATAAGCATTTTTTTCTTTGTCATTTTAAGTCTTTATTGTCAACTGTATTGGGTCAAAAAAAACTTTCCGTAACCCTTAGGGGCAGATGAAGCGTAGAATTGATATTTCCGTGTTCACGGCATACAAAGCTATTGTGTCGTGGCTAGCTCAACCCCCCCCCACCCCATCCGCCTTTACTTCCCCTACAATAAGTCAAGTACCCGTTAAAAGCCGGGAGAACTTGAGGGACAGTTTCCCAACTTTTAACAGGACCTGGGGGAAAATTGCGTTGGTTCACACCGAGGATCGAACCCAGGGCTCTCAGGTGGACTGTCGAGCGTGTGATATCTGGGACCTAGGTCTAGGACTAGTGTGATATCTGGGACCTGGGTCTAGGACTAGTGTGATATCTGGGACCTGGGTCTAGGACTAGTGTGATATCTGGGACCTGGGTCTAGGACTAGTGTGATATCTGGGACCTGGGTCTAGGACTAGTGTGATATCTGGGACCTGGGTCTAGGACTAGTGTGATATCTGGGACCTGGGTCTAGGACTAGTGTGATATCTGGGACCTAGGTCTAGGACTAGTGTGATATCTGGGACCTGGGTCTAGGACTAGTGTGATATCTGGGACCTGGGTCTAGGACTAGTGTGATATCTGGGACCTGGGTCTAGGACTAGTGTGATATCTGGGACCTGGGTCTAGGACTAGTGTGATATCTGGGACCTGGGTCTAGGACTAGTGTGATATCTGGGACCTAGGTCTAGGACTAGTGTGAAACCTGGGACCCGGGTCTCGTGTATTAAGTGAGGCCTATGAGTAATGCTAAGCCTAGGGCTTGTATCAGATAGGATGCCTACAACTCGTATTATATGTGCGACTTAGGTTTAGTAGTGAGATTTTCTCAGGCACCCTAACTCCGCTATATTTGAACTAATCTAAAAAAAATAAAAAATAAAGAGAAATATAAATCCTAATAAAAAATATGAAACAAGAATGTACAGTCTCGTATAGCTGATAAAGAACCATGACTACTACAATCTAGTAAAAGTGTGTCTTCCTTTTATCCATATTATTAATCTTTATAATGATGTGTTTCCAAAAAAAACTTTTGAAGTAATTCCAGGAAATCGTTACGGATTCAAGGTCACACCGTCAGAGCAGAGCCCGCAGTACTTCCTGCAGAATCTGTGGCCGTCGTAGAAGAGGTCGCAGATGGGGCGCGCGGTCTCGTTCATCAGGGCGCAGCCCATAACGGAGAGGACGTCGCTACACACGCTGGGGTGCAGGGTGGCTGTGAAGAGGGATGGGTGGGGGAAGGGGGGAATAGTGGTTAACAATGGGAGAAAAGTTAACGAGATCAAAAAAAGTTAACATAAAGTAAACATAAAATCTTTTAAGTGAACTAATGAAAAGAAATAACCAGAGATGAAAGACTTTAAATAAACGGCTATAGATGTCCGGATGTATGTGTTTACATATATTGCGATTCTGTAATGGTCATCAATCTTTTCGGCACACCGTATTTATAAAAGCATGTATAGATTACTGGAGTAATATAAATGTAATACCAGCCAGAAAAAGCCGCTAATCGTCCATTACTATTATATCTATACTTGTATTACTTTGAAAAAAATTTTAATTTTTTTTAAATATAATATAACTTTTGGTGGTGCTACAATTCCAGTACAGTGGTTCTCATGTCCACCGACCAGTTTGTTTATATGTATATATAGTTACAAGTATTTATTAGAATGTCTGTGATTGTTTGTTCATAGAATATTTGAATGGTGTTTTCGTCGCTGACATCGGAGAATGAATTTTCGGTCAAATTAAAAAAAAAAAAGTATTTCATTTTGTTCGAAGACGCAAAATAATTGCGAAAAAAAGAGTCTGAGTGTACCCAGAGCGTGGCTGTACCCAGAGCCTGTCTGTACCCAAAGCCCGACTGTACCCAGACTTTGACTATACCCAGAGCCTGACCATACCCAGAAGATTCTGACTGTACCCAGAACCTGAACTGTAACCAAGCTGAGCTGTACCCCAAGACCCAGTCCGTACCCGGAGCCTTACCGTGTACCCACGGAGTGTACTTACGACATCCCAGCTCGTCCGAGACGTCGCCGCAGTCGTTGTCGCCGTCACACCTCCAGTTGATGGTGATACACCGTCCGTTGGCGCAGGTGAACTGGGTGTCGTGGTCACATACTGCAAGGCAATATGTGTAGCAAGATGTATAATTACACACATATATAGCTGCAAGTATGACCACGCCAACAATAACGTGTATGACCACGCCAACAATACCATGTTTGACCACATTCACAACAACATGTATAGCCACGTCTGCAACAACGTGCAACAACAGCCTCTATGGCTACATGCATAACTACATGTATAACATCCAGCAAAACAAAAGAGATAATAACAGCATGTAGAACGCGATTTTTTGTTTCAGAAATAATAACGTTTACAACGACTTGTTTAATTTTTTAATGTTTACTAAACTACACTACAGAAAGAAAGAGAGAGAGAGAGAGAGACAGAGAGAGAGAGAGAGAGGCAGAGAGAGAGAGAGAGAGAGAGAGACAGAGAGAGAGAGAGACAGAGAGAGAGGGAGAGAGACTGGACTAAGACTAGACCACCTACCGCAGTTGACCTCGTCACTCCTGTCGACGCAGTCGTCGAACCCGTTACACACGGCTGACTGGCTGAGGCACCTGGAACCGTCCACACACTCAAACTGTTCATGGGTGCAGGCTGCAGATTGCAAGAGAAAAAAGTAGATCGATATCGGTTTGACGCCAGGGTGAGAAATATGTAAAAATCAATATTCTATCAACAAAAGGTAAATAAGAACTTAAGTCTAAAAATAAATAGGTCAACATGTGAGTAGCATTAGTCAAGACTTAAGTAGGTCAATATTTAATTGACATTAGTGAAGAAATAAATAGGTCAGGCCCGTAGCGTGCGGGGGGATGGCCTGGGTGACCCGTTATTGGCCTGACCCCTGCTGTAGAATGCCTGGCCCCTGCTGTAGAATGCCTGGCCCCTGCTGTAGAATGCCTGGCCCCTGCTGTAGAATTTTCACGCTACGGTGAAATAGGTCAACATTATTTGACGTCTGTCAAGAATTAAGTAGGACAAAGCTACAGTGACTAAAATGGTACAAACGTGTACACAGGTATATCAGGAAAGAAATACACTACAGCTTACTTACTGGTAGTGTTTTATTGATTTGAGAAAAATCCTCAGAGAACGTGACATGAAATCAAGAACAATCTTATGTTTTTGCAGAAAACGATCCCCACCAAAAAAAAACACAAAAACCCCATGAAAAGCAGCTAGAAGAACGCCCCTACAGTTGCGTATAGCTGAAGGAATTTACTATAGGTTCAGGAAATGATTTCGTTAGACCGACGGTCGGAGAACTTTTTTAATCATTCCCCCAAAATATTTTTGTGTAAGTTGATATTACCCCAAAATATTTTTGTGTAAGCTGATATTACCCCAAAATATTTTTGTGTAAGTTGATATTACCCCAAAATATTTTTGTGTAAGTTGATATTACCCCAAAATATTTTTGTGTAAGTTGATATTACCCCAAAAAATTTGTGTGTAAGTTGATATTACCCCAAAATATTTGTGTGTAAGTTGATATTACCCCAAAATTTTTTGTGTAAGTTGATATTACCCCAAAATATTTTTGTGTAAGTTGATATTACCCCACAGCAAATTTAAAATATATACTTTTTACTCACAAAAAGTTTCATTTTTTACCCCCATTTTGGGTAATTTACCCCGGTTCCCCGACCGCTGCGTTAGACAAAGTTAGCGTGCATTAAATTAATCAGCATGCATGCTAAATATGTAATTTAACAAGTACGACTTTAATACTAGGAATTTAATATTTATTATGTATTTCTCTTGTGATTTGCACTAGTTATCTTGAACTAGTTCAACGGTTTTCAGAGTGTGGGCCGCGACCCATGAGTATATAGCGAGCTGACTGGGCAGTGGAGAATTGTAATAATTACTTTCTGAATAATTCATATAATAATTCTATCTTTTTGTTTTTCTTTCTTTACAGGTGGGTCGAGAAACAAATAAGTTTGATAACCTCTAAACTCAAAGGTCAAATCGCTTCATTCTACGCTTTCTATTTTATTGAAAACGTCGGCATCTAAAATGTATTAATACAAAAAAATGGGTCCGAAAATATTAAAGCGAGTTGATAAAACAAAAACAAAATAAAAATAATAATAACAATTATAACAAGAACATGTTCGTTTGTCAAGAATACAGCTTACTTCCGTGGCCTTAAATTTTCTGTCAATTGCAGACGACTTGCCCGTCATAAGACAATAGAGGTACACATTCTCACAGTGTGTGCTAATTACAGCAGCCGTAGCACAAGCTTGTTTTAATTATGAAATAAGACAACTGTACGTACATATTCATCTGACAGTGGTATACAACTTACTGCAGTTACTCTCGTCCCAGCCTGTCTTACAGTCATCAAACCCGTCACACAACCAGGTGTCGGGGATGCAGATGTGGTTGTCGCACCTGACCTCTGTGTCTGTACATGGATACAAATCTGTAAACATCAAGGGAAAAAAAATGTATTTTATTTTCGATCGCACTGAACGGGAAACAGAAATAAACATCGTGTTTTAATAATATTACGTCAGTGCTGATAGTCCGTCAAATCATCACATGCGATGAACCGTCATTCAAAGACAACTTACCACAATCCTGCTCGTCCGTCAAGTCCCCACAATCGTTGTCTCCATCACAAATAAACATGGCGACTATGCACTTTCCGTTTTCACACAGGAACTGGTGTGCCTCCGTGCAGTCTTCTGTAAAACACACACACACACACACACAAATAAATGACGCCATCGGTCATTGTATAACATCATATGTAAACCTCTGTAATCGAATTTGTGCTAGAGAATTCGGTAACAGTATCACAAAAGCTGCCTATAAATGTCGTCTATTATTTAAATGAGCAATGTTAGAACCTGCCCCTTCTTGTGTGACAATTTTTGTGTCCGCTCTATTTTAATAAAACAAGACATCGCTAGGATTCGAGCCCATACCGTGCACGACGCCTACCAGGCTCAATAACTCTTGGTCGTTCCTCATATTACAATTTTAATTCAAATATTTTTTTTTTTTTTGGTGTAGGAACAAAGACAACTACATATCACTTTTGAACATCGGAAAGTTAAAATCACTTCTAATTGAGAAGTGGCGATCTCTGTAAACCTTTAGATTTTTGTTTGTACAGGCAAGCTCCCCCCCCCCCCAACTGTCTATTTGAACATATCTGACCAGTACGAATCCAACATTATAACTGATCACTGCGCTACCCAGTGGGCCACACACATGACAATTCAAGGTAAAATAATTCATTTAAAAATACTTGCACATGCGGTGGCGTAGCGAGGGGTGGGCAAGGGGAAAGGAAGGGGGGTAATCATGCCCCGGACGCTATTACAAAGGGGCGCCAAATCTTATATTTTACATATAATAATATTATATGGTTTTCGATTGGGGGGGGGTGGTCGTCAAAAAGGTATTGTGCCCCGGGCGCGAGTTAAGTCCGCTACGCCACTGTCCACAAGTCTATTGAAACATCTAATTCATGGAGAACAGGGACACTGCCTTTATTAAATAATGATTTTTTTAACAACATATGTTTTTTTTTATTAATCTACAAGTATTTTTTAAAAATTTTATTTAACAAGAAAATGTTGCAAATAATGATATAGTATGTGAATAATAACCTCCTGCGCATGCGCAATAGTCTTTATATAGTATGCATTGAGATAGATCGGCCAAGGAAAATAAAAATGGTACTTTGTTGTCAAAAGAAATAACAGTTCATTGATTAAAGTGAAAGATGTCAAATTTCTGCTTGAAGTCATCCTATTTGACTAATACCACAGTTCTCTGTCATCCTAATTGACTAGTACTACAGTTCTCCGTTTTTTGATAAGACTGGTTGCTCTATACTAGTCGTCTTATATTTGACCAAGTACTACAAACAGTTCCGCTATTCTGATAAGATTAAAATTAACCTACATGTCCTGCCAACACTTTTAGACCCTTTTGACAAATTTGTTTAACTTTTCACATTTTCATTTAGTTTTATTCTTCATTCAAACTTGTGTTTACTGCCTATCTTGCTCATGACCGTCTTAAAATTACCCCCCCCCCTCCAAACATACACACACTGCGTTGGATTAATGTCTGAGAGAGAGACATTAGAATATAGCGTCCACACTAAGTGACGATGTACAGTACTATATTTGTTTACGATTGTTGGTCATCGGGGGAGGGGGAGGACGGTGCCACACCCCTTTCCCCCAGGGGGGTCATAAGACGGCTCTGGCTAGGTTTTCTGTATACCTCTAGCTGTCTGTCTGGAAATTAAATATTGACGCACGGAAAGCTTATTAATTGTATTTTTATTTCATTGATAAACCAAGAACGTTATCCTAACGTGAATATCGATCATGTACGGATATATTTGACTAATGTGCTACTGGTATGTGTCACAGGTAAATGCAAAGCTTAACTCTTTTGGTTCCAAAAGAGTTTTCTTTAGTATACAAATTTAGACACATAAGTTTTAACGTTTTTTGAGACCAGCCATAAAAATCGTCCTCGAAACCTTCTGTCGGTTGCACCCCCGCCCCCAACCTTTGTAAATTTCTGCACTATTCTAATACCCAATGCAATGACTCACGCAAACTGAAACACATTATTCTATTAACACTGTAATTACTCAAACATGACACAAATGTTCTAACGACTCACTATAATGACTCATACAGGACACAGTTGTTCTAATGACTCACTATCAAGACTCACACATAACATACTATTCCAAACACTATAATGACTCAAACATGACACAAATGTTCTAACGACTCACTATAATGACTCATACAGGACACAGTTGTTCTAATGACTCACTATAAAGACTCACACATAAGCATACTATTCCAAACACTATAATGACCTCAAACATTATACAAACGTTCTAGCTTATCACTATGACGAATCACTTATAACACACTGTTCTAATGACTCACGATTACGACTTACTCATGACACAAAATGTTCTAATGACTCACCGCATCGAGCCTCGTCAGAGTGGTCAAGACAGTCGCTGGCGGAATCACAACGCCAGTGGCTAGGGATACACTGGCCATTAGCACACTGGTACTCTTCAGACGTGCATGAGCCTGGACAGGGCAGGAAGATAAAACAATCTCATGTTGAAGTATTCATAAAGTCTGTGTCGAGAATTGTTTTTTTTTAATACAAAAATTATGCTTCCCAATTGATTATTAGTTCTTTATAGGATATTCCCGAAGTTATAAATAGATAAATATTTCAGGTAATACACGATGAAAAGTGACGTACTATACCTTCACGTTTTTGCAAGTAAGTCTTCTTGCTGTCGGCGAGCTTTTGCAAGTAATGGAACTTTGAATATTTGGAGACATTTGTTGTGTCACCTTTAAAATGTAGAAGTTAACATGCAAATAAATATCTTATATGAGGGGTCCACCGGAAGAAAATGTATAGTCACAAGACGAGTACTTCTCCCATGCCCTACTGAGGAAATCTTTCACTAGCTTTCTAAATAATATTATCAACATACAACTATTTTACTGGCTTTCTACATAATATTTTCAACATAGAACTGTTTTACTGGCTTTCTACATAATATTATCAACATAGAACTGTTGTACTAGCTTTCTATATAATACATAAAACTGTTTTACTGGCTTTCCTACATCAAACATTGAAATTTTTTTTTTAATACAATAGAACAATTTTCAATCAAGTAAAGCAAAAAAAAAAAACAACATAGGAAATAGAGAATTGCATTATGTTAAGAAAGCATTTCTTCCTTGAAGTATTTATCATATGGCTTTGCTCGTTCGTTCGCGACCTCATCAAAGGATACCGCCTTTATAAGTAATAACTTCTTAGTTCTAAACAGTGAGCACTATTTAATGGTCCAATTCTTCAGAATTTTATTTTTATTCTGGTAAACAAAAAAATAATATTTACACATATTTTTTTGCTTGTGGCTCCAGTCAGTGAATATATTTAACTAGCTGTACCCTGCAACACCTTTGCATAGAGTTATATCCCCTTAGGCTTGATCGGTAGGCTAGGTTATTTTTTTTTTGGTTTCGGTAAGATCCGATATTTTTATTAATGTATTTTAAACTGGAATACTGTTGTATTAATTCTTTACTTTCGATTTAACGCATAGCCCAAATCGCTATTATTTGTATACATGTTGCGTAATTTTTCGTTACTTAAGTTAACTTTCGATAAAACACTGACCCCAGGAAGTAAAAAATTGAAGAATGTAACTCAAGTTTTTTTTTTCTTTGTTTTTTTTTGTTTTATTTTTTAATTTGTTTAAACCCTCCACGGTAAATGTCCAAGAATAATTATAATACTTACCTATCTTTTTCACTTTGTTGTTCGAAACTTTTTCATTCTGTCGTGCAGCCACTACACTGAGTACCAGGGCGACACAAAGACCCAAAACTCTGATTGAATGCATATCAATTGATCTCAGCCTTAAGTCTCCCAGTGTGTTTAAACCAAAACAAACCTAAAGGATTTAATCGAGGTCAACACCCCTCTCCCCCTATTTATTGATAAGACGGACGGACGTACCATAGATAGTGAACTGTGTTTTATTATTATTATTTTCTTATGTCAAACTTGATTCGGTTCTTCACATATCTCAGTGGCGTATTGTATGATTTTAAAGATATTTTTTAATTCATTGATATTTTACATAGATTTTTCATTTATAGTAAAATATGGTTTTATTTAGCATTTTTATGCTGCTTAGTTGGATATGTCAAAATGTGTGCCGAGCGATGACTAGATTTCAACAGACAGGCACAGACTGGTTGACAGACTAACGTAAAGGAACGGAGATGATAGAATAATTCAACCAAATCAACAGGTAGACTGGCAGTCGGTTAGACAGACAGATAGATAGATAGATAGATAGATAGATAGATAGATAGATAGATAGATAGATAGATAGATGGATAGATAGATAGATAGATAGATAGATAGATAGATAGATAGATAGATAGATAGATAGATAGATAGATAGATAGATAGATAGATAGATAGATAGATAGATAGATAGATAGATAGATAGATAGATAGATAGATAGATAGATAATAGATACATAGGCAGGAAGGTAGGTAAGTATCTTTCTATATAGTATTTAGGAATGTATGTAGATAGGTAGGTAAAACGCGAGGTAGTAGGAAGGTAGATCTTTGTGTTTTATTACATAGACCGTGAGGTACAAAACGTATGACAGACACTTTGCTGAGGACAGACAACAAACGAGTGACAAGACTTGAGCTATCATGGAATTAACCACGGCTGAAGTGTTATTCGGCTTGAAATGATTTTCCATTAATGTCACACGATCAGAAGATAATAATTATTCTTCGCTATAAGCGGTATATTATTTCTTTCTATTTTTAATGTGCTTTTTTTATAAGTTATATGAATTGCATTCACCCAGTCATGTTTTAGAAACAAAAAATAGCGATGGGGGGGGGCATCTAAATTTAAGTTGAACACTACACTACCAGTTCACCTAAGATGTGGTTAAAACTGTAATGTGTACAAGGAACAATAACAAAGGTTTTTTTTTTTTGTTAATTATTTTTTAATGAGATGATCTTTTATTAGAATGTATCAAAAAATAAAATCAAATTGTCCAACACATTTATTAAATCTCAATTTTGCTTCTTCTACATAATGACCACTATGGGTGAGTTGTTTCCCCCCCCCCCCCTCGTAGTCACCACTCAATGAAATACGGTCACTCCGTCAGAGCAAAGGTCGCAGTACTTCCTGCAGAATCTGTGGCCGTCGTTGAAGAGGTCGCAGATGGGGCGCGTGGTCTCGTTCATCAGGGCGCAGGCCATAACGGAGAGGACGTCGGCGCACACGCTGGGGTGCAGGGTGGCTGTGACATGGGGTGGAAACAAAATAATTATGTCTGTCGACCAGGTCTAATCAAAATAAACCAAATCATGAAAATATTTTTTTTTTTTATAAATTTCTAAAGCTTTAATACTGCATTGTCTTGATACGAGAATCGCTGTAGAGAAATCAGTGATAACTAAACTTCATACTGGATTACTAGGATTAGAATTTTTGGGGAAAGAAAATGATGTTTTTATACAGGTGAAAATGTTAATAAATATTTAAATTTAATTAATAAAACACTTTGCAGGTGAACAAAATAAGGGTAAAAAAAGTGTATTTGTATTAGTGAACTTGTAATAGGAAGCAAAGCACAATTTGTACTACCTTGTAAATTTACTAAATGCTTTAGAATAAGTATTTCTTTCATCGTGTCTCATCGTGTAGAATATTTAAAAATTTACATTTTTTATATGTTATTTTCGTTACTAAAACCCCTAAAGATTAAGATCAATTGATTAAATCACAATAGCTTTTTTACAAGTTGCACAACTGACTGTACCAACAAGAAAACTGATGTACACACAAACTGACTGTACACATAAACTAACTGACTGTACACACAAACTGGCTGTACCCAGAGTCTGAAAGTGCCAAGAGCCTGACTTGTACCGAAGAGCCTGACTTATACACAAGAGCCTGACTGTACCCAAGAACCTGACTTGTACCAAGAGCCTGACTGTACCCAAGAGCCTGACTTATACACAAGAGCATGACTGTACCAAAGAGCCTGACTTGTACCAAGAGACTGACTGTACCCAAGAGCCTGACTTATACACAAGAGCCTGACTGTACCCAAGAGCCTGTCTGTACCCAAGAGCCTGACTTGTACCCAAGAGCTTTACCGTACCCACGGAGTGTACTTACGACATCCAATCTCATCCGAGACGTCTCCACAGTCGTTGTCGCCGTCACACCTCCAGTTGTTTGGGATGCATCGTCCGTTGGCGCAAGTGTACTTTGTGTCGGGGTCGCATACTGAAACGGGGAGGAGGGTGGGAGAGAGACAAAGAGAGAATTAGAATTTTTTGCATGACTATTGGTTTTCTAAGGCTTTATTACAGAGAATAGCTAACCACACATGTTATTATATTGCAATGTCAGTTCACTGGTCATACTGTTGTCTATCGGCTACCGCACTGAGAACTATTTATTGATCGGGGATAGGACTTTGAAGCGATTAAGAAAGTAGTTTAAATGTCTTCATTTAGTTTTACCATGAAGCAAGATTTTAAGGGCAGGAATTGTTGGGTGTGGGGGTGGTGGGTCCTCATGCAGAGCCAATGTTGACACCAGGCTTGCGGAGCCGAAGCCGGAGCCGAGAGCCGGGAGCCGCTACTTTTTGCTGGAGCCGGAGCCGAAAAAATCTGGCGATTCACGGCTCCTAAATGTTTTTTTTTTACAGCAGAATTTTTTTTTAGCTTTAAAATTACAAATTTGTTTCATTGTTTGCCTCCTACAATTTGAAATGTCATGTTTTACGAACGCCACAACAGTAACACGCACATCACCACAAGAAATCTTTAACGGGGAATCGTTTTGTGTTGGTTTTAAATCTTGTTTACCCTCCAAAATTTTTTTAATGGCATGCTATTTTGTTATATATAAAGTTAAAACAGTTTTATTTCATAGAATAATTGTATCAATCATTTAAAAATAAATTTTTACTACGAAGACAAATAGAACGCGTCATTTCGTGTATTATTTGACCGCGAAATTGTAATAGACTAAAAACAAAATGGTCGCTTTCTGTATTTAACAATTTTATTATAAACAGAATATCTGAAATAGAGCAGATACATTTAAAAGGTTGTGGCTTTTCGGACCCGTATCCCAAAAAAATTCGATTGTTATTCGGACCCGTGGCAAATATGCGCTAAGCTTAGCTATATTTAAACTTTATTAGACGGAACCCGAAAAAATAATAATACAGAGTCCACTTAGTGAAACCCTAGACACTGAGTAACGATTAAATCATACAATTCAAACAATTATAAAAAAAAAAAACAATAATAAAGTCTATTTATAGCAAAGCTAAGTGCATATTTGCCACGGGTCCGAATAACAATCAGACTTTATTGGGACGGGGTCCGAATGAAAATCGGAGTTTATTGGTACCCGGGTCCAGGCCCGTAGCCAGAGGGGGCTGGGGGGGGCTGATCCCGCCGTTCATGGCCTGAGCCCCCCCCCCCGTGCATGATTTGAGCTTTTTGACAAAATTTTAATAATAACGGCTATAAAACATCAATCATTTTGTTCAATTTTGTTTTAGGGGCCCGGACTGAGCTGGCCAATCAACTTTTGAAAATATTAATATCAGCACGGGGGCCTGTGTCACCCCTGCCCATGAACCCGAAATTTATGTCGGTGGGCCTGTTCGCAACCTTGTAATAGTTTTATATATTTATATCTTCTGAGGACAACTAGCAACCTTAAATAAGTTAATAAAATAATATTGACTTCTGACTTCACTTTTATACATATGCATAATAAAATAATAAAGTACAAACTCCGTGATTTCTGAGTGATGTTATTTAATTTGCAAATTTACTTTTTAGCAGAATTAATTTTATTTTAAATTGAATAATTGCGACTGGTCAATTTGTTGTTGATAGATCTGTTCTTTGTTTTCAATATTTTATGAGAAATATCACACAAATAGCTAAACTATATTCGTGCATCTTTGTCGTTCTTCCAGGGTTGTACGTTTAACCAACAGTATAATGATATAAATCAGGTATCTATTATGTAACAATTGTGTAGCAGAACAAATGGTAAATATATTTAACAGGAATCAGAAATTGCTCAGCCTCAATAATTTTTTATCATTAAAACTGTTTACTATTTAAATTATTTTTAACAAAACTGCAACATGCCATGCATTATTGAAACGTAGTTAATATTATATATTTCTAATTAATAGCTAAACAATCGGTACTAAAATGCACCATTCCAGATATGGAACTGCAAAAAATTTCTTGGGGAGGGGACTCACTGAGGTCCCCTCCCAAAACCCCTCCTCTCCGTTCGTAAGCTTTCAGCGCTTCACACCTCCATCTTCGCCCCCCCCTCCCCCCGAATATTTCTTCTACCCCACCAGGGGCGGAATTATGGGGAGGGGCCGAGGGTGGCATGTCCCCCCCCCCCCGGTTATCGCAATTTCAGGTAATACATCATTAAATTATCGAAACATTTTTTGTTCAAAGACCAATGTTTTGCCTCTTCCCCCCCCCCCGTCAAAGTTGTCTAGATCCGCCGCTGTACCCCAGAATCAGTTCTTCAGCACCCCCCCCCGCCGAAAAAAAATTCTCCCGGCCCCCCCCCCCCATGCAATAATCCTGGCTACGGGCCTGCCCGGGTCCGAATAGTCACTTCGAATTTATAAATAATAAATATAAATACTGAAGTCTTTAAAATATTTTAAATAATGTATCAATTTACTATTGGCTAATTTGATCATTGAAATAACTTTTTAGTACTTATGAAAATGGCGACTAGTGAAACCTCGATCGAAAATAATGATATTATTCTGGATGCACTGAAATGGTTTGTTTTTAGTAAAACCGACAATGCGTATATTTTTCAAGTTCCTGACTATGGGGGTGAACGCGGCAAAATTTGCATAACTTTTTATCAGCGGGATGTTAGCGTGGAGCAATTACAAAAATTTTTGTCTCGTGTGATACTATCTTAATAGGGAGCCGAAGCCGGAGCCGTCAAATTTGTGGGAGCCGGAGCCGAAAAAAAATATGGCGGCTCCGCAAGCCTAATTGACACATGAATTCAAACATTTCGGAGTCCCATTAAGTTGTTTTTTTTTTTCGTGGAGGAAGCTCAAACTGCCCAAGGTCATTTGACCCGGTCCTTAGAAGTTGAACGGCGGTTTGTTGATAATATGCCCGTCAAAAAAAAAAGCTAAAGAAGTTAGTGTTAGGATAAGTCAAAGTTCTGGCCAGTGTAGGGTATGCCATTCAGGATGTCTGGCAGTCACCACACACTTACCGCAGTTAAGTTCATCGCTGTTGTCGTGACATTCACTGACACCGTTGCAGATCCAATCGTGGCTGATACACCTGGAGCCGTCGGCGCATTCAAACTGGTCATGCCTGCAAGCTGCAGCGGGTGGGTAAAGAGATGAAATCGTGAACATGTCAATTGAAGCTTATGTCGTTAATTTAAGCATGAGAAATAGAAATAGGTAAATCGATAGAAAGAAAAATTTACTGAACGGTTGATATATATTTACATGTATATAGCGTTTTTAAATCAATTATGACTTTAAATGCTTCATTTATAAACATGCAGTCGAAAAGTTCAATATAGATATGGATAAACAAATAGAATTAAGGATAGATAGATAGATAGATAGATAGATAGATAGATAGATAGATAGATAGATAGATAGATAGATAGATAGATAGATAGATAGATAGATAGATAGATAGATAGATAGATAGATAGATAGATAGATAGATAGATAGATAGATAGATAGATAGATAGATAGATAGACTCACTGCAGTTGATCTCGTCCCAGCCAGTCCTGCAGTTGTCGAATCCGTCACACACCCAGCTGGCGTCGATACAGATGTGATTGTCACACCTGAACTCAGACTCGGTACACGGCACCAGATCTGCAGTACAGGTATAGTACAGTCAGCGGTGTAATAACACTGACGCACTTTCACACACACACACACACAGACACACACGCACACACACACACACACGCACATACATTGCAGCCAAAGCTTTTTTTTTTCACCTCAACTAGATTCGTTCTTAAAGATGGGCAAGCTAGACAATCACCAAGACCCTTCCTTCCCCCCCTCCGTCCCCCGGTCTCAGCTAAAGAAGCCCCTTGTAGTATTAATTTCTATGTGATTTGGGTATAAAAGGGCACTTTTGTCTTGGGCCCAAAAATAAGACTGGTCTATGCCTAGATCTAAGAACGGAGGGGGGAAGGGGGTTGATTTCATCTACTGTTATTCTGTCACTTTAAAAACGATCTCTGGAAGCGTCCTGCCACCAGATTAAATATCCCACGAGACGTCAACAAAAGACATGATTTGAGAAATACAGGACAATTTATTTATTCCTTGAAATATATACATATATATATATATATTCAAGGCCGTAGCCAGGGAGGGGCTAAGGAGCTGCGGCCCCCCCCCGCCCCCCAAATTAATTCTAAAAATCAAATTTTATTATAAAATATACTTCTTTATCATTGTGTTCCAATTTTTTTTTATATAAAACTCTCCACACAACAGCCCCTCCCCCCCAATCCGCACAGCACCCCCCCCAAAACAAAATCCTGGCTACGGCCTTGTATATATATATATATATATATATCATGGATTCAAGGGTGAGAAGCTTCCTCCCCCTGACCCCTTCCTCCGTCTAGCTAATGAAGCCCCCTGCTTACAATCATATTAAGTCCATAGTTAATTCTTCAAATAAAACATTCATACACTACTTACCACATCATTGTTCGTCCGTCAAGCCATTACACAAAAAAAAAACGTTCCATCAAACACAGCTTACCACAGTTCTACTCGTCCGTCATCAAATTAAACGTTCAGCAAAACACTAATTGCCACAGTCCTATTTGTCCGTCGAGTTAATATGTAAAAACAAACCCGTCAAACACAGCTTACCACAGTCCTGCTCGTCCGTTAAATCGCCACAGTCGTTGTCTCCGTCACAGTAGTAGTTACTAGGCACGCAGTTCCCGTTGGTGCACTGAAACTGGTGCTCCCCCGTACAGTCTTCAACTGAAACAGAGAGTAACAGACTGTTGCTAGGAATGTTTACATAGTAAACATATATATATATATATATATATACATTATGTGAGGTTTTGTGTATATGTATATATTTGAGTGTGTGACTGTGTGTATATGTTTAGATTTGTGTGTGTGACTGTGTGTGTACGTATAGTTTACGCTCACTATAATAATAAAAAAAAATGAAAAGTTATTTATCAAAGCATTTTCCTGACATCTGCCTTCATAGAGCTGACAAAATAAAAAAACTTAAGACCCTAAAAAAAGACATTGTGCAGGAGGGCTTGTCCTTATTCATTTGAATTTAAATATTTAAACTCTCTGAATCGTAAATCAGAACGAATGACAAGACATGGGGCAGAAGAAGAAATCAGACAGATGTACCACAGTTCTAATCACCCCACATTCTATTGAAATACAACAAGACACTAAAGAGATCGTGCATGAATAAATAAACATCATACATTACGCTCGGTTCGTTACCTCCCCCCCCCTTTGTACTTACTGCAGTGAAATTCGTCCGAGTGGTCAACGCAGTCGTGGCCGAAGTCACAGCGCCAGCTGTAAGGTATGCACTGACCATCATCACACTGGAAGTCGTCTGGCGCGCAGGAAGCTAGTGGGGGGGGGGGCGGGGGTGGATTGAATGACAAAGACAAAATTGTAAATGGAAGTAGATGTACTAATCTATATTATACATCAAATCTAGACAAAGCATAGGACCTTTGGTCCACATACTTAGTAGACGTATGCTATAAAATAAAACAGGATAGAAACAGAATGTTACTTGTTTGTCTGTTTGGTAAAGTCCTGTTATGGTCATCTTTGGGCAAGGCTTGTCCCGTGTGTCCAGATTTCCGATATGCACCTTTAGATTTATCTGATGAAAGATCATCATATACAATTTTTTTCACAAAAATTAGAAATATTTCTAGCACTGTCACTTTTTGCAATAAACATATCAGCCCCCCTGAATACACAATTATTAATGACGCCAAATTCACTCACCATGTTTGCTCAGTTTCTGTGTCCAGTCCTTCAATGGTTGTGCTGATGTCGCCGCGGTGAATAATACTATGGCAACCAGCAAACAAACATTCATGGAACCCATGTTGTACAACCCTGGTTCCGCTTATACGTAAGTGTGTGTGTTCACAAAACAATGCAACAGATTAAACCTTCGCCTGGCTTCTTTTTCTTAATTCAGATAAGAGCATTAAAAAATCTTAAACAATCTTAAACAAGAGAAATTTATGAATTTTTTTTTTCTCTTTCAATACACATACGTTTCATAGGTGAATTTAAAGAAACATATTAAAAAAAAAAGTAAAATTTAAGTTAAGAGTTTTATGAATAAATCGTTGATATAGCCAAAATATGAACTCAAAAGATCAATGTGTTTTAAGTTAAGGTTTTACTTTGCGGATTTTAGATATTTTGTTTTGTTTCATCTATTTAATTATTTTTTTTAAAAAAGTTCCCTTAGCCCTAATGGGCCATCAGAGTAGATGATGTTGCAGAATTCGTCTGTTTTTATAACCTCGGTATATGAATGGATATTGTGGTTAGCACAACGACCAGCCGCCTTTACTTTTATAACGTAATTTAGGTACCCATTTAAAGCTGATTAAGATTTGCGAGACAACTTAAAACCAAATTTCACTTCCATGGGATGGTTGGTGGTGATGGCTGTGATAGGAGGGGGGAGTGGTTGGACTTGTGGGTGGGGGAACTCTCAAGTAGACAGTCGAGTATCTAGACTGCTCGGCCATCCGAGTCAAGTCTCGAAATCAGCCCCGTAGCGTGAAAATTCTACAGCAGGGGCGTCCATAGCAGGGGGGGGGGCAGGAAATAAATGCTACTAAGTAAAGCAAACAAACATGGGGGAAGACAAAACACAGGGAGCCTGGCCCCCTGCCCGCCCCCCCCCCCGCACGCTACGGGCCTGCTTGAAATTAGTTACCATGTAAACATTATGAAAGTCTAGAAGATGTTTATCTCCCTTAGATTGTTTATACCAGTAAGGGAGGATAAATGTGCATAGCCTATAGTGAGACGGCCTTGGCGGAACCACAGGAGACAATGATAGTTGACTAGAATCTGTGGGATTTGATCCCGTAACCTACAACATACCGACACGGCTCACTGTCAATGCGCCACTCAGGCTCTTCGGTTATCGTGATATAAATAAAATCCTGAAAAAAAAAGCTACCCAAAAAAAAAGAAGAAAAGTTAAAATGCCGGACCTACGCCTAGTCATCAAATGTGTTTTGGCATAAATGAACAAACGAAAAACAAATTGTGCATCAACCAAAGTTTGTTGTCTGACGCAGCCATAATCCAACAGGTGTTTGGCTAACATAGATATTAAACCAAAACAAAATTTAACTATATGGAATTCACAAGACCTACATTAGTGATGTCACACTGATCGTGTAATAGATTGTCACTTGTTGTTGTTGATTTTTTTAACTGTGTTACAATAAGGTAGACGACACCTCCAAATATAACCCCCACTCTGATTGGTTGTGCGTCTAAAAAATAAAGCTGTCGTCTGCAACTCTTTTTAAAGAGATAACGTTTTTAACAAGTTCAGAAACTAAGAGTTAAAATCAAATTTAATTAAGTCTTTTTGTTGCCAAGACTAAGTTTTAGCTTATTAACTAAAATAATCTTTCAAAAAAAAAAAAACATAAAGGAAAATTTTAAAATTAAGCACAGTCAATTAAGTTGTAAATGAATTTTGTTAATCTAAAGACGATATGAATTTTTTTTCCATCAAATTAATAGAATTAATGTACTCCTTAACATAATCAATTTGTTCTTCTCATCTTTAAACAATTAAAGACATTCTGATAAGTCTAAATTGTCCATACATCTTTCTGTTCCCCTAATGTCTGCTCGGTAAATTCTGTGACTTCCGCCTTTGAAATCCCAAGACTTGCTTTTTTCTTCCTGTGTTTTTTCTCCCCTTAAGTTTTAATCTAATGAGAATTGCTATCTTATATATTTATCTTGAACAGTCTGAACTATATAATTAAAAAGTGACTTTGTTTTCTTTTTCAACTGAGTCAGTATTATATTTAATAAATCAGATGATGGCGCCAGGGAAGGTTAGGTCAGTGTTGTTGTCGGTTGTGGTGCTATGGCTGGCGCTGGCGGAATGCCGGGACAAACTGAAGAAAACAGTGATGGAGGGGAGGATAAAACGACAAGGTGAGTACTATATGCTCCATAGATAGATAGATAGATAGATAGATAGATAGATAGACAGACAGATAGATAGATAGATAGACAGACAGACAGACAGACAGATAGATAGATAGATAGATAGCTAGATAGATAGATAGACAGACAGACAGACAGACAGACAGACAGACAGATAGATAGATAGATAGATAGATAGATAGATAGATAGATAGATAGATAGATAGATAGATAGATAGATAGATAGATAGATAGATAGATAGATAGATAGATAGATAGATAGATAGATAGATAGATAGATAGATAGATAGATAGATAGATAGATAGATAGATAGATAGATAGATAGATAGATAGATAGATAGATAGATAGATAGATAGATAGATAGATAGATAGATACTGGCGGCAGGAAGGTAGGTAAGCATCTTTCTATATAGTATTTAGGTATTTATGTACATAGGTAGGTAAAACGCCAGGTAGTAGGAGGGTAGATCTTTGTGTTTTATTACATAGACCGTGAGGTACAATGTTGCCATTGAAAGAACTGAAAACCAATAGAGTGCAAATCAAACATCTGTTATATCCATAGTCGTACAAATGTAAATTTTCGGTTGTTTTTTACCTTGACCAGTGGCCTGCGGTGTGAACGAGTTCCACTGTTCAGATGGGCAGCAGTGTGTCCCCATTGGTTTCTTCTGTGACGGCAATGTGGACTGCCAGGACGGGTCTGATGAGGTGGCATGCCGTAAGCTATGTTTAAAATCTCTCTCTGTCTCTCTCTCTCTCTCTCTCTCTCTCTCTCTTTCTCTCTCATACACACAAACACACCCTTTTCTATTGTGCTCACTCACTCATTCCAAATAAGAATTATCGCACTATTACTTAGAGCTGATCATATTTTTGCTCAAGTCCATCATGTTCGTTCCTATCATCCATGAAGAAATTAAATTTTCGTCATCGCCATAATGAAACTATTCAGTTTGACGTTGTAAAGATAACATGGCATTACCCTCCGTCTAATGCGGGGCTGACTTAATGTTAGAGCAGCTGACCTGTAACCTCAGGGTCGGGGCTCTTTTCATTCACCCTGACATTGTGAACAACAAAAGCTGGGTATTGTGGGATTCAAACACCCCTCCCCCTCCACCACCTATGAGTATTCTGTTTGCCCCGGAACTAATCTCCAAACTGTAAATAAAAACTTCATTATTTGTATCTATCTCGACCCAGCGGCGTAGCGTGGGTATCGGCCGCCCAGGGCGGAAGGCGATTTTGCCGCCCTCTCATTTAGGTATTTCAATTTAATCTATACATTTTTGCCGCCCCCCCCTAAAAAGTAATAAAAAGTGCCGCCCGGTGCGGACCGCACCCACCGCCCCCCCCCTACGTACGCCACTGTCTCGACCTATCCAGAATTTTTTGTAATACTCTCTCATTATTTCTATTTTAAAAACTTTAAATCTAAAGTTTACGTGGCGCTTTTTCCCACCACGCCCTGGAAATTTAGAAGGAAAAAAGAAAAACTTTTTTATTGGATCGTGGCCATACACATAAGAGTATTACACTCACACATCAGAATTTTATGACGTTGATTGATAACGGGCGGTCCCCCTTCCCCCTCCCCCCCCCATCCCCATGTTCTCGCCTCCCAGCTAACGACTGTACCGGAGATCACCAGTTCAAGTGTGACAACGGACGCTGCATCGCCAGAGGATTCGTCTGCGACAATGACAACGACTGCGGAGACATGTCGGACGAAAGAGATTGCCGTAAGTCATTTGGTGGTGTTTGTTATTTTTTTAAGTGGACATGTCGGACGAAATTGGACATCAGTCATTTTGTGGTGTTTGTTATTGTTTTAAGTGGACATGTCGGACGAAATTGGACATCAGTCATTTGGTGCTATGTCGTGGTATTTTTTCTTTGAAGTGGACGTGTCGCTCTATACCTTTCTATCTTAATGTAGGCTATACCTAAAATGTACAACGATTCGATGGATTTGTATCATGTTACACTCATTTATAGGTTATGTCTTATGTAGAACTTAGGATTAAAAGATAACATTATTAATAATCTATTACACAGCTCAACAAAAAAAATTTTTTTTTTCGAATCGCCAAGAATATTTGAATGAATTTATAGCAATTTATGGGTGCTGATTTCAAAACTGCCACTGCTTTTGCTGAATTGGCTCTAGTTTCTGAGATATTAGACAATCTTGAAAATATGATTGTACCCTTTGTGTAAAACAAATGCAATACGTTTGGTGTCTGTTGTTTTATTTAACTATACCAAGTTATAACTTGGTTTATTTTTTTCTCTTTTATAGCTGCTTTCTAAAGACATCATGAGTTCATCATGAAAATGCTGCAAAAATAACCCGAATGTATTCTGTTACATCTGTGGAGAATACATGATTGAAAAGCAAAGATGAAATATAACTGACTTTGTGTAGCAGGCATATTTGGCTTATTTCGGTGTGAAGCTGGAAGACCAAGACAAGTCTTGGGTTCCCCATAAGGCCTGCAAAATCTGCGTGGAGAGCCTACGGCAGTGGACATATAGTGAGAAGAAAAGTCTAAGTTTCGGTGTACAAATGATATGGCGAGAGCCGAAAGACCATTTGGGTGATTGTTATTTTTGTATTGTGAATGTTAAAGGCTTCAATCGCCACAAGAAATCTAAGTGGGGTTATCCTGATCCTGAATCTGCAATGAGACCAATTCCACATAGCAGTGAAGTTCCTATACCAGTGTTTACTGGATTATTAGAGCTTTCACCATCAGACTCCGACGAGGGGCAAGATCTGGAGTTTTTGGCAGGTGAAAACAGTTGAAGCGATTATGAAGGAAGTTCTTCAACACCTCAACCATTCAGCCAAGAAGAACTCAATAACCTAATACGAGACCTAAATCTGTCCAAGCAAGCATCTGAGCTTTTAGTGTCCAGGCTCAATGAAAGAAATTTTCTCAAACCAGAAGTTAAAATAACATTTTATCGGAAAAGAGAAGATTTTCTTCTTCAATATTTAAGTTTACTGTAATGACATCCCTGGACTTCCGCTCCAAATGGGACTACAAGACTACCATTCCGAAGACTGGCGTCTTTTTATAGACAGTTCCATCACAAGCTTGAAATGTGTTCTGTTACACAATGGTAACCGATATGCATCTCTTCCCATTGCTCACTCAACAACCCTTAAAGAAGAGTATGAGAATATCAAAACAGTATTGCAGAAAGTCTGTTATTATGAGCATCTGTGGTCAATTTGTGTTGATCTAAAAATGGTAAACTTCTTGCTTGGGGACTTCAGTGAGGAACAAGGCGAGAGGTTCCATCAGGATATGATGGTGATGGAGGAGAGATATCAAGGAAGATGGGACATACATATGATGGCTGACTACTGTTGGGGCCTCCAGCGCAATTGCACCAACGACACATACAAAAGGAAGTCGAGCTAATGCATTACTATAGACAATTAACATATGAATTAATTAATTAATTAGACATAATTAGTTTTTCAAATGAAAATGTTTTCTTCTATAACACTATTACACATATTTTTTAACAAATTTCTGCATGACTATTAACAGTTTCACTACTATTTGTTAGTATACTATTATACTTCATGCAATTCTTGACAAATTCCAAACACGGTGCAAAAATTATTTAATTAATTTTAATTATCTCGTAAAATAGAGCCAATCTAGCAAAAGCACTTACATATTCTAAATCAGCATGGTTGACTTTGTATAAAATGATTCAAATATCACTGGCAACGAAATCACTGTTTACCAGTGTTATTCAATAAAATATGTTTAATTCAGATATAATTCATTGTAAATATATACACGGGATGTCACTCTCAATATTTTTGAGCCGCTGCGCCCCCCCCCCCAACCCCACCCACCCCCAGGTGAATGGCGGGATTTTTCTTAGGCTTCAGCCGACGGGCGAAGAAAAAAAAATATTGGGCCCTGTAGAAAAAGAAAGACATACCGAATTGTTTAAAATTAGGGTCTGTGTGTGGAGCCTTAAATAATTGGGGGCCCTGGGTGCGGGCCCGGTGCGACAGTTCTTAAATCCGCCTCTGGCTGGCTGATATATAATTATTTTAGTTTTATTTTAAAAGTGGTACAAAGGGGAAGACAATCGTTTCAAAAGGTTTTACAATCAGCGAATATTGTCAGAATTACAGATCATGAAGCTGACATGTTTGAATTCTTATTGAAGCTGTTTAACTTGTGTTGTTATTGTTGTTGTTATTGTTGTTGTTATTGTTGTTGTTGTTTTTTAATATTGTCGTTATTAATCTTGATACGTTTTTTTCCGCTTATTTACTTATAAAATTTCGTTTAGTATCCAATAAAATTGTACTTCACTATATGCAAATATTTCACTAAATCAGCTAATGTGTTTAAAAAACACGTTGAACACATTTTCTTTTTAATAAATGTAAATTTTTATTTGGACTTCTCAGACCTGCGGACGTGTCTACCCAATGAGATAAAGTGTGACAACAACCTGTGTATCCCGGCGAACTGGGTGTGCGACGGGGACAACGACTGCAGGGACAACTGGGACGAGCGAGACTGCTGTAAGTTGCAGGGCACACAAGAGACAATGTTGATGAATCGGTCTTCTTGTATATATACAAGGATCTTAGGGTTTCTCGATGTGTTTGAAATGATGTGTACAATTCATCAGGTTACAACCAGTGAAAGCCCCTCCCGTCCTAAATCAATCATTTACACTATTTTATTCTTATATATATATATAAATATATTATATGAAATAATGTTATCGGTTGGGATTCGCTTTTTTTTTTGGGGGGGGGGGGGGGGAAGCGGGTGGCGCTATGCCGTAAATGTTCTGTATGGTCCATAAAGCACGGTCCCGAAAGTAAATTGCAAAAATAAAAAAAGGGACAAAACCCTGTTGATTTTTGCCCCAACAGCAGGTGGCGTTGATCTGACCCCATTGTTGACATCCACGTCATTCTAAACAAAAACAAACTTGAACTTTCCTGGCCAGCGAGACATTTGTTTAAACTTGTCTCAATCAATGCGAAACGAAGAAATAGAATTTTTGACCATTACGTCAAGTACACAACAGCATTGCCGAACTGCCAATTGTACAGTGTTTATGTCCTAGGGCAGTGGTGGCGAACGTATGGCACGCGTGCCACAGTCGGCATGCACAGCCTCATCAGTCGGCACGCACAGCCTCATCAGTCGGCACGCGACTACAATATCACTTCTTTTAATTTTATATGGTGTGTTGGCACTTTGCTATAAATAAGTGTTTGTTTTTAATTAATTAAATTTTATGCACGCTGCCCCAAAATAGTTCGCCAACACTGTCTTAGGGTCTATTGGAAATTGTATCAATGTAAAACATTTAAACCGTAGGAGAAGAGTAAATCGCTCACACTGGTAATGAGACATATAAAACATATATGGGTTATTTACTAGTGCTGCTATTTAGTGAAAGTTTGTTTTCTTTATTATCATTTTAAACAGAAACAGTGGTGTTTGGTTAATTATTTATTAACTTTGAATCATAAATGAAAGCTGATGAACTAATTAAATGACAAACAAAAATAAATTGTTTACAAACTTCGCCACAACTAACACATTTTACTGATTTAACAAAAAATGAATGTTTGTTATCTTCCATAATCATGTACATTTTATCATACATAATTATGTATATGTTATCATACATTATCATGTATATGTTATCTTCCATTATCATATATATGTTATCATACATTATTATGTATATGTTATCTTCCATTATCATATATATGTTATCATACATTATCATGTATATGTTATCTTCCATTATCATTTATATGTTATCATACATTATCATGTATATGTTATCTTCCATTATCATATATATGTTATCATACATTAATATGTATATGTTTTCTTCCATTATCATATATAATGTTATCATAAATTATTATATATATGTTATCATACATTATCATGTACGCTATATGTTAGCCGGAAATGTAGTTACGCGTATATCTTTGTAAAATAGAAATCTAAAACATATTTCCAGATCATTCGTGCGCTGCTGACCAATACATGTGTACCGACGGATCGAAGTGTTTCCCGGACTCCTACGTATGTGACGGTAGTTTTGACTGTTATGACCGAAGTGATGAGAAGAACTGCGGTAAGTCCCCCCTCCCCCCCTCCCAAACACCCACCCCTTTGTATATACTATCTACTTTACTTTCAATGTAGTTGTAGAATCTGTCGACAGAGGAATAAGATAGAAATATTTCAATGATAAAATAATTTCGGTTTCCGTCGATTAAAAACTTCTCCCCGAAACGGAAAGAAAACAATTAAGAATAATTATGTAGTTAAATATAGACGTATAGTTAATAATTCAAACTTTTGCCGATTGGTAGCTTTCGGGCATATTATAGGGTTAAGGCTGATTGCATGTTTACTAGATATCCAACGCAGACAGAATAGAAATAAACAATAGAGTACTAAAGCCGGTAATTTTTTTGAAGAAGTTACTGGGACACATTTGTCAGGAGTGGTAACATATTGTTATAGCGACAATGCATGATGAAGAGAATAAATGGGTTGACTTATTATATAAAAAAAAGTAAAGTTCCCTAAGCCTAATAGGCCAGCAGGGCAAACGAAGTGTACAATTCATCTGTTTTTGTAACCGCGGTATATCAACAGATTGTGTGATTATCACAACGCCCATCCGCATTTACTTCCCTAACTTATGTCAGGTAAATTATTAAGTTATGATTTTCAAATTAAATTACTGTGAAAAAAATACTGTAACGATTGTCATAATAAATTAATTTGAAAAATAAATACCTACCAAGTAATTATTTTCAAATTAAATTAATTTCCAAAAAGCTTTGTTAGAAACTATTTACACAATAATTTGACTGAAATAGTCAACATGTACAGTTGACAATAGACTAGAGTTTTGTCAAAACAACTAACCGAAACCTGCATACAATGGAATGCTGGGAAATATTTACATATATGTTCATGAGACCCACACCACCATAAAATAGAAACAATCTCAGAAGCAAGTACTAAAACACACATCAAACTGAAAGTGTTAGCTTAGCTTATTTGTAAATAGAAGTTTTGGTGACTGGCTAAAACATTTTACTGATCTCAAACAATGAAATAATTATAAATGTGCTTATGGCAGGTTCAGTGTTTTAAAAGTATAAAAAATTGTACCGATCTTAAACTATGAAATAATTGTACATGAAAGGTATGGTTGTAGAAAGTACATCAAAGCCAGCTAATTATGATAATGTACTTTAGTAAGAAGTTAGACAAGCCATGTTTGATATAAAATTTAAAAACTTAAAAAATTTAAGCAGGGAAAACAAAACAAAAAAAAAATAGATACAATCAAATGTATTTTTGAAGAGTGTATGTATATATATATATATACGCATACTAAATTTATGCTATATTTATTATATAGCTTTTTATTTAATTAAATACATTATAAGTGAAGAGTGAATATTTACCATCCACTGATATTGTCAAATAAAATAAGAAACATTACAATATGACTGCATATTAAAATTCATTTAAGTTTAGCTTTATTTTTTTGCAAATTTCTTTTTTCCTGGATTGAAATTTTTGGCATACAATTTGACTTAATTCTATTATATTTCAAATTTAAAGGAATAACCCTCATTAGGAGGCGGGCAGATATTTGTTATTAGATTTAAGTGATGCTAAACTTTCCTATCAAACCAAAATATCAGAGTAGTTTAGTTTACCCTGATCCCATAGCAGTTTATACAATAGGTTTCTAGGTAAAGACAGTAAGCAACACTGATATCTTGTTTGCAGCTTGGGTCTTGTAACCACAACACAGTCCCATGAGTTGGTGTGTCTGTTGAACGACCTGACCGTGTGAATCTCACCACCGCCCATGTCCAGGTCACCGACAATTAGAATATCATCATCATTGTACAGCACCCCACTGATGCTAGTGCTTTCCCCTACCGCACACACTGTGCTTGCCACAGACCGGTTCTGAATGGGCATCCAATAGTCATTCTTCTCTGAGTAAAATTCTGTCCCGCAGAGCTTCAGGTTGTGACCAGAATGGGCAGCACTTGGACACTCGATTCTGCGGAAACCTCCAAACACATAGATATCATTCCCAACTGCAACTGCTCTTGCATCACACCTCCTTTCCCTCATAGGGGACACTGCGTACCATGTTAGAGAGCGTGTATCAAAGACCTCAACAGACTCGTAGAATTTGCCAACTATCCCACCACCAAGGACATATATTTTAGGTCCTGCAGCCACATAGCATGCCCAGGCTCGTTTCATAATCATATCAGGAAGAGGCTTCCACTTGTCAACAAAGACATCATACATTTCAACTGATGTCAAAGGATCCGTCATGTCATTGCTTCCAATTAATTGCATAAATCATATTTTCTATGGCAACTAACCCAAAACCTACTCTAGCATGATTCATTGGTGCTACATGTGTCCAAGTGTTAGTAAATGGGTCATACTTTTCACAGTTGTTTAAAATGTAGCAGTTACTATCACGACCACCAGCTACATAAAGACATCCTCCTAAAAAAACAGAGAGTGAATATATTTTATAATAAATTAGGTTTTACACTTTAATGTGAAATTAACTTAGTTGGAAACTTTTGAATAATACATTTCAAAGAACTGCATGAAGTAATTCTATTAGAGGCATCTTACCAACTTCAACTAATCCATGGCCGCATCGAGGGGTTAACATTGGAGTTGAGATCAATCCAGCTGGCTGGATGTTTGCTCTTGATAGGTTGGACACATCGAACATAGTTTTTGATTTCACAATCATCTCTGTCACTACCAGAATATTATAAAGAGTAAAAAATTTTAATATAAACATATCTAGTGTAAAACTATTTTCATTAAATTCATTGGTGGGATGATGCATTGGCATTTGAAATGTTGAAATATTTTTTTGTGCAACAGAGTTGGGTAAAAGTAAGTCTAATGCATGAGTCCAAATTTTCCACAGGAAGCATATCATCAATAAAACAGAAAAATGTTAAACATACATGAGTTCATATTGACAGGTCCACACCTAAAAATGTATTTATCAACTCTTCAGGAGAACAACGTGTGAGAATTTCTTAAATATTTTTTTATTTTAAATGGTTGGATATTGCTGTATGTGTAATGAATAAAAAGATAACTTACGGACATGATCCTTCTCCTCCACATGCTACTATAACTCTTGTGAAAGCCTCTGTAAATAAATAATATTTCTTCTTGCTCTTCCCTAACTTCAATATAGCCTCAGAAATTTTTGCCCATACTGATCTTTAAGTTCAGTGCACTTATTCAAAACTTCATCACTCAACTGATGAGCATATAAGGCTTTGATCATTATGTTTATAGCTTTGGTCTCCTCTGTTCAAAGGATCAAATCTGTACCAGTGAAGAATATAATATCATAAAACCTCATCTTCTTTTTTAACGTCTATGGTGGTCCTTTACAATAGCTGTACAACCCTTTTTCTTCGGTTCTAGACGTAAGAATTCATCATATTGACTAACCTCACTATGATGAAAAAAAGTAACAAATACAAATTTATTAGCTATTTTCATTCAGAAGGAATAAGGGAAATAAAAAAAAAAAATGTTATAATTTTAAATGGCCCATGGTTTCTTAATGCCCTCAAATTATATTTAAAATTAAGAACAGTAAAATCTGTTATACAGAGGTATAATAAAATCTAACTTTGTAGAAGCAATGTAGTATTTGACATTAAATCTAATAAAAAATAGACTATCTATTATGTTAAAAAAAAAAAGTAATAACGCTCTATTGTGAAAGGTGATTTGTTCCATTAAGAATATACTTATAGCAGAACAGCTGTCCAGTAAAATATAAGAATCAATCATGCAATGGATTGATTGGCAAGACACTTAGAAAAGAAATGATATATAAAACTGTACATTAATTAAAGACACCACAGAACGATGATTTGCTTTCAAATTTTTTAGATGCAGTTCATGAGTCAAGACTCACATGAAGTGTGCGTCTAAATACTGCGAAACTTTTAAATGCAGCCAGGAACATGAGAGCTGAGATGTGAAGTCCAAAAAATACCAATTGAGTTCCAGCATTGATACAAGTCTCCAGATATTCACAGCAGATTTCTTTTAAATCAGGTATTAACAGCTGATCAGCAGCCTGGAAAGATAAAATTGCCAAACTAAACCATTAAAGCATTATCCCTAAGCAATTTTTGCTTATATATCGTTAATAATGGTAAATTATAAATGATACAGATTATATAGTGCACTATTACAAAAATTGGGTTATAAGGCTTTACTTGCAAGTTGTCTATCTGTTGAATTGAACAACACTGATATTTATAATAATCTAACTCTTCAATATTCAAACACAAATTGTTTTGATAATTTTGCTGGTTCATTAAATGTATTTAAAAGTAAAAAATAAAAATACCTGTAACATATCCTGAATGTTGTTAAGCTTGTCTAACTTACTTCAGCTGTATAAATAAAATCTAAAATGCTTCTGAACGTATGCTCATCTATTCCCATATTTCCTAAGGACACTGTTGACACTGACATGCCTTGTTTCTCTTTAGTACTATTAGTGATATGGTCATCATAATCAAAAAGGCCCTGAAAAATGTCAACAGAAATGAACAACGAAACATTATTTAAGTCATTGAATCTTCTGTGTAATATATGTACTTTTGGTGCAGTTGCGAGAACAATTTCAGCATGTAAACTTATTTTTTAAATGGCAGAAACTATGGTAATACTCCTTGAATTTTTCTAAACAATTCACTTGAGTAAAATTAAGTTTTAGGTACTTATTAAAATGCTTTTCTTTACATTTAATGCAAAAAAACATTTATTAACTCCTCTAACTAAAGAAATAAGCTATCTTTTGAAATACAAAATTTTAAAATGTTATAATTAATAAAACATTTTAGTACAAAATACTTAAAACTACAGAAATTTTGTAAATTGAAACTAAAATGGGAGTGTAACATGTTTATAAAATATTTTAAGGAAATTTTCATTCAAACTAAGTCTTCATTATGCTGATACATGTATTTTCTATTATGTAAAGAGGCAGAATGGTTTCAGTGTATACCTAAGATGTTTTGTGTGGAAATAATATGCCTCTTTAATGCCTTTTAACTGAATAAAACATGTAATATTTTTATTTTAATTTTAAAGACTATACTAAATAGCTCAAAATGTACAAAACACAATGTGGATATCCTAAAACTTCTGCCTTAAGGAATGCCTATATGCCTATAGGTTTACGGTGACCAGACATCCCAATTAACCCAGGACATATCTCAGTCTTTGCACTCGGCTTTTAATCAAGTAATCGAATCAAATTTTCTGGATGCCAAGTGAGGAGAAGGAGAGAGACTATGGTCAGAGGATTTCCCAAAATTGCATGATTGTTAAGGAGAAAGATCACCTCTACCGGGTGCATTTATGCTGGAAAGGCTCTAAAATTGCAGTAGTTGCATATTTATATTTGCTCTTTGAAGTTCTTTTAACCAGTTTAGCTGACAAAAAGTTATCCCACCATTTACATAAGTCATACTATGTTTTTCCAGAAAGAGAACACCTTTAAAGTCACCCAAGAACATATTTCAAAATCTTCAAATTTCACTATCACAGCAGGTATGTTACATATGTAATGTAAACATTGCTATTTTTATCTCACATAGGCTGTGCACAGTCACACTTTCACATAGTTTAATGCAAGTGCAGTAGAAATGTTTTGGTGAATCAGAAATATTCTATGTGATAGGGCCTTTGTGTCAAAATATGACAAATGAAAACAAGAAACTTGTTGTTGCTAAAACTACACCAAAGCTGGACAATGAGTTGAGAGTGTTGTCAATAAGGAAGTAAAAGTTATTGTGGACAATGGGGTCAAAAATACAATCTCTACAAAATACAGATGTATGGTAACCCAGAATTATGTCTGTACTTTTTACTGTAAATTAATAATTAAGTTCACAATGATCCTTCAAATTAATAAAATGAGTGTAGGACAAATCTCCCATCGATAATTTATATATATTATGGAAAATGTACAAAGAACTATTGATTATATTTATTTTTCTTATGATTGATTACCAAAA
This sequence comes from Bulinus truncatus, assembly GCA_021962125.1. Taxonomy (NCBI): domain Eukaryota; kingdom Metazoa; phylum Mollusca; class Gastropoda; family Planorbidae; genus Bulinus; species Bulinus truncatus. The sequence continues at coordinate 4,795,223 of JAGDYQ010000029.1, read as the reverse complement.
TTAGATGTGAAGCCATTATAGAATCTATTTTATTTTTGGTATATTGTAAATTAGCTGCTTTTAGTCTTTCTACAGATGGGCAGTAAATTATAACCAGAGTAACTATTTTTAAACACAGTGGCTATGAATACGACCGGTCATGCTACGTATTTTTTTTTTTCGGGACATGACCAGCAAACTTTGATGATGTCAGTAAACAGAATGAACTCTTATGATTTAAAGTTATTTTCTTTTCGCAGGAAATTGCATAACCGAGCAATTTTTTCTAATTATACATTAAAATTATAACTTAGTGTGTGTGGCGTGCTAGCACAATGGTTATGCCGCTTGGGCGTGACACATTTTTATGCTGACTATATCCAGATTTGATTCCTCCCAGAAACATTACTTTTTTATTGTGTTTTTTTTTTCAGAATGTATCCTTTTAGTTGTTTTAATGATAAGCGTAACTGATTAGATCTTTTGACATTTTTTAAATTGAAATAATTTATTTTTTAGATGTTGTAAGAAAAAGAAAAAAACAACTAATTAGGTTTTTTAACTATTTCATAACTAAAAAAACAATAATTTTGAAAATATGTATATCAAAGCTGAACACAGAGGCGTAACAAGGAAGGAGGGGGGGTCCAAAATCGAAAAGTCCCAACAGGCTCCAGCTTGAGTGGAGCCCCCAAAATTATTTGTTACATTAAATATTAAAATCTCATGTCATGTATCGGTCAAATACCCCCAATCCTAGGTTCGGTAATGGTTTACAATGTACCCATGCAAGGCCCCCAAATCCTGTGGGTCTCGCAAATACTACAATACAGTTCATGTGCAAGGCCCCAAATCCATCTAGGTTCGGCAATGGCTTTACAATAGTCTATGCAAGGCCCCCAAATCCTAGGTTCGGCATTGGCTTTACAATAGTCTATCTTCCTGCAAAGGCTTTGCAGGATACAGCTAGTCCTAAATATTACCTAACTTTTCCTTACCATCATTTTTGCATCACACTTTAAAAAATTCAGAGTAACCTACATATTTCAAATTTACTAAATAATAATAAGATTAAGAAATGAAAATAGAGGGGGTGGGGAAGCATTTATATCCGAGAATTGAACCAAATACTGATGGAGACGATTAACGAGTGTTAGCTTTTTGGGGGGGGGTGCGAAAGATACTAATTTAGCGCATAATTTTTTGTTTTATTCGTCCGACTTTATTAGGCTTGGGCAGACCCGAAAAAAAGTAATAAAGAATAACTGCCGTGCATGCGCATATCTTTACTCTTAGTCTTAGACATATATCCTGACAACTAAAAGGATACATTCTGAAAAAAAAAACAATAAAAAAAATGCCTCTGAGAGGAATCAAACCTGGATATAGTCTACATAAAAGTAAGTCAACCCCAAGCTCCTAATCCATTCTGTCAGCACATCACACAAACTAAGCTACAATTTTAATGTACAATTAGAAAAAAATTGTTTGGTTATGTTTTCACTTCCTTTTGACCTAGTTTTAGGCCTATATTCTTATTTTGTAATTTAAAATAATTCAAAGCCATATTTATTTTAAAAAAATAAATATTATAAAAGCTGAGAACTTAATTTGTATAGAAATTTGCAGAATTTCTTTTTTTTTTTTAACATTATATCGCTCAAAATACGGAGTCCCGAAAGTCGCACATGCACACATCTATAGTTGGACCCCGGCAAAAAAATACGGAGTCCTGTTGGTTGGTCCCATAGTCACTGCGTTAAAACAAAAATTAGTTTTATTCTTAAATTCTATTCTACAAAAAATGTTACTAATTAGCAAAGCTTCCAATTAAACAATTGTCTATTACTATTAGTAGACAATTTATTAGCCTAACTTTAGTAACTAGGTTAAACTAAAGGCTAATAATTAGCCTAATTTATATAATCTGAGAATGATTTTAGCTACAGTCCAAGAAGACCAAGAAATTGAGAACTGATAAAATCATAAATAATGAAATGGAAAGGTTAAGAAATTCTGAATAAGAATTGTTAGCATTTATTAGGTATGGGTAAAGGCGGCTAAGCTGTTGATGAGAAATATAAGAACCAATCTAAAACTACTAACAACTGTTAAACTAGATTATTAGCTTCAAAAATAATAGTATATAAAGTAAATTAAAAGAAAATAAGATCATACGACCGAAAATAATGGCTGGCTGCCGACAAAATATTTTTCTGAACTGGTATCTCACTAGATCCTATTTTAACCAAAGCGTCGCATAAATTTGGTCGATCTCTCGATTCATTCAGTGATTTAAGAAGTTTGGAAGCATGTTCATGGTAGAAAAACTTTTTATTTGGTTCATCTTTATTGGACGAATCAGCCATTTTTGTTTGTTTTTAAGCTCTGTGGGTGCACCCAAGGTGCCAACTCGAAAATGGAATAGCTTGTAAACTATTGTACACTAATAAATGTATGGCATGTCTATGAATAAATTATTGTTCTTAATTTGGGTCAAAGACAAATAGCACGTTAATTGTTATTTTATACTTTCGAGGATTAGATTTTTAAGAGATTTAATTTTCAATTGACATTATCTCTATTCCTTTTGGCAACTCAATTTCTTTCCTATTTATCGAGAGCGCGCAAATCAAATGCCAACTTCGGTGTTCGAGGGTTTATTTGGTGGGTGCACATTTTAATTTTATCAAATGACTCTTTCTTGAAATACATGTATATAATACTTTATTAAAATTAACTAACACGTAAAAAGAAAATTCAGTATATAACATAAATTATATCTATATATAAATTATCATTACTAAAAATAAAACCGTAGTTTCCAATCTAGATATATAGATTATTAAATTATTTATCTTAAATATAAAGCACCAGGCCCGTAGCCAGGTCAAAGTAAGCAGGGGGGCACCAATACCCAGCAAGGGGGCACCTTTACTTTTTCTTTATTTTTCCTCTTTTCTTCTTTTTTAGCAAGGGGGGGGGCACGGCCCCCAGTGCCCCCCCCCCCTTGGCTACGGGCTGGTAAAGACATACATATTGTAACATATCTAGGTATATTGCAATTAACGCCGCTAATGATCCACCTTTATTCCGAACTCCTACTTCTGAAGTATAAAATTTGATTTATAATACTTACATACTTTTCAACCGACTTGTCAAGGAATCCATCAATAACATTTTTATGAATGTTTATTTAGCTTCTAGCGTATACATTACATATCCTCAAGCAGTACCGCTAGAGGGGGGGGCAAATGCCCATTGGCCCGGACTTGGCTCGCCAATCAACTTTTGAAAATATTATTATCAGAAATAAAAGGTGTATTATTTATGTTTTTTTTTTCAACTATAACTGAGCTGAACTTAATTACAATCAGTTTAAACTTCAGACATCTGTAGATTGCCGTACTTGTTTTATTATTTTTATATGGTATTTTCAATATTTATAGAGCATTTTCGAAAAAAAATGCTCTATTGTCCCCGTTTTGTTTATCTGTCTGTTTGTCTGTCCGTCATCACCCTAGATCTCAACAACCCTAAGTCCTAGACCCATGATGTATATATCATTTTGTAGGTCTTGGCCTGCCAAGAAATGACTTTTGTCCGTTTCGCGATCTGACCTCTGAGGGCCATAAAAGGGGGCTTGTAAAGTACCGTTTTTTACTATATAAGCTATATTAACATTGGAGCGCCCTAGATCTCAGCAACCATAAGTCCTAGACCCATGATGTATATATCATTTTTTAGGTTTTGGCCTGCCAAGTGTACATCAAAATTCCATTTCGCGATCTGACATCTCAGGTCCGAAAAAAAGACTTTCCTAGGTACCGTTTTTGCTTATATTTTAAATATAAATAATAAAAGCTAATCAAAGGGGCGTAATCATTATTTATTTTTGTAACAGTTATTCAACATGATTACTTTCCTCTCTTTTTATCAAAACACGGAAAAAAAATACGGATTTCGTTCGGCGAAAATGCTCTAAAATGTCCTTTGTCCGAAACGGAAAAGACTTAAATTGCTTGTTTATATTGTATAATAATATTACCATCTCAGTACTAACCTCTGCTGAAATAAACAGCATTTTTTGTTCTGAGTTATGTACAAAACTGCAATTCAACATTTATTGTCAAAAAAACGTTTTCTTGCATTTGTAAATTATAACAAAAAAAAAAACTGGCCAGGATATTGCAGATATGATCAAATATGAACTGGAGAAAAACAAAAAAAAACAATCTTTAGATGATTGTCGAGGTCAGGGATACGACAACGGATCAAATATGGCAGGAAAGTTTAAAGGAGAACAGGCAATCATTGCGCATTCATATCCTCTAGCGAAATTTTCAAACTGTGCGCACATAGTTTAAACTTGTGCGGTTTGCATGCTGCAGAATGTTGTAATGACGTTATAACTTTTTTTCAAAAATGGTATAATTGTTTGCGTACAGTCCTTAACGATGAGAAATTCTTCAAAGATTAACTTGATGCTCACTGCAAAATCTTTCCCAAACTAGATGGTTGGCACGTGTGGAAAGTGTGAAACCTATTGCAAAGCACCCGCCAATTACCAGACACGCAATTATTAAATGTAAAAAACTAAAAAAGAAAGTAAAACTGAATTGCAAGGAATTGAGCATTTTATGAAATCATGTGTTTTAATAGCTACAATGTGGCTCGAAATCTTAGTTACAATAAACAATCGAAACAAAGTTATTCAAGCTTGAGAAGCCACACTTGTTTTAGAAGTAGAAAACATTGACAGTCTGCTTGGAGAGCTGAAGGATCTACGTGATAAATGGGATGGATTGCTAGCAGAAGCAAAAATAACGGCAGCAGCTATCAGAGACGCAAGTAGACCTAACTTTCAAGGGGGGGAAAAAATCACTTGTTTTAAAAATCACATTATTTATATATTTGTATTTTATTTTAAACTAATTTTGGTCTAATCTTTTAATTTTTTTATTTTTCGGGGGAAGAAGGGGGGCAAATGCGCCACTGGCAGCTATGTCGTCTGACTTGCCATGTGAAACAGAACTTCCAGAAAAACGCCCAAAACGACGAAAACTTTTTTATTATGAAAGTCAACATATGCCAGAAAAGAGTGCACATGAAGTGGATGCTGATTTTAAGGTTAAACTTGTTCTATAAACTTATTGATAGTGCTATATCTGGTTTAACAGAGCGTTTTTAATTGGCAAGGGATATTAACAATTCTTTCAATTTTCTGTGGTGGTTTCCAGAAATCGGAGAAACTTATCTGGAAAAGAAATGTTCTAATTTCTGCAAAGAATATGACAAAGATCATTGAAAGATGTAAGCAGTGATTTAATTGAAGAAGTAAAACATCTTAAGTCAATTTATTCAGAGAGCATACAAAGTGTAAACCTTCATACCATAAAACTGCTGAATAAGATTTACCAGTTGAAGTTGGAATCTATACATGTATTCCCAAATATTGCTATTGCATTACGGATCTTTTGTACAATTCCTGTAACAATTGCAGAAAGAACATTCAGCAAGCTAAAGCAAATTAAAAGTGTTCAGCGATCAACCATGAAGCAAGGCAGATTGAACGGTCTTGCAGCTCTGCGATTGAGCATGATTTGGCGAATTTATTAAATTTTGATGATGTTATTAACAATTTTACTTTAGCCAAATCAAGGAGAGTTTATTTTTTAAAAACAATGAATAAAAATTTTACAATTAAACTGTTTTATAGTTTAATTTAAACAATTAACTTAAAATACATTTTTTTTTTCAAATAGCAACTGAATAAAACCACACCTTGTATGATGTGTCTGTTTAACTTATCTAAAGTATAAGTACAAAGTATATGATCTGTGAATTTTTCAATTCTCATAACCTAAAGATACTTTGGAGGTTTATGCCAGGGGGCCCATGACAGCCCTGTCTAGGGTCCCGAAATTTCTGTCGGCGGGCCTGTCCACAAGCAGTGGCGTTAATGACTTGCCTTCGCCTTTTTTCAAAATTTAAATTGATTAAAAGTCGAACGAATTGGAAACCGAGCTAAATATATTAAAATGCCTGATTATACAAACATGGCAAGAAATTTTCTGTGTTTTTGTATTTTAGTCCTTTCCATTTGCACACGTGCTATCTTTATGCCTATTATAACATATATACATGTATTATATTTCCGTTCGGGACTATTGGTTTTACATTTTTTCGATGCTGTGGTGGGTTTTTTGTTCTTGTTTAAGTATGCAAACAATTAATATTTTAAAAACAGGGCGTCATCGAAATGAACTCCCAGTAACGGACTTAGAGGCATCAGGGGCGACCACCCAAAGCTCCGCATCTCATGGAGTCCCTCGCCTACAAGGGTGCGCAACCTTCTTGAACTAAAAATGGCCATGGTGGGTTCCGCAGCCCCGTAGCCAAGGGGGCACTGGGGCCGCTAGGTGTGGAGTGCCCCACCCCCACTTAAAAAGAAGAAAAAGAGGAAAAAATAAAGAAAAAGTACCTAAAATGAGAAGGTACCCCTTGCTGGGTATTGGTGCCCCCCCTGCTTACTTTGACCTGTTCCTGCGTCTGAGTGAGCCCGCGCGTTGGGATTTTTTTTATTGTTACCTAACAGTTGTAAGAGAAAAACCAAACCGTTTTAAGGTCATCGTAGGCCCTAGGCACTTTGAAAGTCGTAGGCCTCCCAACTTTTTTAAAAATATTTTTCAAGAATGCACCCGCATTTCTTTGCGATTTGAAATCGAAATGAACTTTCTGCATTGTTAATTATTCTATGCAGACTCTATGTGGTGATGACGTAGTAATTCCGGTGCTACATTATGCGCTTCGCATTCGTTGTTTATCGTTAATCGTGTGCTTCTTTATTCTTACAATATTTTAAAAAGTAACGCAAGTACTTTCAGATAACCATCTCTGATGGATACAAGAGGAAACATGAGAGTGGATTTGAGAAGCGGAAGAAAACGGAGAAAGAAAAAGCATTGAAAAAGATTCGGGGTTAGTTGCTGCAATTTATGAGCAGAGACACTTGATTGCATTACTGGTAAAACTAGTAATACTAGTGATAATGACATTTCATTTACTTCCACGGTCACAATGTACACCAACAATCCCGCAATACCAGAAATAATATTGCCGGACTGAGCTAAAAAAGTGAAACAACCGAAACAAGTGTTACTTCTAGGAAAAGGTATCTGCGAAGTCTGTTAAGGGGTCATGCTGAAGCTGCTGTGTTTGATTTGCCTACAGGCTCAGACTGTATATTAGGAGATGCCGGTTTGAAGCATGAGCTACATGACAAAGAATAGTTATTCAAGTGATCCAGCTGATTGGGAGATAACTGCACATCTAAGAAGTTGTAATGCTGAACATCTTCCTTCACAAAATTTGGAGTCAGATTTTTACATTAAAGGGTAGACAATTTGGTGACAAGTCAGATATGCATGCACAAATATTTTGCTAGAACGTTAACAAATGGTGAAATTGTCACGCGATACTCACCTCTATTGTCATTCAACGGGCAAAGTGTTTTGTTATGTTTTATGTTTTGTTATGTGTGCAAGCTGTTTGACTGCAAGACCATTTCGAGACAACATTAATGTGTGTGATTTGGAAAGACTTGTTCCAAAAAATTTATATTGTCAACAAAGGTATAACAAAAGAGCTCTCACAGACGGACTATAAAGAATGTACAACGCAAACGACAGCGACACCGATTTCATGATGAAGTTGTGGATTATTATGATCTGGTTTTAGGTATGAGTCCTCGTGAAAAATTCCGTACTCAGTATTTTTATGTTATCATAGAGTTATTACTGAGATGGGAAAACGGTGAGCAGCATACACAACACAACATGAAGGGTTCAACTTTCTTCTGGTCAGATCTCTGTCAACTGATCAAACAGTTTCGAAAGCCAAGTCACTAGTTGAGATGTACCCATCATATGGATAGAGGCATTTACTAATGAATTTCTTTTTGTTCTCAAGGATGTTTGCTGACAAGAAAAATGTGGTGAAATGCTTACATCACAAATACATAATAGGTTGGTGACAGTTTTCCAAATGTAAATATTGCATTCCGATCTATCAATCAATTTTTTGAACAAGTGCAGAAGGGGAAGTTCCTTTTCTAAACTCAAATTGATAAAAACGTATCTTTGGTCAACGACGGGACAAATACGACTATCCTCCATGGCATTACTTTCCATTGAAAAGAATTTGTTGAGGGAAATGACATCAGGGGACATCATATGTGACTTTGCTAAGACAAAAAGCTGAAAGTTAACATACCGTAATTTACAGATCTACATCACTGCAGTTTGACTTGCTCATCTCACACGGTTATATATAGTTACTTTAATACAAACATTATTAAATTTTACTGGCAATCTGAACTTGTTTTCACTTTATGTTTTGGCTTTCGTAGGCCCTTGAAAAGTCCGTAGCCCCTAGGCACAGTGCCTACTGTGCCTAGATGATAAAGCGGTCCTGGTTTCAGGCCCCGCACAAAGGATCTTCTCATCTATGGGCGCCTCTGTATACATGCTTTAAGTGCTTATAAAAAATATCAAAATATATCATGTATTTAATTTATTGGTAAGCTTTCTTTGATTCACTTGCCATGACGGGTGAGTCTTCGGATTCTATACATAACAATGAAAGATGCAGCCGATTTCCAGAGGCTAAAAAATTTGAAAAATCGAGATTTGAGGATCAGCGACTAATCAATCTATATCATTACAATAAAAGGGGGGCTCAAAACTTGAACGATTTAAAATTCGAATGTGTGCCTGCAACTGTTTATGTTTGCAGATGCTCCCACTCCGCCAGCTGACGGCAATACAAATCTAATATATCTATTTTTTTTTTAAAGATATGTAAATCGATCTGTCCATTTATTATATAATAATTTTTCCACTGAAATGATTTTATCATAGCACTGAACTTTCAAAATGCTACCACCTTCTTGCATCAATGAGCACATAAGTGACTGAAGTTAAGATTTTTTTTTCCAAATGTCACTAAAGTACTATTTACATATACCGGAGTACTTGTGCTCTTCCTATTTGAGTAGTAAGAAAGCAGATTTTAGAGTAAACACATGAATCTGGGCTCAATTTAAGTGCTAAAAAAATATATTTAGTATCGGGTCTATATAAAAAAAAACAACCTTTCCTCTGAAATGGAAGTGTAACTTTGCAGAAACATTTTAGACAATTGGTTTAGTTTTTATTCGAACTGACAATGACTTTTTTATTTCAGTGTTATCCCATTGAAGCACACATTTCGGGGTGGGTAGAAAGTTGGATGGAAGACCTATGGTATAAAAAATATTTTTTTAATTAGAAAAATTAGATTCATTTTATTCATAAAGTTGTAAAAAAATAATCAAAAATCACATGATACTTCAAATGGGTGAAATAGTTTGAAGGCTCAAGTCACAAAAGGTTGATATGCAAGGTGCAGGACAATTAATCCTTTTAAGTGAAATGTATCAATTCTAATAAAAAAACAACCTATATCATTATTCTTAACACATATTTTAGAATTACCACCAGTGTGACTGGGAACGGGAAGAACACAACATTTTGAATCATTTAATAAAAGCATCATTTTCAAAGAACTTTATTTAGATTCATTTGTTTGGTAATTAATGTGTACAGAGACAAACTAAATCCTCTAGCTGTTACACTACACAACCCTTTCTTCAAGCAATGATTTCCCTTTGGCAGCTGCCATTCTCAACCTTTCATACATCACAGACTTGACATCTATATCAGAAAAATAATGACATTTTACACCTAACTCACAATTAGCATATATTAGTATTTCTCAATAAGGCAGAATAAATTGACCTATCTCTACTAGAATAAAGGCATGAAAAGTAAGCAAATCTTTCTTTTAAATACAAAATTTATTATTTATTCTATCAAGAAGCAAATGTTCTAAAAAAAAAAAAAACGTCTTTACCTAAAAAAATTATGCACGTCTCTAGATACTGAGCAATATGTATTATGTGTGATATTAAGCACGATTCAGGACATTCTCAACATTCTTTCCCTATGTACAATCAACATACAAGCTAATCCAAACTTAACATTCTAGCTATTTTTTCTTCGCCAATGTTAAAAGGCAAACCTAATTTGATTTTATTTTCATAATTGCCATTAATGTTGGCTTTATTTTTCATTTGATTTTGTTTTTCTTTTCATTATGTATTGATTATTGTTATTTAAAAGAAATTGATATATATACATATAATGATATTTGTATTACTTCTGTTATGTCATCGGTTTGAAATTCACTTGAAGTTTTAAATCAGTGATGTGTATAAAAAATTAATAAAAAACACTTGAACACTTCAATTGATGTTCAAGAAAAAAATAATTCATGTGACATTGAAGTTATTATGGGGCCATATTTTTGTTTTATGCCCAGTGTTCATTTTGATGCAGTCTAAATGGCCAGAATGTTAAGTTTGGATTGGCTTGTATGTTGATTGTACATAGGGAAAGAATGTTGAGAATGTCCTGAATCGTGCTTAATATCACACATAATACATATTGCTCAGTATCTAGAGACGTGCATAATTTTTTTAGGTAAAGACGTTTTTTTTTTTTTAGAACATTTGCTTCTTGATAGAATAAATAATAAATTTTGTATTTAAAAGAAAGATTTGCTACTTTTTTTTCATGCCTTTTGTTCTAGTAGAGATAGGACACTTATTCTGCCTTTATTGAGAAATACTAATATATGCTAATTGTGAGTTAGGGTGTAAAATGTCATTATTTTTCTGATATAGATGTCAAGTCTGTGATGTATGAAAGGTTGAGAAGCTGCCAAAGGGAAATCATTGCTTGAAGAAAGGGTTGTGTAGTGTAACAGCTAGAGGATTTAGTTTTGTCTTGTACACATTAATTACCAAACAAATGAATCTAAATAAAGTTTTGAAAATGATGCTTTTATTAAATGATTCAAAATGTTGTGTTCTTCCCGTTCCCAGTCACACTGGTGGTAATTCTAAAATATGTGTTAAGAATAATGATATAGGTTGTTTTTTTATTAGAATTGATACATTTCACTTAAAAGGATTAATTGTCCTGCACCTTGCATATCAACCTTTGTGACTTGAGCCTTCAAACTATTTCACCCATTTGAAGTATCATGTGATTTTTAGATTATTTTTACAACTTTATGAATCAAATGAATCCTAATTTTTCTAATTAAAAATATTTTTTTTATACCATAGGTCTTCCATCCAACTTTCTACCCACCCCAAAATGTGTGCTTCCAATGATAACACTGAAATAAAAAAGTCATTGTCAGTTCGAATAAAAACTAAACCAATTGTCTAAATGTTTCTGCAAAGTTACACTTCCATTTCAGAGGAAAGGTTGTTTTTTTTTATATAGACCTGATACTAAATATATTTTTAGCACTTAAATTGAGCCTCCAGATTCATGTGTTTACTCTAAAATCTGCTTTCTTACTACTTCAAATAGGGAAGAGTACAAGTACTCCGGTATATGTAAATAGTACTTTAGTGACATTTGGAAAAAAAATCTTAACTTCAGTCACTTATGTGCTCATTGATGCAGAAGGTGGTAGCATTTTTGAAATGTTAAGATAAAATCATTTCAGTGGAAAAATTATTATATAATAAATGGACAGATCGATTTACATATCTTTAAAAAAAATAGATATATTAGATTTGTATTGCCGTCATTGGCGAGTGGGAGCATCTGCAAACATAAAACAGTTGCAGGCACACATTCGAATTTTAAATCGTTCAAGTTTTGAGCTCCCCTTTATTGTAATGATATAGATTGATTGGGTCGCTGATCCTCAAATCTCGATTTTTCAAATTTTAGCCTCTGGAAATCGGCTGCATCTTTCATTGTTATGTATAGAATCCGAAGACTCACCCGTCACATGGCAAGTGAATCAAAGAAAGCTTACCAATAAATTAAATACATGATATATTTTGATATTTTTTATAAGCACTTAAAGCATGTATACAGAGGCGCCCATAGATGAGAAGATTCTTGTGCGGGGCCTGAAACCAGGACCGTTGATCATCTAGGCACATGCAGGCACTGTGCCTAGGGGCTACGGACTTTTCAAGGGCCTACGAAAGCCAAAACATAAAGTGAAACAAGTTCAGATTGCCAGTAAAATTTAATAATGTTTGTAGGCTAAAGTAACTATATATAACCGTGTGAGATGAGCAAGTCAAACTGCAGTGATGTAGATCTGTAAATTACGGTATGTTGTCTTTCAGCTTTTTGTCTTAGCAAAGTCACATATGATGTCCCCAAATGTCATTTCCTCAACAAATTCTTTTCAATGGAAAGTAATGCCATGGAGGATAGTCGTATTTGTCCCGTCGTTGACCAAAGATACGTTTTTATCACCTATTTAGAAAAGGAACTTCCCCTTCTGCACTTGTTCCAAAAAATTGATTGATAGATCCGGAATGCAATATTTACATTTGGAAAACTTGTCACCAACCTATTATGTATTTGTGATGTAAGTACTTCACCACATTTTTCTTGTCAGCAAACATCCTTGAGAACAAAAAGAAATTCATTAGTAAATGCCTCTATCCAGATATGATGGGTACATCTCAACTAGTGACTTGGCTTTCGAAACTGTTTGGATCAGTTGACAGAGATCTGACCAGAAGAAAGTTGAACCCTTCATGTTGTGTTGTGTATGCTGCTCGCCGTTTTCCCATCTCAGTAATAACTCTATGATAACATAAAAATACTGAGTACGGAATTTTTCACGAGGACTCATACCTAAAACCAGATCATAATAATCCACAACTTCATCATGAAATCGGTGTCGCTGTCGTTTGCGTTGTGTACATTCTTTATAGTCCGTCTGTGAGAGCTCTTTTGTTATACCTTTGTTGACAATATCAATTTTTTGGAACAAGTCTTTCCAAATCACACACATTAATGCTGTCTCGAAATGGTCCTGTAGTCAAACAGCTTGCACACATAACAAAACATAAAACATAACAAACACTTTACCCGTTGAATGACAGAGAGGTGAGTATCGCGCAGAATTTCACCATTTGTTAACGTTCTAGAAATATTTGTGCATGCATATCTGACTTGTCACCAAATTGTTCACTCCTTAATGTAAAAATCTACCTCCAAATTTTGTGAAGGAAGATGTTCAGCATTACAACTTTAGATGTGCAGTTATCTCCAATCAGCTGGATCACTTGAATAACTATTCTTTGTCATGTAGCTCATGCTTCAAACCGGCATCTCCTAATATACAGTCTGAGCCTGTAGGCAAATCAAACACAGCAGCTTCAGCATGACCTCCTTAACAGACTTCGCAGATACCTTTTCCTAGGTATACTTGTTTCGGTTGTTTCACTTTTTTAGCTCAGTCCGGCAATATTATTTCTGGTATTGCGGGATTGTTGGTGTACATTGTGACCGTGGAAGTAAATGAAATGTCATTATCACTAGTATTACTAGTTTTACCAGTAATGCAATCAAGTGTCTCTGCTCATAAATTGCAGCAACTAACCCCGAATCTTTTTCAATGCTTTTTCTTTCTCCGTTTTCTTCCGCTTCTCAAATCCACTCTCATGTTTCCTCTTGTATCCATCAGAGATGGTTATCTGAAAGTACTTGCGTTACTTTTTAAAATATTGTAAGAATAAAGAAGCACACGATTAACGATAAACAACGAATGCGAAGCGCATAATGTAGCACCGGAATTACTACGTCATCACCACATAGAGCTCGCATAGAATAATTAACAATGCAGAAAGTTCATTTCGATTTCAAATCGCAAAGAAATGCGGGTGCATTCTTGAAAAATATTTTTTAAAAGTTGGGGAGGGCCTACGACTTTCGTGCCTAGGGCCTACGATGACCTTAAAAACGGTTTGGTTTTTCTTACAACTGTGCCAGGTAACAATAAAACTAACGCGGGCTCACTCAGACGCAGGAACAGGTCAAAGTAAGCAGGGGGGCACCAATACCCAGCAAGGGGTACCTTCTCATTTTAGGTACTTTTTCTTTATTTTTTCCTTTTTCTTCTTTTTTTATGGGGGTGGGGGCACTCACACCTAGCGGCCCCCAGTGCCCCTTGGCTACGGGGCTGCGCAGGAACCCACCATGGCCATTTTTATTCAAGAAGGTTGCGCACCCTTGTAGGCGAGGGACTCCATGAGATGCGGAGCTTTGGGTGGTCGCCCCTGATGCCTCTCAGTCCGTTACTGGGAGTTCATTTCGATGACGCCCTGTTTTTAAAATATTAATTGTTTGCATACTTAAACAAGAACAAAAAACCCACCACAGCATCGAAAAAATGTAAAAAACCAATAGTCCCGAACGGAAATAATACATGTATATATGTTATAATAGGCATAAAGATAAGTACGTGTGCAAATGAAAGACTAAAATACAAAAACACAGAAAATTTCTTGCCATGTTTGTATAATCAGGCATTTTAATATATTTAGCTCGGTTTCCAATTCGTTCGACTTTTAATCAATTTAAATTTTGAAAAAGGCGAAGGCAAGTCATTAACGCCACTGCTTGTGGACAGGCCCGCCGACAGAAATTTCGGGACCCGACAGGGCTGTCAGTGGGCCCCTGGCATAAACCTCCAAAGTATCTTTAGGTTATGAGAATTGAAAAATTCACAGATCATATACTTTGTACTTATACTTTAGATAAGTTAAACAGACACATCATACAAGGTGTGGTTTTATTCAGTTGCTATTTGAAAAAAATGTATTTTTTAAGTTAATTGTTTAAATTAAACTATAAAACAGTTTAATTCCTGTAAAATTTTTATTCATTGTTTTTAAAAAATAAACTCTCCTTGATTTGGCTAAAGTAAAATTGTTAATAACATCATCAAAATGAATAAATTCAAATCATGCTCAATCGCAAGAGCTGCAAGACCGTTCAATCTGCCTTGTTTGCTGATCGCTGAACACTTTTAATTTGCTTTAGCTTGCTCGAATGTTCTTTCTGCAATTGTTACAGGAATTGTACAAAAGATCCGTAATGCAATAGCAATATTTGGGAATACATGTATAGATTCCAACTTCAACTGGTAAATCTTATTCAGCAGTTTTATGGTATGAAGGTTTACACTTTGTATGCTCTCTGAATAAATTGACTTAAGATGTTTTACTTCTTCAATTAAATCACTGCTTACATCTTCACGATCTTTGTCATATCCTTTGCAGAAATTAGAACATTTCTTTCCAGATAAGTTTCTCCGATTTCTGGAAACCACCACAGAAAATTGAAAGAATTGTTAATATCCCTTTGCCAATTAAAAACGCTCTGTTAAACCAGATATAGCACTATCAATAAGTTTATAGAACAAGTTTAACCTAAAAATCAGCATCCACTTCATGTGCACTCTTCTGGCATATATGTTGACTTTCATAATAAAAAAGTTTTCGTCGTTTTGGGCGTTTTTCTGGAAGTTCTGTTTCACATGGCAAGTCAGACGACATAGCTGCCAGTGGCGCATTTGCCCCCCCCCCCCTTCTTCCCCCGAAATAAAAATTAAAAGATTAGACCAAATTAGTTTAAAATAAAATACAAATATATAAATAATGTGATTTTTAAAACAAGTGATTTTTTTGTTCCCCCCTCTTGAAAGTTAGGTCTATCATCTTCCTGCGTCTCTGATAGCTGCTGCCGTTATTTTTGCTTCTGCTAGCAATCCATCCCATTTAATACGTAGATCCTTCAGCTCTCCAAAGCAGACTGTCAATGTTTTCTACTTCTAAAACAAGTGTGGCTTCTCAAGCTTGAATAACTTTGTTTCGATTGTTTATTGTAACTAAGATTTCGAGCCACATTGTAGCTATTAAAAACACATGATTTCATAAAATGCTCAATTCCTTGCAATTCAGTTTTACTTTTTTTTAGTTTTTTACATTTAATAATTGCGTGTGTCTGGTAATTGGCGGGTGCTTTGCAATAGGTTTCACACTTTCTCCACACGTGCCAACCATCTAGTTTGGGAAAGATTTGCAGTGAGCATCAAGTTAATCTTTGAAGAATTTCTCATCGTTAAGACTGTACGCAAACAATTATACCATTTTTTGAAAAAGTTATAACGTCATTACAACATTCTGCAAAGCATGCAAACCGCACAAGTTTAAACTATGTGCGCACAGTTTGAAAATTTCGCTAGAGGATATGAATGCGCAATGATTGCCTGTTCTCCTTTAAACTTTCCTGCCATATTTGAT
This sequence comes from Bulinus truncatus, assembly GCA_021962125.1. Classification (NCBI taxonomy): domain Eukaryota; kingdom Metazoa; phylum Mollusca; class Gastropoda; family Planorbidae; genus Bulinus; species Bulinus truncatus. The sequence goes on along the minus strand of JAGDYQ010000029.1, from coordinate 4,779,004 downwards.
CCGTTGTCGTATCCCTGACCTCGACAATCATCTAAAGATTGTTTTTTTGTTTTTCTCCAGTTCATATTTGATCATATCTGCAATATCCTGGCCAGTTTTTTTTTTTGTTATAATTTACAAATGCAAGAAAACGTTTTTTTGACAATAAATGTTGAATTGCAGTTTTGTACATAACTCAGAACAAAAAATGCTGTTTATTTCAGCAGAGGTTAGTACTGAGATGGTAATATTATTATACAATATAAACAAGCAATTTAAGTCTTTTCCGTTTCGGACAAAGGACATTTTAGAGCATTTTCGCCGAACGAAATCCGTATTTTTTTTCCGTGTTTTGATAAAAAGAGAGGAAAGTAATCATGTTGAATAACTGTTACAAAAATAAATAATGATTACGCCCCTTTGATTAGCTTTTATTATTTATATTTAAAATATAAGCAAAAACGGTACCTAGGAAAGTCTTTTTTTCGGACCTGAGATGTCAGATCGCGAAATGGAATTTTGATGTACACTTGGCAGGCCAAAACCTAAAAAATGATATATACATCATGGGTCTAGGACTTATGGTTGCTGAGATCTATTAGGCGCTCCAATGTTAATATAGCTTATATAGTAAAAAACGGTACTTACAAGCCCCTTTATGGCCCTCAGAGGCTGATCGCGAAACGGACAAAAGTCATTTCTTGGCAGGCCAAGACCTACAAAATGATATATACATCATGGGTCTAGGACTTAGGTTGTTGAGATCTAGGGTGATGACGGACAGACAAACAGACAGATAAACAAAACGGGGACAATAGAGCATTTTTTTTCGAAAATGCTCTATAAATATTGAAAATGCTTCATATAAAAATAATAAAACAAGTACGGCAATCTACAGATGTCTGAAGTTTAAACTGATTGTAATTAAGTTCAGCTCAGTTATAGTTGAAAAAAAAAACATAAATAATACACCTTTTATTTCTGATAATAATATTTTCAAAAGTTGATTGGCGAGCCAAGTCCGGGCCAATGGGCATTTGCCCCCCCCTCTAGCGGTACTGCTTGAGGATATGTAATGTATACGCTAGAAGCTAAATAAACATTCATAAAAATGTTATTGATGGATTCCTTGACAAGTCGGTTGAAAAGTATGTAAGTATTATAAATCAAATTTTATACTTCAGAAGTAGGAGTTCGGAATAAAGGTGGATCATTAGCGGCGTTAATTGCAATATACCTAGATATGTTACAATATGTATGTCTTTACCAGCCCCGTAGCCAAGGGGGGGGGGCACTGGGGGGCCGTGCCCCCCCCCGCTTAAAAAAGAAGAAAAGAGGAAAAATAAAGAAAAAGTAAAGGTGCCCCCCCCCTTGCTGGGTATTGGTGCCCCCCTGCTTACTTTGACCTGGCTACGGGCCTGGTCTTTATATTTAAGATAAATAATTTAATAATCTATATATCTAGATTGGAAACTACGGTTTTATTTTTAGTAATGATAATTTATATATAGATATAATTTATGTTATATACTGAATTTTCTTTTTACGTGTTAGTTAATTTTAATAAAGTATTATATACATGTATTTCAAGAAAGAGTCATTTGATAAAATTAAAATGTGCACCCACCAAATAAACCCTCGAACACCGAAGTTGGCATTTGATTTGCGCGCTCTCGATAAATAGGAAAGAAATTGAGTTGCCAAAAGGAATAGAGATAATGTCAATTGAAAATTAAATCTCTTAAAAATCTAATCCTCGAAAGTATAAAATAACAATTAACGTGCTATTTGTCTTTGACCCAAATTAAGAACAATAATTTATTCATAGACATGCCATACATTTATTAGTGTACAATAGTTTACAAGCTATTCCATTTTCGAGTTGGCACCTTGGGTAACTATTATATTTTAAAAAATAAACAAAATGGCTGATTCATCCAATAAGATGAATCAAATAAAAAAGTTTTTCTACCATGAACATGCTTCCAAACTTTTAAATCACTGAATGAATCGAGAGATCGACCAAATTTATGCGACGCTTTGGTTAAAATAGGATCTAGTGAGATACCAGTTCAGAAAAATATTTTGTCGGCAGCCAGCCATTATTTTCGGTCGTATGATCTGTTTTTCTTTTTAATTTACTTTATATACTATTATTTTTGGAAGCTAATAACGGCTTAACAGTTGTTAGTAGTTTTAGATTGGTTCTTATATTTCATCAACAGCTTAGCCGCCTTTACCCATACCTAATAAATGCTAACAATTCTTATTCAGAATTTCTTAACCTTTCCATTTCATTATTTATGATTTTATCAGTTCTCAATTTCTTGGTCTTCTTGGACTGTAGCTAAATCATTCTCGATTATATAAATTAGCTAATTATTAGCCTTTAGTTTAACCTAGTTACTAAAGTTAGGCTAATAAATTGTCTACTAATAGTAATAGACAATTGTTTAATTGGAAGCTGCTAATAGTAACATTTTTTGTAGAATAGAATTTAAGAATAAAACTAATTTTTGTTTTAACGCAGTGACTATGGGGACCAACCAACAGGACCTACATTTTTTGGCCGTGGTCCAACTATAGATAAAATGTGCCACTTTCGACCTCGTGGGATTGAGCGATATAATGTTAAAAAAAAAGAAATTCTGCAAATTTCTATACAAATTAAGTTCTCAGCTTTTATAATATTTATTAAACGCAGTGGCTTCGAATACGACCGGGCGTGTTACGTACTTTTTTTTTCCGAGACACGACCAACAAACTTTGATGACGTCAGTAAACAGAATGAATGAGAACTCTTATTTACTGGAGATTTTGATGACGTCATTTGCTGTTAATAATCGGAGATATTTTTATATTTGGCTTTAATTTTTTACGGGTCTGTCCAAGCTTAATAAATAAAGTCATTTGCTGTTAATAATCGGAGATATTTTTATAATATTTTTTTTTAAATAAATACGGTTTTGAATTATATATTTTAGTTGTCAGGATATATGTCTAAGACTAAGAGTAAAGATGTGCTTTTTTTCGGGTCTGCCCAAGCCTAATAAAATTGAACGAATAAAACAAAAAATATGCGCTAAGTTAGTATCTATCGTACCCCCCCTCCAGAAAGCTAACACTCGTTAATTCGTCTCCGTCAGTATTTGGTTCGATTGTCGGATATAAATGCTTCCCCATCCCCTCTATTTTCGTTTCTTATCTTATTATTATTTAGTAAATTTGAAATATGTAGGCTTCTCTGAATTTTTTAAAGTGTGACGCAAAAATGATGGTAAGGAAAAGTTATGTAATATTTAGCCTTACGACTAGCTATACCCTGCAAAGCCTTTGCAGGAAGATAAACTATTGTAAAGCCATTGCCGAACCTAGGATTTGGGGGCCTTGCATTTTGACATTCGATACCATGACATGATATTATGTACTTAGTATTTAATGTAAAAAATAATTTTGGGGTCTCCCTCAAGCTGGAGCCCGGCGGGACTTTCGATTTTGGACCCCCCTCCCTTAAAATTGTTACGCCTCTGTGTTCAGCTTTGATACATATTTTCAAAATATTTTTTTTTTAAGTTATGAAATAGTTAAAAAAAACCTAATTAGTTGTTGTTTCTTTTTTTTTACAACATCCTAAAATATAAATTATTTCAATTTTAAAAAAAATGTCAAAGATATCCAGTTAGTTAATTTTCATTAAAACAACTAAAAGGATACATTCTGAAAAAAAAACACAATAAAAAAAGTTTTGTTTCTGGGAGAAATCGAACCTGGATATAGTCTGCATAAAAATGAGTCGCGTCCAATCAACTTAACCATTGTTAAGGACAAATAAAAGTATAATTTTAATGTATAACTAGAAAAAATTGCTCGTTCCCGCGAAAAGAAAATAACTTTAAATCATAAGAGTTCTATCTGTTTACTGACGTCATCAAAGTTTGCTGGTCGTGTCTCGGAAAAAAAAATACGAAACACGCCCGGTCGTATTCGAAGCCACTGCGTTTTAAAAACCATTTTAACAATTTAAGAGTAGTCAAAAGTAATAATTTATCATAAATTATCAACTATGTTAAATATAATTAAAAAAAACAGACTTACTTAGCTTGTGGCCGACCCAAACAGAAAGTAAACTTCGGGTCACATTTGTTGGTATTAAGGTCCTCCCTGCAACTGTCCGAGTAACGGATAAATCGAACTTCAATCTGACCTGAACCGATTACATCCTGATTCAAAAAAGAAAAATAAATAAAGAAACACAATGTTGAATTAGTAAACTAGTAATTCAAGATTCATTTAAAAAAAATGTAGGAATGAGTCAAAAATGAAAGGAATATTATTATTAAAAACGTGTGCTTCTGGCGTTTTATTTATCAACATGAATCGGTTTTAAGGTCAGTAGGTTAGAGGTTAAACTGCTTCAACAGCGAGCTGTTCTCTTCACCACATGATAAAAACGTTGGTTAGAAAGTTATCCGCCTTTCTTTGTATTCATCGGAAGCGAAAGCTCGTATGAACAGTAAGAGGGCATAATCCTCAATAGTATGTGATGGCTAAAATTCTGAGAACATTTACTTCCCCTTGACTCTTAACCGTGTCCTAGGCTTCTAGCTCAGGGGTCGGCAACCTGTGGCTCGCGAGCCGCATGCGGCTCTTTCGATGTCAAATTGCGGCCTACCAGTTCCATGTGAAAATAATAATTATTATATTATTTTATATACCTAATCAAATACCATAATATTGAAACAACAATTTTAGTGGCTCTTTAAAAACCGAGAAAATTGTACATTATAACTTTTGGCTCTTCCGTCTCAAAAGGTTGCCGACCCCTGTTCTAGCTGAAAATGCAGTGTATATGCCTATAATATGTCACATTTCCCCTCATGTCTTCTCAAAGACGCTGCAATAAGCCCGTCACGAAGGTAGTGTTGTAGGTAGGTAGGCTACCTGATCAATTATCGGGGGGGGGGGCGGGGGCAAACCTCAGCGGGCCCCATTCCTTCAAATTTTTTTTTGTTTTGCTGAAGTAAATGGCCGGGGGTGGGGCGGGGTTACTGAAATTGTTTGCTAGGGGGCCCAGAACTATTGCCTGCGGTCCTAGTTGAAGTATTGGTCACAGTTGGGTAGGGAGGAGTGAAATAAAGGTTCTATAAGCGTCAAACTGAAGCATATGTTGCCCATAAATGATTGAGAATTAGCTTTAACAGTACAAGTCCTTCCCCCCCCACCCCTCACCCCTCCACCCCATAGTCAAATGTAGCGTTTAGCTGGTTGACTGCATCTATATTTACCACTTTCGATCAAGAATGGGGAAAATTCAGCCATCAGAAAAGGGAATTTCCAGTTTTCTGTTTTGGCGCTAATTATATTCATGTAGGTTATAGTGCAAATCATTGAACCATGACCAATGTCTCTCATGGGTGGATTGCAAAGTGGGCAGGTAACCCGTAACCATCAGGTGTTAGTTATTGTGGTCATGTGAGTCACGACCTTTAAATTTGACGTTGACTCACTTTAGATTTAACTTCCTTTTACGACCAGGACCTGAATGCGTAACTAAAGATTGTTTTTCACCTAATTATACAGCGTATTATTGCCTATAGATTGTACTTCACTTTGTTATGCAATGTATTATTGCCTACTTAATGCATTTTACCTAATTACACAGAGTATTATTGCCTACAGAATATATTTCGCTTTGTTATGCAAAGTATTATTGCCTACAGATTTTATTTCACCTAATTATACTGCGTATTGGCTACAGATTGTATTTCACTTAGTTATGCAACGTATTATTTCCTACAGTTTGTATTTCACTTAGTTATGCAACGTATTATTGCCTACAGATTGTATTTCAGCTAATTATACTGCGTATTGTCTACAGATTGTATTTCACTTAGTTATGCAAAGTATTATTGCTTACAGATTGTATTTCACCTAATTATACTGCGTATTGTCTACAGATTGTATTTCACTTAGTTATGCAAAGTATTATTGCCTACAGATTGTATTTCACCTAATTATACTGCGTATTGCCTACAGATTGTATTTCGCCTAATTATACTGCGTATTGCCTACAGATTGTATTTCACTTAGTTATGCAACGTATTATTTCCTACAGTTTGTATTTCACTTAGTTATGCAACATATTATTGCCTACAGATTGTATTTCACCTAATTATACTGCGTAGTGTCTACGGGCCTGAATACATTATCCCTGGCGATATGCAATAAATTTAACAGCCAACGATTTCTTTGTTTTTAAAAGTTCGATTGAAAAAAAAATACAGATATTGTCTGAATAAAAACAAAGACTGGCTGGTAAAGTCTGTAGCTGATCGACTGAATTACAATTAGATAGTTTAACACCGTTTAATTCAGACCTGAACTAGGAAGTGTTATCGAGGGTAACTTTTGAAAAATACGAACGGCCATAAATTATTACAATGAAAGCCAATGAAACACAAGACAAGCACTGAGCTATAAAATAGCATACTTTGGAATATAATGTACGGGAGACCGTTTTGTCATTAGTGGCTTGATAAAGAAATATCCGGAAAAAGCTCTATTATAACCTAATCTAAAGGGTTAATTTAATGAGTGAGTGATTTGCACTAATCATATGCTGGTGGACGTGTCAGGGGGGGGGGAGTGAGTATTGTATGACAACATATGGTCAGGTTTGAGGTCGATGGAAAACGCTTTTCAGATTTATGCAGTCAAAAATACTTAAAAAGACTCATGCATTATTACTGGGGGAGGGGGGGTCCCAAATGTGGGACGGATGGTTGTGAGGTTAAGCGCTCGACTGTCAATCTGAGGATTCTATGTTCGATCTCAGGTGAGGACCAATGAATATTTCATTGGTTTAAGGCCCTCCATGGCTATTGCATTATCGGTTATGGTGGGGGATGAAAGAAGATAATTCCGCCAGGTACACGCGTGTTAAGTTATATATGTATAACACTATTTTGTTTTCCGTCAGGTCTGTGAATATTCTGTAAGAATGAGATGTTAATCCCTTATAACATACAAACATTACCGATTGTGCAATGACTATGGAGGCACCTTGTAATCAATTACAACAGCATATGTTTATATGTAACTTGCTGATTCTTAGCTATAACGACTGTTTATATATTATTGTTTATTTTATATTGTTTTTTTTTTCAAAATACTAACTATCAAAACAGGTTATAAGGTTTTAATTGAGACTGCATTTCAAAGTAATAAAAAAAAACTTCTATTGCACTTTAGCACTATACCAGCACTATACCAGCACTATACTAGCACTATACCAGCACTATACCAGCACTATACTAGCACTAGATCTATCACAATTACTCATTACCATAACTTCACTTTAGAACATCTTTCATAATTCTTATTTCAATGTTTTAAAGGGAAAAAGAATGGGGGGGGGCGTGTTTCTACCCCCCCCCCCCCTGACTATATTTGCAGAGACTAAATGGGGGGAAATAACTCTCAGCGTCTGGCTAAGGTCACGAATGTTGGTACTACCAGCAAGGTACGCTACTCTGTCAACATCTCTTCATTCAGAACGACGGTCATTACTGTTATGTCACCTGATAGAAACATTCATTATTTACCTTTGAGCTGTATGTATTAAAGTCCTTTAACAAATGAAAAAATGGATAAATAATATTTACAAGTATACAGAAAATGGGCGGCGGCAGAGGGGTGAGGCTTTCGAAGTCGAGGCCATGGGGAGATAACCGCAGTAAAAGTTTTAAGAGAGTGATGCATAGCTAAGGTCTGGATTAACGAAACAAATGATGTCTATCTATCTATCTATCTATCTATCTATCTATCTATCTATCTATCTATCTATCTATCTATCTATCTATCTATCTATCTATCTATCTATCTATCTATCTATCTATCTATCTATCTATCTATCTATCTATCTATCTATCTATCTATCTATCTATCTATCTATCTATCTATCTATCTATCTATCTATCTATCTATCTATCTATCTATCTATCTATCTATCTATCTATCTATCTATCTATCTATCTATCTATCTATCTATCTATCCATCCATCCATCCATCCATCCATCCATCCATCCATCCATCCATCCATCCATCCCTCCAACTAACCCCCCCTCCAACTGACTCCCCCCACCAACTGACACCCCTCCAACTGACCCCCACCAACTGATCCCCTCCAACTGACCCCCACCAACTGACCCCCCTCCAACTGATTCCCCCCACCAACTGACCCCCCTCCAAATGACTCCCCCCACCAACTGACCCCCCTCCAACTGACTCCCCCCACCAACTGACCCCCTCCAACTGACCCCCTCCAACTGACACCCCTCCAACTGACCCCCCCATAACAACTGAATTCATTTTAGTTTGGGGCCCTTCTTTGTGAAGGCCCCGATTCTTTACAATGAACGAAATTTGTATCCGGAAGCGGTCCAATAGAAGTCCAGATAAGGGGGCCCCCAATACAGTAGAGGGGGGCCCTAGACAGCCGCCTTGTTTGCCAATTTAAAGAACTCTCCTGCCTGATATAAGTAGTTTCTTTTTCTAAAATATGCATGTGCTATTTTCTTATGTGCTCGTAACACACATAGTTAGGTCTAAAAGTCTATAGCATGTGTCACCAACAGTATGATATTATGAACGTTATGTGCTATAACGCAAAGGTTTCACCACCTAGCACCTAATAGAACTAGGTCATGGGAAATTTCCATCTATCTCATGTAACATTACATTGACATTAATCTTACGTAACTATTTTTTTTATCACCGACCTACATATATATATATATGTATAAAATGATGGCATTTTAATTGCCCGTTATAAATATCTGCCTCTCGGAAAGGAATAAAACTTTTTTTTTAAGATGACTGCATGAAATTTAGAAAGCCGCAACATTGTGCTTATCTCGAATCACTGGTCATTCTCTAAACCAGGGCTTCTTAAACTTTTGTAATTCACGACCCCATTTATAATTGCGAGTTTCTTGACGATCCCATACAAATATAAAAAAAAAATAATATTTTACAAGTTAAAAAAACATTTTCTGTTAAATTGTATTTTTATCTTTCGCGATCCTAGAATTTTGCTATGCGACCCCGAATGGAGTCGCGACCCATAGTTTAAGAAGCCCTGCTCTAAACCCATTCAACATGGATTCCATTGCTCCAAATCAGTGGCTCTCAAATTTTTCAAGGATTTCTTAAGTGGCGATTTTTTTAAAAGAACATCTTTTAGAGAGGGTCGGATTCGGTCCGCGGGGGGGTCATCGTTTTGCCCATAGCTGTTTCTAGAACGTTCTCCACATAAACTAACCGGACCGACAATGTGACTAGTGATTCATTAACTTGGTATAAACAGAATTCCGATCCACAACATATCATCGATAACCTAAATCAATAAAATGAACATCATACCTGAAAACGGGTGACCAGAACCAGAGCCATACAGATGAATTTGAACATCCCACCATTCAGGATCATCGTCGCCATATCTGGGAACGCCTGTGTATCCTGAGTGACCAGTTCAATAGGTGGATTTCTGTAATTTGTACCTGGAGATGTTTACAAAAACAAATTATCATCAGGAGTGGCGTAGCAAGGGGGGGGGGAGGGCAAGGGGGGCAGCATCATGATGCCTCAGACGCTACTCACAAAGGGGCGCCAAATGGTATATTTTACATATAAATATCATATGGTCTTTGAATCGGGAGGGGCGCTAAAAAGATATTGTGCCCTTGAACGCGAGTTAAGCTCGCTACTCCAATGATCATCAGACGTGAACAGGTTTTTTAATTTGTTATTAAAGGTCCGTAGCTATGGCGGACCCCGTCGTCATTGGTTACAGCTGTTTATCAGTTCTGTTGTTGAAATAATAAATGGTTCGAGTTTGATTGATTGTTGTTTTTAATATTTTTCATCACCAATCAATATTTAATTCAAGCCTCTTTTTTTCCATTCATTATTATAGATAAGTGGTTCTCAAACTTTTTGAAGTCACGGCCCCCCTTGGAACGTCAATCAATATGTCGCGGGCCCCCCCCTATTTTTTTTTTTTTTTTGGTTTAAGATTGCCTAAATTCATAATTTTAAACTTCTATATGCAAACTTTTACCAGTCAATACTTGCTTTTTCTAATGTTAACAATGAAAAAGTGAAAGGATGCAACATATATTAATACTAATCACATACAATACATTAGGTTAATTAAATTTTATGTGTCACATTTACCGAAATTCCAAGGCCCCCATCCGGACAGTCCACGGCCCCCTAGGGGGCCGCGGCCCACCACTTTGAGAAGCACTGTTATAGATAGAACCAATTATTTATTATTTCATAATGAAAAAAAAACAAACAAGATTTGTATTTTATCATCAATTATTGGGGGTCAGATGGTTGAGAGGTAAAGCGATCGACTGTAGACCTGGAAGTCCCGGGCTTGATCACCGCTTATGGAGAGGGTGATAGATGGACACTATCAAAACAGTTCTATAGTGATTTATAGGCTACAACAAGGGATAAATATCTCATAATAGCAGGGACTTCACGGATTAATTATTGCAGTTTTATTCTGTTTTCCATTATTCTATAATAACGGATAGTCATTAAGCTTAACTTAAGACAGGGGTGGGCATTAAATACTCTGAAGGGCCGTATGCGGCCCGCAGGTCGTAGTTTGCCCACCCCTGACTTAAGATATATAATAATCATTCATTTAAAAATTAAGAAACATATCAACATTAATATCAAATTATTTATAGTTTTGATAATTATTTTTTTTTTTTTTTTTTTTATTATCAAACGCTGAAGAACCCGTAGATCTAGTATGTTAAAGTTGCATTAATAGCAGTTGTATTCTTCAACCAAGCTTTAGTGTTTCATATGAAGATTATTCCTTCTTCTCAAGATATTTGGAAATTAAAAATTAAAAATAACAGTTAATAAAAATATAAATAAACAGCTTACAGGTTTGTAAGATATATAAGTTCCGTTTTGCACAATTTCTAAATCCTACTTGATCAGGCGAGCTAAACAAACGTCTGTTTGTCTCTTATTGAACAGTTACTTCCCTTCTTCTTCTTTTGCGTGGCTTAACCCTTCCTTCCCATTGGCGACAACAAAAAAACATAGCCTCTAACCACACTAACAGAATCTCTCTATACTTCGATAGCGTACAATGTTTTTGTTGTTCAACTGAGTCGACCCCCGCCAGTTGTAAACATGTTTTAAAATCAAACCGAGGCTTACATAGGTCACTTGCTTACATGTTATGGCACTTTAAGGGGAGAAAAAAAACCAATAACACGGAGAAAGTTCATGTAGGTTAAAGAATCCTAGGATCAGTTGGTTTTATTTCAGACACGTTGAATGTTGTCGTGGCCTTAAGGAATGGTAACCTGGGTTACCTGACTTACCTCCCCATGCCGGGCCTGAAATGGTGGCCTTGTGTTAAAAGATTCTTTGTTATTAAACTAACTTGTAACTCAGTTCAACAATTGTACATTGTGGAAAGTAGAAGGGCACCTGGACACCCCGCATATTATGACACTCGCCCTTAGCCCCGATTAGGTTATATTTAACCCCCCCCCCCTTCCTTTGTTTAATGTGTACATGCATATGATTTAGAATCTGGTAATGTAGCTAAATTTAGAACTTGTCTGTTTTTGTCTGGGTTGTCAATCCTGGCAGGGCGGTAGTACAGGTAACAGATATCTAAAACCAAAATGTGTTAAAGTAACATACATACGTCACGATAATCATGGTTCTCCCCCCTCCCCTCCCCCGCATTACATATGTATCATTATAAGATGACCCCTTCCCCCCCCCCCCGCCCCTTGAATAGTTCCTGTCCTTTCAGCTGAATACAATAATAAGAGATAATCTCTTCTTCACTGGTTGGCTTGAGTCCATCCCCTTTTCTCTTCTGATTTTTTTCCTGTGAGAGAGAGAGAGAGAGAGAGAGGGAGAGGGAGAGAGATGGAGAGAGAGAGGGAGAGAGAGAGAGAGAGGAGGGTGGTGTCTTCTTCTCCTCTCCCCCATAGCGGTAATATGGGTCAGCGAAGTTTAAACTGAAACTGAGGTCACTCTAAGAAAATAAGATTCACACAATTGATGCCCGGTGTCTTAGTGTGTGTGTGTGTGTGTGTGTGTGTATGTTGGGACGAAGGGGGAGAGAGAGGGTAAGGTGGTCAAGCTGACCTTAAAGTGACTCATCTCAAATGTCCACGGTGACCAGTTGATACCAGGCGTTCACCGGACGTGGGGTTCAGAAAGTCTAACAGGGGCCCTTCTAATAGATAGGAAAACTTGGCGGGTGCCTGGAGTCCTCATGTTGTCGAGACTTTATTTTTTTTTTTTTTGCCAGTCACAAGGAAGGGTCATCTGAACATTTTTCAGAAGCCCCGGGTTTGAACGACTTAAAGGCCCAGAATGGGGCCCATTTTTTTTCTAAGATTATTGATGACCCAATACTTGCAAGTGACTGCTTTTATTAATTTGTTTGTAACTAAGACCCACCCGCCCTCCTCAGGTACATAGTGCCCCATAATGTACCTTTGCCTTAAGCCATAAAATGTTCCTTATGTCTAAAGCCCCCCGATACATTCGTGTTACCAATCTCTGGGTCAGTTTATTTCACCAGCTCACACATCTCATTCTTGTTTAGATGGCCAGTACATTCTAAAAGCCCAGACCGGAACGTCGGCTAACGTTTGTGAGAAAACAAATTAAGATACCGTGAGGAGCGCACCATGCAGCCAGTGTGATGACTCGATGACGATTCTGTTGAATGATCACTGACCCAGTGCAGTCACAGGATCTCCATCACACTGAAGTACCCCGAATGGGCTCTTTTAATTGTCATCATTGTGTCCGAGATGTCATTCTTGGGGGGGGGGGGGCGGGGGACTTCTTAAAGCACTAATTATTTTTTTTTAGTGCTCCCCCCCCCCCCACACATATCCATTACACCCCGCTCTCTCTCTCTCTCTCTCTCTCTCTCTCTCTCTCTCTCTCTGAACTCTCTCAGTATATCTGCGGACTGAGACTAAGTCTCTTAGAGCCCGGGAGATCAAACTCGCTGTGTTCCTCAACATCTGGAAACTGCCGAAAAAAAAAAGCCATTGGCCGGCAAGCTGTCCGACAGGTCCACCCTGTGGTCCGCCAGCCCCCCGGGGCACTCAAACAGCACGTATCTTACGGTCTCACGTCTCTGCAGCGGCGGCATACGGAGGAATCGACATTGGGTCCCAAACTCCAAAACTACGCACCAATAGGAATATTGCGCCTGCTCGACTCTCCATATCCGCCAACCCCCCCCCCCTCCACCACGTGTAAGTTTTGGACGGCCGCTCCAAATGACTTCGGATATTTCTGCCCGTCACCCCATCATCCCAACTCCAGAACCACTGATTGTGTTCGAATTCATGGGGGTCCTCTGCTTCCCCCCTCCTTATAACGATGCCAGTGATTAACGGGGGGCGTTGCCTCTATACAAATATGATTTAGCCCGGTGTGGCATCTCTTGGTTGTATTCCATGAACACATCCTTATGAGAGACGCCTTTTCATTTGCTGGCATTTATATGTCTATTTTAACAGCCACTGTTTTCTAACCGGCCAACTTCAAGACATTGAAAAACTACTATATGAATTTGATGAATTATACAAAAATGATCAAGTCTTGCACTTTAAATATACGAAATATTCAAATGAACTTGTCATTTAACACACACACACACACATATATATATATATATATATATATATATATATATATATATATAAACACTGTAATGTCTATCTATATCGTTCTTGTGGAGGATACAAAAAAAAACAAGCAATTAAGCCTGTTCCATTCTGGACACAGGACGTGTTAGCGCATTTTCTTGTTATGTATCAGTACGTTTGTTAGCTTTCAGTAAATATTTGTAAATTTTGGAAATGTTTATAAATTCAATTGTGTAATGCATATATCTGTAAAAAAAATATTATAAAGACGTTTCTTTATATTTGAAAAAAAAATATTTTCTCTTAAATCTAACTTTAAGTGGTTTGTGGTTACTGAAATAGGACTCATAATTGAAAACATTCCAAATTGTAGTCATTTAATCGTCCGAAAACTCCGTCAATTGTTGCATAGCTCTGATACTTTCAATTAAACTCAGAAAACAAGCTTACTATTTCATTGGATGAGTTTCTTAATAAATCTCGGTGAAACTACGTGCTGCAGTATTTCGCACCAAATGAATGGGTTATTGAACGTACAAGGTGTAGAATGGGGCCATATATATAATATATAAGCTCCTTAGGAGCCCTGAAGCCCGGCCCTCAGAGGTCCTATCGCGAAATGAACTTTTGATGTACACATGGCAGGCCAAGACCTACAAAATGATATATACATCATGGGTCTAGGACTTATAATTGCTGAGATATAGGGGCGCTCCATTATTAATATAGCTTATATAGTAAAAAACGGTACTTTATAAGGCCCCTTTTACGGCCCTCAGAGGTCAGATCGCGAAATGGAAAAAGTCATTTCTTGGCAGGCCAAGACCTACAAAATGATATATACATCATGGGTCTAGGACTTATGGTTGTTGAGATCTAGGGTGATGACGGACAGACAGACAGACAGACAAAACGGGGACAATAGAGCATTTTTTTTCGAAAATGCTCTAAAAACCTAAAGAAGGGAAATTCCCAAAATCAATGAGGCGTGTTATATGAAAAAAAATTCAAATATCACATGACTGTGACGAGCTGTTTACTGTTGTATGTACTACTAGTTTTTTTTTTCCTTTTGTTATTGTTCGTTTTTTTTTTTTGCGTTTCAACTTCGAAATCACAAAAATATATTTTTTTTTTCAAGATATCAAAGTGTTTAAAACATCCGGGTAGTTCTCTTTTTTTGTTTTGTTTTATCTCTTATCTTACATTAACCGATACAGTCGACTGTAAGCTGGTCTCACAGTTTCCTCTTTAACACCTATGTATCATTTAGCGTCTTTAGTCCATGTGTAACACTACGTAGATGTAGAGCTACGTGTGGGATGTCATTTACGATCTCATTAGGTGGACTTTTTTTTAAAATCTCAACATTTTCTACCATTCATTTCAGAAATAAATGTTTTCTGAAAACAAGACGATACGGGTGGTCAGCAAACAGGACGTCACGGGTCAGTGCGCAGGACTCCATGTGTTAATGAAAGCAAACCCCCGAGAAATAACTTTAAATCAAAATTAAAAGGAGATAAAGAAAAATATTCTTCGCCTTTCTCTTTGCATACAAACAAGTTAAATAAATGTATTGTAGGGGTAGAGATTATTGTGGGGGTATAGATTATTGTAGGGGTAGAGATTATTGTGGGGTAGAGATTATTACGGGTTAGAGATTATTGTGGGGGTAGAGATTATTATGGAGGTAGAGATTATTGTGGGAGGTAGAGATTATTGTGCAGATAGAGATTATTGTGGGGTAGAGATTATTGCTGAGGTAGAGATTATTGTGGAGGGAGAAATTAGTGTTGAGGTAGAGATTATTGTGGGAGGTAGAGATTATTGTGGGAGGTAGAGATTATTGTGGGAGGTAGAGATTATTGTGGGAGGTAGAGATTATTGTGGGGGTAGAGATTATTGTGGGGTAGAGATTATTGTGGGGTAGAGATTATTGTGGGGTAGAGATTATTGTAGGGGTAGAGATTATTACGGGTTAGAGATTATTGTGGGGGTAGAGATTATTGTGGGTAAGAAATTATTGTGGGGTAGAGATTTTTTTTATTCGCGTATTCATTGTCCATCTGCTTGTTTATCAAAATTTAAACTAAAAAAATAACTCACTGGCTAAAAGTACATTTTGCTATGATTTATATAATAAACAATAAAGCGAACGGTATTAACAAGGAACGTCTAGAAATACACCCCCTTGAAAACGTGTGTGATAAATTTATAAAGTTTAAAAAACTGGTGTTAAATAAAGAAGGTAATTAATTGCATCTTTTAAGTGAAAAGTTTTGCTAAGTACTTTCATTCATCACATTCAAAGCTCCGTCTTGAACAGGACATATTGTTTCATTTCTCCTACGTCTGCAATCTCGTTTTCGCTATCTCAAGATGAAATATATTGGTGTGCACCTTACAAGGATTTTGATTGGTCGAATCGTGATAAAAAATTCCACAATAATATTGAATCTGTTTTTAAATGACTAATAGATCATCGCAAATACAATGAAAGTATTTTTAATCGAGTATATTTAATGAGGTGTGACGTATTTGTGAAAAAAGTCAAACCTTTTAAAAAGTGTCAAGTAAACAATTATATATGCCATTAATACGACGGCGAATGGAATTTTTGGATGTGAAATTCCATTGAGGAGTCAGGACTAGGCTTATATAAGTTATTTTATTGTTGCTATGACCATATCTGTTAGGGTAGTATTTCGTCTTTTATCCCCATTTTTCCAAAAAAAAAAAAAAACAACTTGGAACGGATTTGAAGCTATGTGGGCCTTCATATAGTCCCCCAGTGCACTTGGTTGTGAATGTCATTGGCATTTCAGAGATGCCAAGTAAATGAACATTAAAACAAAAATCACTAGCTACAATCAGATGGTCAATATTATGAGAACGGAAATGCTAGTAATGGCAGAGAGATGGTTTCTTTCTTCACAAACGTAAACAGAACAGAAAGATGGTTTCTTTCTTCACAAACATAAACATAACAGAAAGATGGTTTGTTACTTCACAAACATAAACAGAACAGAAAGATGGTTTCTTAATTCACTAACATAAACAGAACAAAAAGATGGTTTCTTAATTCACAAACATAAGCAGAAAGTTAGAATTATTGTTACAGTTGCTGTTATTTTTTTGACAATCTAAACATTCTTTCAAAATATTTTTTTAAGTAGAAAGACAAAACAAAATAAAAAAAAACAAACAATTTAAATGGCCGCCAACTGAAGAATCAATACAAACAAACAATCCTTTCTCTAGATTGTAAACAAAGTTATGTGAGGGGGGAGGGGTGTGGGCATTGTTGATCGATTGGACGATTTGTTGAGTCTTGACAAAAATGCAAACAAAATGGGTTTTTGTTAAACCGAGGCTGACCCAAACACAACATACAGTTGTCGTTCTTCATACTGTTATTTATAATCTGTACTGACAGATAAACAATAAGTGAGCGCATGCAACAGAAAGTCCTCTATTGTGAGGACATACAATTAGCAAACTTAAAATAAAACAAACGCACACACACACACAAACACATGCGCACACGCGCATGTGCAGGCCCGTAGCGTGCTGGGGGGCATGGGAGCCGGGCCCCCTCCTACGATTAGTCTGCCCCCCTCTGCTAGTTTGTTCTACTTAGTAAATTTTTTTTTCTGCCCTCCCCCCCCCGCCCATGCTATTGGCCTGGCCCCTGCTGTAGAATTTTCACACTACGGGACTGCGCATGCGCACACACGCTCAGGTAAGGTGACCTCCCCCCCCGACCACGTGACACTGGCAGATGACGTCACGTCAAAGCGGACAATATTATCCCACATACAATGATTTAAATTTATTTCGTTAAAAAAAATAGGAATAATGTCACACTCACCCACGTCCAAATACGCACACACACACACACACACAGACAAAACAACACACTACACAATACAATACACACAAGATCTCAATGTGCTGACTATAGAGAAATTACAGACATGGGAAAAACCGAAAGACATTAATCAACTTAACTCTCTGGATGACAATATTACAAAGTCAACCGTTGGGCGTTATGTCATGAAACAAAAACCTTAAACAGTGTTACAATTTGTTTATATCTATTACAAGCAGTGCTTTTTTGTGTGCCGGTACGCACCGGTACGGCGTACCGGCACCTTTTTAAATGTGGGGAAAAAAATATTACTTATTGTCGAGGAGTTAAGAGGAGTTAAAGTTGATTTAAGTATTCATTAATTAATATTAGTTTGTGCATATGTGTTAATCACACTTTTTAAGTAACTCTAGAGAGTATTAATTTTTAAATTGTTATGTGACGTAGTTTTTTCTAGTTTGACGTCATTTAAGATTTTGCGTAGAAACAAGCCTTGGTGATAACGGCAGTTGCTTTCTAGTTCTTGAACATACAAGACGTATTATTATTTAACTCTAGAAGAAGTTAATATATTCGCTTTCATATAGCAACTCATATATATTATTTGATCTTTTGAAGATGTGCCTTTATGATTCAACATGTTTGCTATGTTAATGTCTTCGTAAATAAATGTACCAATGAATCAGCAACATTGAGTTCAGCATTGATTTGAATAGTGTTTGTGTGTGGAATAAGAGACACGCTACCACAGTAACGCCTCCAAGATCAGTCTGACTGCAACTGCAGTCAGACCCCAACATTAACATTACATCAAGATAACCTTATAAACCTTCACACTTATCTTGTATTTTAAACGTTTATTATTTATTTATTATATTACTAATTTGTTAAAATTGAATTATTTTAAAATTGCGCGCAATAAGAATTAAAACATAAAATGCGAAAATGCAAACAGGTAGTTAAAAGTTAGGTAATCCATCACTGAGTACCGGCACCAATATTTCCTCTAAGGTATGGTATGAAGTGAGCAAAAAATGTTGTCTCTGAGCGACATTTTGTTTGAGGCCAAAATGTGTGAGAGATTTAAGCGATGTCGTCCGTATGAGTGAGCGATCGTACGTGTAGTATGAGCGATGCTCTGAATTCGTGTGAGCGATCGCTCACGCGCTCAGCTTAGAGGGAACATTGACCGGCACCTATTTTTTTGTTTTCAAAAAAACACTGATTACATGACTTTGATATCGAATTGATATCGATTGAAGTAGATATTTAGGCTGATTTTAATACAGGAGAGAGAGAGAGAGGGAGAGGGAGAGAGGGAGAGAGAGAGAGAGAGAGAGAAAGAAAGAGAGAGTTAGAAAAAGGGAGAAAGAAAATGAGAAATATTTAATATGCGGATCTGTATGTTGATCTGTTGGTGTGTTTGTTATATAAAAAAGTATATATATATATATATATATATATATATATATATATATATATATATATACATACATATATAGTTTGCGTTTCTGTGTGTCAATCTGTTTGTGGGCGTATAAGACAGAGAGAAAGAAAAAGACAGAGAGAGACCGAGAAAGAAAGAAAGAGATAGATAGATAAATAGATAAAGAGAGAGAGAGAGAGAGAGAGAGAGAGAGAGAGAGAGAGAGAGAGAGAGAGAGAGAGAGAGAGAGAGAGAGAGAAAGGGAGAGGGAACAAAATATCGGGAAAAACTCTGAAAATAAAGATAAATTTTCTTGAACCTCATACTCTGTTGATAAAATGTAGAATATAGTTTTACTATTTACATCAAACATTGTTTTAAAGGCAAATCTAAATTACACTAGCCCACTCATACAACTTATTATATCAAAGTATATTTCAACATACAAACTATGCAAAGACCACAGACCAAAAAAATCTTCGCTTTTTGGTAATACAAAATCTTCCTTTCTTCTCACATTTTTACTCGAATTTTAAGTCATTGTTAGATATATCAATTAACATATTGATATTTCACACCTTTTTCTCTATTTAATAAATTAACATATTTGTATAAGACGACGGTAACATACAAACGATGATTTCTCCGAAGGCCCCACTATTTTCTTCTGATTTTGTACTGCAAGGGGGCACAATGCACTCACATAGACTGCCTGTCCATTCGAACGGCTCAATTTAGCACAACTAAAAGCAAGAAGACCCACCTAGTTGCCCCAGACCGCATTTAAGCACCGCTAACAGGGCCGTATTACCGGGTGGGCCTACCTTTCGCTACTAGCCCGGTGGCCCACGAGAAATACGGGACCATATCTGAACACCATAATTTATTATTCTGAAAGGATGCTGCCTGGACACCCCCCCCCCACCATACTGGTTTGCCTTGGAAAGGCGGCGGGGGGGGGGGGAAGAGTAAACGTCAAACTCCTTTAGCCTAATGGACCATCGGGGAAGATGAAGTGTAGAATTCATCACTTTCTGTAACCACGGCATATGATGACTGGATTCAGTGGTTAGCACAACGGTGACAACACCCTGTCGCGTTTATTTCCCTTAACTAATGTCAGGGCATTTGCCCCCCCCCCCCTTACATTTTGAAAAAAATGTCATAAAGTTGTTATTTGCCCCCCCTCCCCCTGGAAAATTTTTGCCCCCCCCCCCTTTGAAAAATTCCTAGCGACGCCAATGCCTATAAGTACTATATAAGTATATTTTGTAAAAAAAAAATTGAAAGGATTCATAGGTGAAGAACTGTATTTTTTTTGTCCCTCCCATACGTCTAGGCCCAAAGCCAATGCTCTGTGTATACTCAATAAAAGAAAAAAAATCCGATACAAAAAAAAAATACAAAAAACATTGGCAAATATTCAAGTTATGAAACATTGTAACTATTCAACAAGTCTAGATTCAATTATAGAGTCGTGTAAATAAGGAATTGAATAGAAGAGCTACACGACAAATTATATATTAGAGTCTTGGGGGGGGGGGAGGGGGGTTAAGGGGCGTTTAATATGGGGCTAGTGGAGACATTTTGTCTTTGACTGATTTCTGTAAAAAAAAAAAGGTTATGTCACAAAGTCGTTATATAACGGATTACAGTAACTTTTAAACTTGCAATCGTTAGAGACCAAACACAATTTTATTCATTCACGCTGAGGGCAAATCTGTTTGTATTTTTCCAAGGTGTTTTGAGTTAAAATATTCAATGCACGTATTACAAAAGAACAAATTTTAATGTAGTAATGGATTAAAATAAATTTAAAGAAATATATTTACAAAAAAATAACAATGATAAATGCTTGGATTATCGTGTTTTGTAATAGCCGGCCATTTTGATTTCTTTCTAGACGTACGTATTCAGTTCAGTAGGAGCAACACTTTGAATAGTTTTACTAATAGAAAGTTATTTTCTTATAGAAATTAAAATGAATTAAAAAAAAATTGTGCGGATGCCAGTTTGTATCCCTTGTATTTATGAAATTACAACATTTTAACATCAAAATATTCTGGACCTAGCATTTCTCTTCGAAATCTCTTATTGTTAAATTAATAATAGCATTAATCATAGCATTAATCATACTATTAATCATATTATTACAGTCGCGAAGAAAGGTTGAGAACATCTGTTCTAAGAGACGATTATTGATGAAGAATTTAGAGAATTGTGAACTAGAAACGACTTGGCGAAATTGAAGTCACCAAACTTGGCTGAATGACCTCAAGTTGGTTCAAATTGCAATTTGTTTATTTTTTTTTTGAGTAACAAGAGAATTGAGTACATATCTATCTATCTCTCTGTCTCGATGTCTGTCTGTCTCTCTCTCTATATGTCCATCTGTCTCTCTATCTTTCTGCTGAAATGTATATCTATCTATGTGCCTGCATATCTGTAAGTTTTTTTGTCTATCTATTTATGTATACATACATTTTCATGCGTTCTCACATAAACATATCTTACAAACATCCTATCAACCCAAACCATTGTATTATTCATAGTATAAATCTTGTATTAATCATAGTATTAATCATAATATACTCCGTGAGTCGAAGTATACTCGAAGTAATGTATGCTTCAAGAAATGTGTCCTAAGACTATTGACCCATGATAGCAAAGATAGCAAAGATAAATGAAAGAAACTAATAGCTGATATCGTATTCACTCGCTAAGACTGCGCGTGCACACCCCACACGGGCTGGTCCCACGATTTTTGACCAAGACAACGTGTGTACACTGTACAGCCTTAACAGGGTGGTCCCACGATTGATAGAGGGGGCCCTTGACCAAGACTACGTGTGAACACTGGACAGCCTGAACGGGGTGGTCACAAAATTGACGGGGGCCGCAGTGTATGTTTTTGTTTCACACCCTGCAAAATACTTTTTCAAGGGTCATACCGTAGTCCCTATTTATTATAATGAAATAAAAACAAGCAAATTAAATAGAAAGGAAAAAGAAAAAAAAAAAGATTCAACAGGAACATAATTGTTGGACATATTGGTGCAGGGGGGGGGGACGGGCGGGGCAGGGTGAGGATGGTACAGATTTAGTTGTGGATGGACGGAAAAAGTTTCAGCTATGCTATCCAGGGATCTTTTTTCCCAGACGTAATTGTAAATAAACATACGTAGTTTACACTGGCGAGGTAAACATGAATTAATTAAGTGATGTTGTTATAAATCTTAGTGAACAGATGATGCTCTGGAATGTATGAAGGCATTCACGTTGATTGATTCGTCGTGTTAATGGCGTCCTTGGTCAGGACTTTGTACTTTTCTACCAACTCATTGTCTTAATCATCCAAACATAACTACTTTAAATCAACAGTCTAATAAAACAATAATGAAACAGCCAAAACAAAACAAAAAATGGGTTGTAAACATCATAGTCCATAAAAAAAAATATTTGCTGTGCTGCAATAGTAGCCCCTGTATGCAAGGTCGTCTTAATCTAGGGGCCCTCCCAGATACTCAGAAGTATGTGGGGGCCCATTTAAAAAAAATGTTTCATTTTTTTTTAAGTATCTGTTGGAAGGGTTAGGGTTAACAGTAAGTCCAGGGGAAGGGGACATAATGATGTTAAGAACTCTCTTACTAAGTAGTATGAATTGCATTCAGATGCATGGGTTCGTCTTTAGTTCTTTAGTATGTAGTACTACTGAGGTTAATGTGATCATTTGTGTACTGCTGTTTTCTCAAACACTGAGTTTTAAAACTGTATTATTCTGCTGCTCTAGGTAATACAGACGCACCAATGTACTTGCACATCATTAACTGCACACTAATTTACTTGCACACCAATAACTGCACACCAATGTACTTGCACACCAAAAAAACTACACACCAATGTACTTGCACACCAATAACTGCACACCAATGTACTTGCACATCATTAACTACACACCAATGTACTTGCACACCAATAACTACACACCAATGTACTTGCACACCAAAAAAACTACACACCAATGTACTTGCACACCAATAACTGCACACCAATGTACTTGCACACCAATAACTACACAACAATGTACTTGCACACCAAAAAAACTACACACCAATGTACTTGCACACCAAAAAAACTACACAACTATGTACTTGCACACCAATAACTGCACACCAATGTACTTGCACATCATTAACTACACACCAATGTACTTGCACACCAATAACTACACACCAATGTACTTGCACACCAATAACTGCACACCAATGTACTTGCACACCAATAACTACACAACAATGTACTTGCACACCAATAACTACACAACAATGTACTTGCACACCAAAAAACTACACACCAATGTACTTGCACACCAAAAAAACTACACACCTATGTACTTGCACACCAATAACTGCACACCAATGTACTTGCACATCATTAACTACACACCAATGTACTTGCACACCAATAACTACACACCTATGTACTTGCACACCATAAACTACACACCCATGCAATTCAACACTAATTTAACAGCCGTTGATCGCCATATTGGTCCTTACACATAGAAACTTTTGACCACATTAACTCCTTGGCACTCTACACATACGAGTTGACTCTCTGTTGTGATACTTAGTTTAACCTCAGGCATACACACACAAACACACACACACACACACACACAAACACACACACACACACAAATATCACCAGATAAATCTATACATTCGAGTGACATTAACTGGAGATCAACTTAAGCCGTATTCGAGTGTTTGATGTCTGTGTTGTGTATGCGGTGTGCATTTAGATAGACAGTGTGTTCTGTATGCCGTGTGCATTTAGATAGACAGTGGGAAATAAACAAGCAGGCCGGTAATAAACCGAATACATTCAGAAAGGGAGAATTGTTGCAGGTTAGAATGGATGGGTGGATGGATGGATGGCTGGATAGATAGATGGACTGGTGGAAACATGGATCGATTGGTCCAGAGGCGTACCTAGGGTAAGGGTAGAGGGGGGTCCAAATTCGAAAGTGCCCCCGGGCCCCAGCTTGAAGGGGGCCCCAAAATGTTTTTTTACATTAAATATTAAGTACATTATCTCATGTCATGGTGTTGAATGTCAAAATAAGCCCCCCCCCCCGAAAGAGGCCAAGCCCCCTTCCCCCTCCCCCACGCCCACAAATCCCTAGACTGAATTGGTGGGTGGGTAGATCGATGGATGTATGCAGGGTCACAGCCAGCCAATATAGAGTCAGTGAAAAACTGTGACAGCGACACACCCCCCCCCAATCTCTCAACTAAAACATTAACGTTAAAGCCCGACACACCACTAAGTTTCACTTATGGAGCGTTTGGGTGAACACCCCCATTAAAGAAATGTTGGGTGAATGAATGGGTGGATGAATGGATGGATGAATGTATATGGTTAGTGAATGAATGAATGTATCGCGTGAATAGAATCATAATAAGTGGATGATGTATGAATGGATGGATGGATGGCTGAATAAAGGGATCTTTAGCTTTATATATATATATATATATATATATATATATATATATATATATATATATTTATTTATATATATATATATATATTTATATATATATATATTTATATATATATATATATAGAGAGAGAGAGAGAGAGAGAGAGAATGAATGGATGGATTGATAAATGGATGCACGCATAAACAGGTTTATCAAAGGCCATATTGAGGAAGTGATATTTAATTCAATACATATCAAAGCAGAGATAATTATCCTCAAACTATGGAATGCCGTCACATTTTGGACCCCACTGATCGCCTGTAATGGTTTTAGCCAATCACCATCCCAGAAACAAACAAATACCTAATTTAAAAAAAAAATTGTGTGACTAACTGTATAGAAGGGCACAGTGACACTGTAATGCTGGACACAGCTTCAAAAGATGTGGATTAAAATAAGTTCCCTTAACCCTAAAGGGCCAGCGAGGAAGATGAACTGTAGAATTCATCATCATCTTTCATTAGGAACTGGCAAAATTCCCTCGGTTTTCACCGAGGATCGAACCCAGGACTTTCAGGTCGACATTCAAGCATCTACACACACCACCCGATCATCCGTCCCACAGGATTAAAAATACATTTTGGAAAAAACAAAATCATCTGAAGATTTACTGTAAAAAAAAAAACAACAAAGGAGAAAATTATTGAAATTAACAGGAACTTTGTCAAAAATGCGTTAAAAAGTTGCAATTCTAAGACAGCGATTCTTATTTGTCAAAAATGCGTTCAAAAGATGAAATTCTAAGACATCGATTAGAGACCTGTGGGTAAGCGTAATCCAAGGGGCATCTGGAGAAAGTTTATGCAAGTGTATGCAGCGACTTATAAATTCCGTTTAAAACTATCAATATTTTGAAGAGTGTCGCCATTTTGCTGAGTAACACATCACCAAAACTACTGTACCTGCAGTGTCGCTTTAGGAAGGTGAGCACATTACATCATTAAGTACATCTATTCGCGATCTGACGTTTTAGGAGTTCGGGCGAGCATATTTTCGCAGCCTTTGGAGGGGTTACAGTCGCGAAGAAAGGTTGAGAACATCTGTTCTAAGAGACGATTATTGATGAAGAATTTAGAGAATTGTGAACTAGAAACGACTTGGAGAAATTGAAGTCACCAAACTTGGCTGAATGACCTCAAGTTGGTTCAAATTGCAATTTGTTTATTTTTTTTTTGAGTGACAAGAGAATTGAGTACATATCTATCTATCTCTCTGTCTCGATGTCTGTCTGTCTCTCTCTCTATATGTCCATCTGTCTCTCTATCTTTCTGCTGAAATGTATATCTATCTATGTGCCTGCATATCTGTAAGTTTTTTTTGTCTATCTATTTATGTATACATACATTTTCATGCGTTCTCACATAAACATATCTTACAAACATCCTATCAACCCAAACCATTGTAAAGAATCAACCGTAGGTAAAACTGGACACAATTAGCTCGCTAGAGTACTCTTTTTTAAAAACATAACAGAATACTAAAACGTCCAAAAAAAAAAAACAACAACATAAAACACCCATCGAATGTTCAGAAGACAAAGAATATAAAATTTTGTTTTTTCTCCGTTTTCATGGGCCCCCACCCCCTCGGGTCATTGTGTAGAGAGACATACGACATTCACACCCTTGACTGTACCTGTGCTATTTTCTACGTTCTTTCTTGTGTTAATTTGAGTTCATTGCTTTTCTTTTGGTGATGTTGCTTAGCTTGTGTAAAACTTATGCACTGAAACGTTTGTGCTTGCTGTAAATCTTTTATTTTATCTATCTATCTATCTATCTATCTATCTATCTATCTATCTATCTATCTATCTATCTATCTATCTATCTATCTATCTATCTATCTATCTATCTATCTATCTATCTATCTATCTATCTATCTATCTATCTATCTATCTTTCTATCCATCCATCCATCCATCCATCCATCCATCCATCCATCCATCCATCCATCCATCCATCCATCCATCCATCTATCTATCTATCTATCTATCTATCTATCTATCTATCTATCTATCTATCTATCTATCTATCTATCTATCTATCTATCTATCTATCTATCTATCTATCTATCTATCTATCTATCTATCTATTTATCTTTCTTTCTTTCTTTCTCGGTCTCTCTGTCTTCCTCTTTCTTTCTCTCTGTCTTACACGCCTACAAACACATTAATATATGTAATATAATATAATCTATCTTTCTATATCTACCCGTAGATATATATATATATATATATATATATATATATATAATAATAATAATAATAAGTCATAATATTACTACCTTGCTGGGAATATCACACCATTCAGAATAAAACATGATATTACAAGCAGACAGTTATAATGAAAAAGAATGTATTATTTAAATCTTCAATCAGAGGAACTAGCTAATTAAACATGCACAACATACGTGTTGATAGCAGACGACCAGTTTAAATGTATAGGTAAGTCTATCAGGTAATTGACAGAGAAATATTATTTCGTCGCTTGTCCTCTCCCAATTCTGTTTAAAAAAAAAAATGTGAATGATTTTTTTGCCTTCCTCACAACATTCTTAACGAAATAAAACAAAGGAAAAAAAAAAGAGACACAAGAGAGCTGAACAGGAAGGTGGGGGAGAGAGTGGGGGGAGCGGGAGGGGGGGTAAAGGGGGAGGGGTGTGCCTTAAGGCCAAACTTGAGACTGTGCAGACAAACGTGAGAAAATTGTCTTGTGTTATTTAGCAGAGACTTCATGACTGCATGACTGTGTCTTGATTATAAAAATAGCTAATGACGTAGGTGTAGCTTAACGGTCGGCAGCTGGTGGTCCGAGAACCATTACCGGTCCTTTTAGAAAGGTGTACTGGTCCACCTAACCCTAAAGTTCACGACGTCTGATCTGACTTTTTGATGCTTATGATAACTGTGTGTGTCCTTTTCTATTTTAGTACTGTGGTTTGCATGTGTATTTGCGTGTGTGTGTGTGTGAATTATCAATAATTTTAAGATGTTGTCTTCAATTATCTAATATGTCCATGCTCTATAACAAGTGTCCACTACCAATGGTCAGTTTACATAAGCCTTTTACTACTATGTGGGCATACTGAAGGCCACTATTTTAACTGGATCTTCTGGTTGGAACTTAACAGATCGGAGTACAGGATTATGTCTATAAATTGTTGTGTATTAGTTTGTGAGATGCGCAGCAGATTATTATCTTCTGTCAGAATGTAATATGTGGGTGTGAGAGCTGTGTTGGGTCAGTTAAGAGTGTTTGAATGGCA
Organism: Bulinus truncatus; assembly: GCA_021962125.1. NCBI lineage: Eukaryota > Metazoa > Mollusca > Gastropoda > Planorbidae > Bulinus > Bulinus truncatus. The sequence continues at coordinate 4,751,182 of JAGDYQ010000029.1, read as the reverse complement.
TGGCGTGGGTTTGATCGTGAAAAGGGTTGAAGATCAAAGTCGTGAATGGAGAGTGTCTGGAGTGACCAGTATGACCAGTGGAGCGTGGCTGTATTTGGTTGAAGAAATCAGGGGTTAGGAGGGAAGGTGATTGTAGGGGAAAGTGGAGAAGGGAGTTAAGCGAATAGTGAAGAGTTCATCGTTTGGGACAGTTGCTAGCTGACGAATGTAAAAGTTGGGCCGTTGGTGACTATACTATTTGTCTGGACTTTATTGTTATTTTGTCATCATTCTTTTTTATAGATTGGATGAATTAAACTTATATTATTTTGTTTTTATGAATACATTGTTCCTATTACTGACTGGATATTTGAAGTGTTCGCTGTTGTGCATAAGTGAGTGTTTTCTCAAGTGTCTTTTGGTGCGTGATGTTCAAGAGGCATTTGGGATGTTGATCTCAAAGAATACGACATATTATGAAGTATTAACGAAGGACGTACATTAGAGGCCCAATTAGATCCAAAACGCTACATTATAATCTCGAAGAAAGGTTTGTATTACAAAACGTCACATAAAAATTTCGAAGACAGGTTTGTATTACAAAACGCCACATAATAATCTCGAAGCAGGTTTGTATTAAATCACGCTCATACAAACACTGGAAACATTGCATCAAAAATATAAATAAACACACACACACATACCAACACAGAACACATCAAACACTATAAATACACAAACACATACAAACACGGAACTCATCACACAACACACACACTTTAAATACACAAACACATAACTCATCACACACATACAAACACATAACTCATCACACATCACACATATGCAAACACATAACTCATCACACATCACACACATACAAACACATAACTCATCACACATCACACACTTACAAACACATAACTCATCACGCACACACAAACACATAACTCATCACACACGTCACACATCACACACTTCAAATACACACATCACACAATATAAATACACACACACATATACACACACAGAATGCATCACACCAGTTCACATTCGCCATGCATTCATTATCCCTGCACCAATGGCACGTCACCTGTCATGTCGGACTTGGCTGGTCACGACAGATGAGACGCACCTATTACGTCATTATGTTAAACAGGTGAAAGGTCAGACGTGGAAGATTTTTGTTTTTGTTTTCTTGCTTCTCCTATGTGTAACTTTTGTTGAGGCATTTCACAAGGAAATGGAAGCATGACAAATTTGACTTCAACAACGACATGCGGGATGTCAACAGAAATGTATGAAAAGACTTTTCTAATAAAACTGATTGCTTAGATGGAAAGATTTTGTTATACAAGGAAACAAAATAAATAAAACTTAAAATAAACAAACAATTAGTAGCGTTCTAATTTTAAGCTTGAATTAATTAAAAACAAATTAAGAAACAAGGGTTTTACACTTTACTCTTTTTTTTTTAGCAGCAAACTGTTTACAAATTCTTGTTTCATATTAATCGGAACAATATTTTGTTGAGCCAAGTTTGGTGCAGAGATATCAAACATTCATGTATCGTTCATTCATCCACTGATCTGTTATCTCACTTAGCATCCATCCATCCATCCATCCATCCATCCATCCATCCATCCATCCATCTATCTATCTATCTATCTATCTATCTATCTATCTATCTATCTATCTATCTATCTATCTATCTATCTATCTATCTATCTATCTATCTATCTATCTATCTATCTATCTATCTATCTATCTATCTATCTATCTATCTATCTATCTATCTATCTATCTATCTATCTATCTATCCGTTTGTCTGTTTGTTTATATCTGTTTGTCTACCTGTCTCTCTGTCACTCTACCCATCTACCTCTACCTAATTATGTAAATAACATATCACGACGCCGTGACACATCTTGGAAGCAGTTCAACTCCTCAAGTCGGCATCGCCATAATGGTTACTTTATAATTTATGACCTGTCAAGAATCGATTTTGTGGAAAAGGAGGAATGGGGGGGGGGCAGCCCCGTAGCGTGAAAATTCTACAGGAGGGGCCAGGCATTCTACAGGACGGGCCAGGCATTCTACAGGACGGGCCAGGCATTCTACAGGAGGGGCCAGGCATTCTACAGCAGGGGCCAGGCAATAGCAGGGGAGGCAGGTAATACATTTTACTAAGTAGAACAAATAAGCAGGGGGGCAGACAAAATGCATGGGGTGTCCGGCCCCCTGCTTCCCCCCCCCCGGGCGCTACGGACACATTTGGGGTTTCCCCATTTTAAATTGAAAAAAAAAACATTTAAGACAGTTATAACTTTTTCCTGACTATTCGTGTGGTTTTGGTTTCTGTTGAATATAAAACAAATATTTCCTTGTGTCGTGTGTGTGTGGGGGGGGTCAAAGTTGAACCCACCTGCGCCCCACCCCCATCCCCAATGATGACGTTACGTTAGCTAATGAAGTTAGAGCGAGTGTATCACTACTAGTTAACGATAGCAGCACTGGGCAAAATATTCACAGAGAAGTACCAGTATAATTATCCAAGATTCAAGTAAAACTACTAGTAGTACACAAGGCTCAAGTACCAGTACAAGTACACTGGTTTTAAACATTTTCAAGTAGGCCTAAATCTACGAGTACAAAATACCCAAATTGCAAGTACGAGTACAAGTACTCACAAAAAGTACTGGAGTACTACTCGATTACAGGTACTTGCTCCCATGTACACCAATCTCTAAATATTAAAATATTGTCAACTAACTTATCATGTTCTTCTTTTAGAAATTCATTTACATTTACAAATAAATCATGTAGGCCTAACAAAATTAATGCACGAACAGACATTAGTAAGAATAGTAATGTTGACATACTGTCACTCCCCTTCCCCCTCCCCTCACACACCCCACGCACCAATACTCATCATTGAAGCGTAATACAGGTTAGAATACAAGTAGATTAAATTGTATGGCCTCACATTTCAAATCGGCCAACACTGTCAAGTGGTTGAGAGAAAGAAAAAAAAAGCCATAAGCAATATATATATATATATATATATATATATATATATCAGGCCAGCCAGATACATTTAAAAAAATGTGCCCAAAAGAAAAAAAAACAACGAATTGTCCCTGCTGTTTGTAGCTAGTTGTTATTATCTATTGACACAATAACAGTTTAAGTTTTAAGAGAAAAGCAATATTGTAAAATTGTTCCTGTTGATTGAGCCTAATATCTAATGATACCATTAACATTCTAGTTATAAACACTAATGGAATATTTTAAAATTACAGGTAACGTAAAAAGACTGTTTTTATGCAGATAATTATTAAACCAAAAGAAACCAGCGAGCTCATCTTTATATAAAAAAGAAACACCAAGAAAGAAAACAATTTATATAAATATACAAGATAAAAAAAATTTTTGAGTCAAAATTTCTGCGCCTAAAAGAAAGTGAACCACAAAAAACTTCTTTTTTAAAAAAAAAATGATTAGATTCAACAATGGACAATTTGGCCTACCTTTCTGTATGGCTCCTGTACTCAGTGCTGCTTGCACGTAAACACACAACTTGCCTGTTTGGACGATTGAGAAAAAAAAAACAACCCACCACACAACAAGCCTTTCATGGGAAGTGTGTGGGGGTCGGGAGACGAGTCGGTGTGACAGGACAACAAAAAACACAGCCTTGAAACCTCCCCCCTTCCCCCCCCCCCCACCTGTTTCTTTTCAACTGTGTAGCCTCGTCTAAATGAAGCTGTAAGATCGAATCGGACTAATAGGTGAAATTCCCGATCCATTTAGGTACTCCCCCCCCCCAAGGTAATTTAGAATGTTATATAAAGTTGTTTTTTTGTTGAAAGAAGTAGCCTACTTATTTATAAATAAACAAAATTAAAAAAAATAAATGTAAATAAAAATATTGACATTGAAAAGATACCAGGTAACGATTAGATCATGTCTATAAATAAATAAAATGCAACATAAGAATCTCGGAGACAGCTTTGTTTGTAAAATGAAACATAATAATCTCAAAGACAGCTCTGTATTACAAAATGCAACATAAGAATCTCAAAGACAGCTGTATTTATAAAATGAAACATAATAGTCTCGAAGACAGCTTTGTTTATAAAATGAAATATAATAATCTCGAAGACAGCTTTGTTTATGGAATATTTGTTTATAAAATGATAAACTCGAAGACAGCTTTGTTTATAAAATGAAACATAATAATCTTGAAGACAGCTTTGTTTACAAAATGCAACATAATAATCTCGAAGACAGCTTTGTTTATAAAATGAAAAAATAATAATCTCGAAAACAGCTTTGTTTATAAAATGAAAACATAATAATCTCGAAGACAGCTTTGTATTACAAAATGGAATATAATAATCTCGAAGACAGCTTTGTTTATAAAATGAAAACATAATAATCTCGAAGACAGCTTTGTTTATAAAATGCAACATAATAATCTCGAAGACAGCTTTGTATTACAAAATGCTATCAAAAACAAAACAAAGTTTCAATAAACGCAGCTAAATGACTATATGACTATATTAATGCTTTGTTGACTGACAAGCTGGTACAAAAGCAAAGAAAACAAAAACTAACAAACGTTTCGATGGACGGGTAAACACTTTAACAGAACAATCAGTCAAATTATTGATACATAGATGACTGAGATTTGGATCTGTTGACGACTTCCTGCTTGTTAAAGTAGCTGACAGATAAACTTCTATTAGTCACTATATCCATATATTATCCATGTATTAAGGGTGAAATCAGAACCGTCTCAACCATGGGACTTGCTAGGGGGTCCCATGTGGAATCGGGCCCCCATTTTTCTTGACCATTAATACACGTTATTTGATTTTTTTTTTGAGTTGTGGTCGTGGTAGACTGGTTAAGCCCAGGGGTCCATACGGTGTAGTTAGGTAGGACGGTTCTAAATGAAGCATACAGTTATTTATTTATCATCTGGTTTATTAGTTTAGTCCCTATCAGAACATTACCTCAACATAATAACAGGGCGACTTGTATGATTTTTTTTTTCCTTTATTTTTTTTTTACGCCGCCATTGCCAGCATGACAGGGTGTAGTGTGCCTACCACACCAGCATTGTTGGCGGCGCTGATGCACGTCTGCCATGCCTACAGGACGGCGGGGTGAGTGTGCCCGCTATCATCTGCCGGGATGCAGAAAGGATGGTTTTAAGACTTGCCCAAACTGGCCAGACCAGCAGGGTGTGTGTACTGCTGATTAGCCAGAATGGCAAAGGCAAGGGGTTTTTCCTGCCACTCGGACAGAGGGGAGGGTGTAGTGTGTCTGTACCCTAAGCCCGAAATGGCAGGCTGCGCAGGTGTCTGGGACAGAGTGGAAGGGTGTTGTGTGCCGACCACATTCGTCACCACCGCCAGCTGTGAATACTTCGGTTTCGTTTATTCCTCATTGACCACAGTACCACCATCCTCGCAAGAAGGTTTTTTTTTTTTTTAAATCCTGACTAGAGAATCCCAATGATCCATTTCCCGTAGATCATGGTATGTTTATCAGACCAGGATGGAGAGTTCATATAAAATCATGCCAAAATATTTATATAATACTCTTCAAAATGTCATCCAGACTGGAGGACGAGGCGTGAGTGTTTCCGGTCATTGTCATATTAATAGAAAATGCTATATAATGGTCCTATGTTTGTTGAATATAGTTAGCATAATCATCCATAATAAAATGACTACAAGTTTAAATATATAAAACATTCATTTTTATATATACTGTCGATTCCGCTTAATCGGGACACATCGGGACCGCGGCTTTTTGTCCCAAATAAGCGGCTGTCCCAACTAAGCGGTGTCCCAATTAAGCGGAATCCACTGTATATATATCGTATATGTTGTTAGTCTAATACTTTATACACATATATAAATATATATTCGTTTGTGTTTTGTATATAAAAAAAACATCAATAATTTTTTCTCTAAGAGTTATGACCGGCAACACTCACGCCTCGTCCCTGCACGGTCCAGTTAAGAAATTATGTCCCCTAGAAAGTTATGACGATGGGCGACAACCTAGTCAATGTTATTTATTATTGTCTGTATTCTTCACGCTTAGTCCTGATAAAAAATATTCGCCAAAGTATTTTAATTCCAACCTGTCAAAATTCCATAAGGGAGGGTATGCACTACTCAGTATAGTCCTGGAGTTGCCCGTTGTGCCTATGTCCTTTTGCGATGTAAGCAATGTGCAGCTGGAGTTAGAATTCAGAGGCCAAAAGACGCCATTGGACGCCACAATTAAGAAACAAGTAAAAATTGAGAATGGCGTCAAATCATCAAAGTCATACTCACAACTAATTCCCCCCCCCCTTTCCAAACATTTATGCGACGTGTAAAATTTACGCTCTCCTCTAACCCCCTCCCTCCCATTTATCTTCCCCAGCTAACACTTTCACTACCCTCCCATGTGAATGCCCCATCCCTAACTGACCATTCCAAAGTCCAAACCTCAGTAGAACAGACCAGGTTCTCAACCCAAGTTCACCACTGGGGTCGTTGATATACCAACAGTCCAAATAGTTTGTAGGGTCACTTTCGGTAACCCCTGGCCCGCCAACTGACCCTAGTTTTGACAAGATGCTAGTTTTTTACCTGGGACTCTGGATCAGAGTATTGTGCTGAGTGCTGACTCACTGTTGACAGACTTAGGATTTAGACGTAGCTGGTTAGGTGTCGACGGTCCTTGTAGTTAGACGTAGTGTAGTCGCTAGCAGTTGACAATGCCATACGTATTTAAATAAGTTTATATTTTTGTTTAGTTATTTTTGTTTACAAACCAATAATTGGCGTTGATATATATATATATATATATATATATATATATATATATATATATATATACTTGCAACTCTACATGTGACTCTACTTGCGACTCTACTTGTAACTCTACTTGTAACTCTACTTGTGACTCTACTTGCGAATCTATTTGTGACTCTACTTGTGACTCTACTTGTAACTGTACTTGTGACTCTACTTGTGACTCTACTAGTGACTCTACTTGCGACTCTACTTGCGGCTCTCATCGTATGTCTCGTTTGGAGTCCTAAGATAGCCATTGGTTAGTTGTTTTTTTTTTATCCTAGGGGGCGTGCTGTTTCATAAAAAAAACCCGCATACAGCAGTGGTAATGAGGGCCAGAAGATAAGGCCCGGTGAAGTAGACCCGTAGATATGAAGCTGTTTTAAAACATGAGTATGGCACACACCATCTAGAACAGGATTCACATATACTTTTTTGTGCAACATACAGGCACACTTTTACAATGACCAAAAAAAAAATACATTGTAAATTAATTCAATCTTTTCTATTTAAAACACTTCCTTTATCATTTTTAATAATTTTTTTTTCCATCCGCTAAAACCCCCAAGACGAAAGCATGTTGAGTCATCCCGTTTCCTGGAAATGTATCTCATTCAGACCTTGACATTGATGGTCACGCAACAGCTGGATGAAGACCTGTCTTTATAATCGTCTGACACCAGCGGTCATTTCTTTGTTTTTGTGGGTTTTTTTTACATCTAAGGGCGGCAATTTTACAATTAACTATGGGGGGCACCGTTACCTAAAAGTACCCTTTCTAATTCAGGGTATTTTAAAGTCAGGGATTCTCAACTAGTCGCTGGCTTACCCCAAGGGGAGTGGTGGAAAGTTTATGCAGGGGGTACGAAGGCGACATAGTAGCTCAAGATCCTATAATAAAATAAAAGTTTACCCAACCCAGGGGCGTATATCACATCAAGGCAGCAAGTTCAGGTTTGATTTGCCGCCCCTACTAGATCTGAAACGTCAATAATTTTTCAAGGGATTTAATTCCTTACCTAGCACTGCTCGTGCCGGGCAATTATCCCCCCGTTGTCAACGAGAGCACGAATTATTATGAAACTGGCCTAGACATGCGCAAAGCTAATTATAAAATCAGAGGCGGGGGTTAAAGGACCTAGGTCATTTAAAGACCAGGGCTCAGAAGTCAATATGGGGCTACTTAAAAAGAGAATTATATATGACTAGCTGCACCCTGCAAAACCTTTGCATAGAGATATATCCCTTTAGACTTGATCGGTAGGCTATGTTATTTTTTGGTTTCGGAGAGTTCCGATTTTTTCATGAATATATTTTAAACTGGAATACTGTTGTATTAATTCTTTACTTTCGATTTGACGCAAAGCGCCTTTCGCTTTTATACATATTATAGAATTCTTTTGGACTCTGTGGGGCCCCCACTTGAGTCTGGACATCTTGTCCGACGTTAAATCCGCCTCTGGATGAATAACAACGGAAAAGGAATTAAGATCTTAATGGAGAACAAGAGCTTAATAGGGAACAAGAGCTTAATAGGGAACAAGAGCTTAATAAGGAACAAGAGCTTAATAGGGAACAAGAGCTTAATAGAGAACAAGAACTTAATAGGGAGCAAGAGCTTAATAGGCAACAAGAGATTAACATGGAACATATCTTTCGAATATGTCATATTACATCACTACATTTGGAATCACCTTCTGTAAATAGATTGAACTAATAGTTTTCGCGTGAATGCATGTCATTCTTAGAATATGTCATACGTAATTGACAAAAATAGCCTACAACACTTACAGCAAAATAGGAAAACGTTCTTGTTTGTACGTTATTTATTTCATTCTTATAGATTAATGTTAGACTGTGTGTCATATGTGTCAGGCAGTCATATTATTAGTCTGTCATATATGTCAGTCTTTCATATGTGTCAGACAGTCATATTATTAGTCTGTCATATATGTCAGTCTTTCATATGTGTCAGTCAGTCATATTATTAGTCTGTCATATATGTCAGTCTTTCATATGTGTCAGACAGTCATATTATTAGTCTGTCATATATGTCAGTCTTTCATATGTGTCAGTCAGTCATATTATTAGTCTGTCATATATGTCAGTCTTTCATATGTGTCAGACAGTCATATTATTAGTCTGTCATATATGTCAGTCTTTCATGTGTGTCAGACAGTCATATGCGTCAGTCATAATCGTCAGTCTTATTTGTAAGTCTGTCTTCTGTGTCTGACAGTCTTGGTGTCAATATGCCATTATTTGAAGTTTATCTTATACTGCATTGTTTAATTTTTTTTAATATGCCTGCAAAAAAAAAAAATAAAATCTGTTTAGATTTTGTCATCAAAATTCATCATTCATGTACGGACAGGGGGCGTAGTCTTCTAGACATGACCTTTAACCCTCCTAGATCAGTAAGCAGAAGATGTTCATGCCTTTATCTGTTGAGAGCAGTCATTGCCTGCGTAAAATTTGAACAAACTGTACAATGTATGCTATGATTAAAGCAAACACACACACACACACACACACACACACACACACACACACACATATATATATATATATATATATATATAAAGCCCCGTAGCGTGAAAATTCTACAGCAGGGGCCATGCAATAGCGGGGGGGGGCAGGTAATATATTTTACTAAGTAGAACGAATAAGCAGAGGGGGGGCCAGACAAAACGTATGGGGGCCCGGCCTACCTGGCCCTCCCGCATGCTACGGGCCTGGGTTTGGGGACCATAATTAGAGTCGATTTACATCATTATTCACCCCTTCCCCTATGGGCAAACAGCCACTCAAATGCATGACCTGTGTATGATCGATTAGCAAGTCCCCCTCTACTTAGCCCCACCTCCACGACCCTCAAGGCTCAATGTGCCCTGGTAATAAAACTGAACATCCTTAGACATTTTTTTTTGTTCCTTTTAAATCATGATAATTGTTCACAATCACAAAAAGTATGTGCCAACGAGTATATATATATATATATATATATATATGCTGTTGTTACATATAATTAAGTGTGTCTTACCAGACGTTTTCTCCCAGCAAGTCTGCATCCCCCCCCCCCCATCTTTATTTATGTTTAAACCCTCGGCAAAAGTACAATCTATCATCGAAATCAAACCATCTTACCTTTTAAGCAGATTTTATTTCCCGCCTGATCGCATGTGTAGTAGTGACCTGACCCAGTGTCCTGGGAGTCACAGTAGACGTCGCACGCTGAAGTGAAGTAGTTGGGGTCGCAGTACATTCGAAATTTGTAGGACACACTGTATACACATTGGAAAAATAACAACAACAACAATAATAACAATAAATAACGTAACAACAAAATTGTAGCATTGTGCGAACAAAAAATAAATAAGTCAAGGATAAAATACAAATCAGTCTGAGAGGGTGGAAAAAATTGGAACCGTAGTGCGCGAGTATTTGGTTAGAAAATTTAAAGCCGCTCATTGCCTATGAAAATATTCACAATCAGAATGAAATCAAGATCTATAAAGACTATGGGTTGTTTATTGGCTATATGTCGTAATTCATGACTTAAAATTTGATGCTACGCCAACATGCATAAGTGGTCCGAGGGGAAAGAAAGCCAAAATAATGTTTGGGCTGGGGAATAATAACCGTTAGGAAATGTATTGGTCACTGTGGTCCGAAGGTATGGTGATCGCTGCTTAGCCTGTCTGGAAATGTCCTATTTAGTTTTCAATCAGTTCAAGCTTTTATCCAGCTGGCGTTCACTCTCGTTTCATGCTAAACATATAATTTGATTCCGATTGTATCTTCAGGGTACAGTTTCGTACAAGGTGATTAGAGAAATTCTATGAAAAACTGAACGAACATTTCGAAATGAAAAGTACCAACAGAGATATACCTGAATCCAGATTGATTTAACCAGCCATGAGTCCAAATTGATTCTTCTTTTGACGGGTATACGTTGTGTAGATTGGTTCCCATGGTAACCAAGGTGTCATCGTTAATGAGGTTCCAGTCTCTGACTTTAAAGGCCAGCATGACCTCAGAGTCCTTTAGTCAAAAGTAAATTAAAAAAAAACAACAAAAAAACTAACAAACTATATGGTGATATTTTGGTGATATCTCTATCTGAAAGCCTTCTGAATGGGAATTTAAAAATCTATCCATCTTTCTATCAATATGTCTACTATATCAATCTATCTATCTATCTATCTATCTATCTATCTATCTATCTATCTATCTATCTATCTATCTATCTATCTATCTATCTATCTATCTATCTATCTATCTATCTATCTATCTATCTATCTATCTATCTATCTATCTATCTATCTATCTATCTATCTATCTATCTGTCTGTCTGTCTGTCTGTCTGTCTGTCTATCTATCTATCTATCTATCTATCTATCTGTCTGTCTCTCTGTCTGTTTGTCTGTCTGTCTATGTATATATCTATCTATCTATCTGTCTATTCATCTATTTCTGGTAAAAGCATTTACTTAAAAAAAAACTAAAAATGACCACTGAATCCACTGACCAGAATTCTCTTGGTGGAGGCAATCAAAGGGTTGGCCACGCCCTTCATGTCCGACCCAAACGTGATATCGTTCGTGTTCATCCAGTGCCTTGTCTCACCCAGATGAAGATAATGGCAGCTGCCAGTGGTCACTGACGGACTGTGGAGAGATGCAAAATAAGACTCATGAGTACTCATGACTTCTAGGCTACGAATAGCCTGATTTGAACGGGGTTGAGCCCATTTAACGCTGTGCCCAGTTAGCTATTTGTCCCGGTTTCACTGACCAGTTAGCTGTTTGTCCCGGTTTTACTGACCAGTTAATGAGTATACTTGAAAAAACAAGCAATCTAAGCCTGTTCCATTCTGGACACAGGACGTGTTAGAGCATTTTCAGGACGGTGCATCGAGACCAGTCACGTGACCTATATGTGACTGAAATAGGACCCATAATTGAAACATTCTAAATTGTAGTTATTTAATCGTCCGAAAACTCCGTCAATTGTTGTTTTATATAAAGTACGGGAAGTAAGTCATGTTGAATAACTGTTACAAAAATAAATAATGATTACGCCCCTTTGATTAGCTTTTATTATTTATATTTAAAATATAAGCAAAACGGTACATAAAAAACTCTTATATTTTGGCCCTGAGAGGTCAAATCGCAAAATGGACTTTTGATGTACACTTGGCAGGCCAAGACCTACACAATGATATATACATCGTGGGTCTAGGAATTATGGTTGCTGAGATATAGGGCGGTCCATTATTAATATAGCTTATATAGTAAAAAACGGTACTTTATAAGGCCCCTTTTACGGCCCTGAGAGGTCAGATCGCGAAATGGAAAAAAGTCATTTCTTGGCAGGCCAAGGCCTACAAAATGATATATATATCATGGGTCTAGGACTTATGATTGTTGAGATCTAGGGTGATGACGGACAGGGTGATGACGGACGGACGGACAGACAGACAAAACGGGACAATAGAGCATTTTTTTTCGAAAATGCTCTAAAAATTCTACGTTAAATTATTATGTAAACTTTCCAGATTTTGAGTTAAAAAAATATTGTACATCATTGGGTTTGTGTCGGATTTACTTGAAAGTATTACGATGGCGGAATGTTGTTATGGTACATTCAAAAAGAGTTATAATACAAATAATGATAACATTTTGAAATTTATGATTACAAGTTGTTTTTATGTCACAATATACAGCAGAAAACTTGAAAATGTAGCTGGATTTTAAAAAAAAAAAAGTTACAATTTTGACATTAGAACGAGAGAGATCGCAATGAAATTCAAAATTTTGAAATATTGACTTAGGGGTTGTTCACACACACACACACACACACACACATATATATATATATATATACACACACATTTAAGTGTGGGTAGGGTATGGGCACGGCTTTTGTTATAATCCAGTTGTATGTATAATAAGGTGGTTGATGGATACATATAAATAATTATTTGATGAAAAATATTAAAACATAATTCCTTAAAAAAGATGATGGGTGGGGGGTTGATTTTTTTTGAATAGGAGATGAGGAAGAGGAAGGGGGGGGTGAGAGAATTTTGTTATAATGGGAAAAGGGGGGGGGGGGGCTACAGAGACAGGATGAACCCTACTTCATTTGAACCCGATGGCCTATATTGGCTTTAGGATGGGAACTTAACTATAATAAGTGAAAAGCCCTAAAATGTTTTGCCTTATTTTATTTATTTTTTTTTTGTTGCTATTCATTCAGACAAAAATAAATGTTTAGAAAAAAAAAACGAGAAGTCATTAAACCATGAAATACCTTGAAAAAAAAATACAGCTAACGAGATTTGGGGGCGAAGGGGGGCGGGTCAGACTTACATCGTTTGTGGCCGACCCAGACAGAAACTGAACTTCGGGTCACACTTATTGGTGTTCCAGTACTCGGTGCAGCTGTCCAGGTATCGAATAAAGTGAACTTCGATACGACCTGAACCGATTACCACCTGGAAAAAACAAAAAAAAAAAACAGCGGACATTTTTTTTTTATGTTCTTACAAGTCGATCACCCGCGCGCTGCACACAGCAGACGACAACAAGTGATGGAACAGATTAAAACCACATTGAATTAAAAATTAAAATTGTTGAATTGGAATAAATAAGAATGGATTCAATGAAATATGTAGAAAGTAAAAAAAAATATTATAATAATTTGCACTTTGTAATGCAGATGTGGAATAAATGATGATAATAACGTCTTACATGTCTAATTACCATGATGTGGACCTAATCAGGGCTCGATTTACCGTCGGGGATGCCGAGGATATCACCGGCACTGATACCTGTCATCCCCGGCTCTGCTTTAGCTAATGTATCCCTGCCGGGGATGAAACCATAGACATTTATCCCCGGCTCTGCAGAAATTTTTTTTCATCCCCGATGGCACTGATATTTTCTTAAAACAAACACTGGACCTAGCATACTCTCGTTCACGGAAGATGACTAATTACAGAGCTAGATTTACATTTTCTTAGAACTTTCGGAAGCAATCAATTCTTAATGACTTTTCCTGCATTCCTGCCGTGAGAATAGGGATATAAATTTAATGTATTACAGATAGATTTCTTTCACCCCTGAGAAATCTAAATATATTTTTGTTTGTCATGGTATTAATATCATGTAGGAATATCAAGTAGGATTATCATGTAGGCTTATCATGTAAGATAGTCATGTAGGAATATCATGTAGGATTATCATATAAGTTCATCATGTAGAATTGCCATGTAGGATTATCATGTAAGATCATCATGTAGGAATATCATGCAGGAATCTCATGTAAGATCATCATGTAGGATTATCCTGTAGGATTATCATGTAAGATCATCATGTAGGATTACCATGTAGGATTACCATGTAAGATCATCATGTAAGATTACAATGTAGGATTACCATGTAGAATTACCATGTAGGATTACCATGTAGGATTACCATGTAGAATTACCATATATGGTTACCATGTATGATTATTATGTATGATTACCATATAGGATTACCATATAGGATTACCATGTGGGATTACCATGTGGGATTACCATGTAGAATTACCATTAGGATTATCCGTAACGAAGGTTCACATCATACCTTTTATAAGCTATGTGTGTGTGTGTGTGTGGTGGGGTGATGTGATGGGGGGAGGGGGTTGGATATCCACCTTGCGTCAGTCTTTACTCGTCAGGTAAAAGTGATGACCGAATCATGTCGGGATTCAAGGTATAAAGTAAATGAGAAATGTCTTTAATAAGACTGTAACTTTTCCAGATAAAATCGTGTCCTGCATTATTTTGATCGGACACTGAACTACTCCAGAGTGAAAGAGAGACAGTCCTAGTATTGCACACTAATTACAAAAAATCATTGTCTATTTAACCAAACTGAGTGATATTAAATAATTCCTAATCAGGCCCTGCATTTTCTAAGTTCGGCCCTGCACATTTGTGCGCTTCTAAAGTTATGATCATTAAATGTCTACAATTTGTGTCCTTGTCAACTGGACACAATCTACGTTTTTTTTTTCTCTTAAAAGACACCGACTCTTAAAATGTGCCCCACACCAGCCCGTTGATATATTCAAAATGTATCATTATAAGAAACTTACTTGCAGACAAATCATCAAAATCAAAATTAAGAACTGAAACATTCTGCAACTTAGACTGGTGGTATCCATGGATAAATAGGTACAGGTAAATAAAAACTCACACTCAAAGTACTGGAACTGTCACATCGAAAATATATAACTTAGAATCTCGCAATGTATCATTTGTCAACGTACAATTGGACGGTTTGCTCCAACATTAGTGTGTGGATATGTTATTATTATTATATTGGACTACAATTATCTTATAATATTGATTGTAAAACTCTGTTGGGCGCGTCATTACTAATTATAGCTCAAGACTACGAGACACAGTCGTGTTCAACAATATAATATAATAATAGCGATTTGGGCGTTGCGTTAAATCGAAAGTAAAGAATTAAATACAACAGTATTCCAGTTTAAAATACAATCATGAAAAAAAAAATCGGATCTGCCCGAAACCAAAAAAATAACCTCGCCTGCCGATCAAGCCTAAGGGGATATAACTCTATGCAAAGATTTTGCAGGGTACAGCTAGTTTAAGATGATTATACCAGGGTGTCTCAACTCTCAAACCTTTCAAACTAATCTCCTACCACCACCATTCCCTAGTTAGTATCACATAAACATCAATGGCAACCGCTTTTCATTGGCAGTGTCCTATTGCCTGATTCCATGTTTGTTTGTTTTCCTTTTCAATCATACACCCTTTTAAAGATATCTTACATGTGTTAGATGATTATGAATATGATTCCCGGTGTATGATAATCTTGTACAGCTACTGATGCATTAAGTTTTTTGTGTAACTATAGCAAGAACCTACATATTATGGTTTACAGTTGTGGGATAGATAAATGCGTGTTTTCAAAATTCTTCTTTTTTATTAATTCAGAAATTAAAAACCATTACAAAGTTTCGCAGTCAACACATTCAAAAATACATGTATATTTATTAGGGCTGTACCGGATTGTAATTTTTAGATCCTGCAGGAATCGGAGCCGGAATCGGAACAGGAACCCGATTTTACCAAATTAAATAGCAACTCTTCCGAACGAAGTAGTAAGTCCTCGCCTAACATAAAAAAGATGTAAGAATGAAAAATATAATAAAAATTTAGCTTTTAAGTTCTAGATAGCAAAAAACAGTATTAACCATTTAGATCTTGAAGAATGTGACTAAAACCCCTTCCCCAATCTTGAGTTAAGAAAGATAACTGTCAAAATAGCAGGTTCTTTGTTTTAAAAATTTATTCTAATAAAGCTGTACCTAATTTAACTTGATTTGTATTAAAATCAAACAAAGAAATGGGTAACATATCTTAGAAAGTATAATAAACATGTTTATTAATAAATGAATTCAAATATATATATATATATATATATATATATATATATATATATATATATATATATATATACTAGTTGCAAGTACCCGGCTTTTGCCCGGGTTTAAAATAAGGTTTTCTGTTTACCTTCTGTTTTCTCCCTACCCCCTCTCCTCCTTCCTCTCTCTCTCCCTCCCTCCCTCCCCCTCCCCTCTCTGCCTTTCCCTCCCTTCTTTCTCCCTCCCTCACTCTCTCCCATCTCTCTCCGTCCCTCTCCCTCGATCCCTCTCCCCCTCCTTCTCTCCCCCGTTCATCCCTCCCTCCCCCCTCCTTCCTCTCTCTCCCTCCCTGCCCCCTCTTTCTCCTTTATCTCTTCCTCCCATTTCTCCCATCCTCTCTCTCTCCTTCCTCCCCTCTCTCCCTTCCCCAAAAACCCCTCTCTCCCTCCCATTCTCCCTCCCTCCGCTTTCCACCTCTCTCTCTCCCTACCCTCTCTCCCCCTTCCTCCCTCCCTCATTCCCTCTCTCTTCCTCCCTGCCCCCCTCTTTATCTCTCTCCCTCCCTCCCTACCCCTCTCCCTCCCTTCCTTTCTCTCTCCCTCTCCCCCTGCCCCTCTCCCCCTGCTCCCTCTCCCCCTGCTCCCTCTCCCCATCCTCTCTCCCCCTCCTTTCTCCCCCTGTTCATCCCCCCTCCCTCCCTCCCTCCTACCCTCCTTCCTTCTCTCTCCCCTGCCCCCTCTCTCTCTCTTATCTCTCTCTCTCTCCCCCCCTCTCTCTCTCTCTGTCTCTCTCCCTCTCTCTCTCTCTCTCTCTCACTTCTTCTAAAATCCTTCTTCATTCCTTTACCTCCCTCAAACTGTACAAATCAGAGAGCATGAAAAAACATCAACAATTCTTTGCATCACAAAGGCACAATACAACACCAGCGCGCAAGTTCTATTCAATCATAGGGAAATGACGTCACAGAGGAATTTTATTTATGGCGCCGTCGAGATTACTTTAATATAGTAAAATACTAAAATAAAAAAAAATTAATTACAATTAAACTACCCATCGAGATGAAACTAAACCTGTCCTATAACCATCCCCATGTAATTATGTGTATGTGTAACAAATTTCACGTTATTTGTTTGTCTGGATCTTGAGTTATAAGGGAACAGACAGACAGACAGACAGACAGACATACAACAAATGCGTCTTATAAGTATATATATATATATATACATATATATATATATATATATATATATATATATATATATATATATATATATACTGTGGCACCACCCGATAGTTCATTTTCTTTACTTTTCCATAGTGACGTCACAAAACCTTGTTATTTCATTCATACTTTCCTTTAAATCATTACCTGACTATTTCCCATAAAACGCAAATTAAAATGCATTTCAAATCTCATCAATATCACTTTAATGTTCAATTAAAAATGTATCTTCACGTTATTTATCTAACTATGCGAGGAATTTTATCCAAATCGTGACAAAATCCACTTAATTAAAAAAAAATTGCAGAAAAATAAATTATTGACCTACTTTTAAACTGTAATCACCCAAAAATAGATCGTTGTCTTCTCTTTAAAGAATGTATAACTTGTATAACTTTAACTTGTATAGCTAAATATAGTTTAAAGAAAACACGGAATCAAAAGTAGCGGAAGGTAAGGTGTCGTATTACTACTAGACTAAATAGGATTAAAATCTCCCTATTTAATATATTTTTACTTACATACATAACTAAAAGCGATCAACGTTATTGTAGTTTTAAAAAAGCAAAGGAAGTTATTGTTTTAATTTAATTTTATAGCGCTTAATATTTCAAAAGTATGTTGCGCTAAAAAAATTTCTTACAAATTTCAAACAACAAAGAAATCCTGCTTAAATCCGGCACATTTTAACCGGAACTGGAATCGGAGCCGGATTGGTTAAAAGTGCCGGAATCCGGCTTAACAGGAACCGGAATCGGATTCCGGTACAGCCCTAATATTTATGTATTGCGCTCATGCTCCTCCATCTTCTATTTATTTAGGCTGAGAGCTTAGTCTTGACCTAACATGTGTTTTCAATAAAGTACATGTTTCCAAGCCCACAATGAGGCTTAGGGGCCTCTTAATCGAAGTCTCCCACCCGATGCCAAGTCATGATAATAGCAGATTACTGTACCAGATTACTGTACCAGATTACTGTCCAGATTACTGCACTAGGCTACTGTACCAGGTTACCGCACCAGGTTACTGTACCAGATTACCGTACCAGATTACTGCACCAGGTTACTGTACCAGATTACTGCACCATGTTACTGTAGCCGACTATTGTACCTTGTTACTGTATCAGATTACTTAACCAGATTACCGTACCAGGTTACCGCACCAGGTTACTGTACCAGATTACCGTACCAGATTACTGCACCAGGTTACTGTACCAGGTTACTATACCAGGTTACTGCGCCAGGTTACAGCACCAGGTTACCGCACCAGGTTACTGTACCAGATTACTGTACCAGATTACTGTACCCGACAAAACACAATACAGCCAGGACTGCAATGGAAGTTAATCATACAACTGGCCTAGCTGCAGATTTCGACCAGTTATGACCTACACACCAGATGAGCCCCCCCCCCCACCCCCGTCTCACAGCCACCAAGATAACTCAACCTGCATTAAACAATGTGAGGATCCAAGGTCCATAAATCAAAACACAACATTTGACTGCCGGGGGGGGGGGGGGGGAGAAACATGATACGACAGAAAACACTTGCCTATATAAAAATATATTCACTCAGCTAATGGTGGTCACATGTTAGCTCTCTTACTCTGTATCCAGTAAATAGACGCGGCAAAGAGTGTAGATGAGAGTGTGTGTGTGTGTGTGTGTGTGTGTGTGTGTGTGTGTGTGTAGAGAAGGGTGGGCTGACAAAAGAAACAAAAAATGCAGCTCGAACAAAAGTTCAGGGACACCCTTCCAAAAAAAAAAAAAGGACCCCCCCCCCTGTGGGATACGTCATTTGGTCAATACAAATCTAGGCTGTCGGTGAGTATTTGTGAGTATTTGTGAGTATTTGTGAGTATTTGTGAGTATGTGTGAGTATTTGTGAGTATTTGTGAGTATTTGTGAGTATGTGTGAGTATTTGTGAGTATTTGTGAGTATTTGTGAGTATTTGTGAGTATTTGTGAGTATTTGTGATTAGAGAAGCCTCAGCTAGTAGAGATGGTCTTTGAGGGGTGGAGGGGGGGGAAGAGGTGAAGGTGGGCTTGTCTCAACAGTTAAAGTGTTTCTTAAAGAATGTATCTGAGTTGTTTTAATACGCATCTCATGTTTTAGACACTACCTATGTCGTATTGTTTTCTTCCTTCTAGATCTATGTTTGATTAAGTCTGATAGAGCCACACACTGGCACACACTCTCAAAGTTATTTCGTTACAGAAACTGTATTTCTCAACCTGTTATTTATCTTTTCGTAAACAAGGACGTGATATGTAATGCTCTTTTCATTAAAACACAAAGAGCAGCCGAATGATTGAACTTTGACCCCATCACATGTCTGTTTAATGCCTCAGCAAGTCGCCATAATTATATATATATATATATTTATATATATATATATATATATATATATATATATATATATACACATACACACACACACATGCACACAAACAGAAATAACAAGGGAATTAATTATTTGTTTGACTATTTCTTTATCATTACTTCCCTTGTTTGTTTGTTTTTTTTTGTCATGTAATCGTCACCGATTGTCTCAACTTGATTTGTGTGTTTTTACATCAACATTTTTTTGACTTCATTATTTTTACGCTATTGCTGGTATGAATAGATTCTGACATCTGAATTACGTATTCAGTCCATCTAAGCAACGTTTGATTTTTTTTTTTATTTTTGACTTCCCCTCCGTTTAGTTAGGTATCTTCAAATAACCTTTTTTTTAAAAAATAAAATATATATATATTTAAAATCCTTTAGACATCGCCAAGGCGAAAAATTAATCAAAATTACAAAATTTAAATTTGATATTTGATTAAGTCTTTTTTTTTTATCTAAATGACGTCGGGTATTGGTTTATTTTACAAGGTCCCGGATGTTGATGTGCAATCATAAGGCCAAGGGTTGTATTTTGGAGAACTAGGTCAGTAAGTTTCAGTGTTAAGTTTGACTAGAAAACTACTTTGATAAACAATCTGTCGTATTTTACTTCCCTCATGGTGTAAAATGTGTTTATGGTGTAAAATGTGTGTATGGTGTACATTATGTTTTTGGTGTAATTTATTCCTCATAAATTAGAAATTTTTTTTGAGGGTAGAGTGAGTTTTATGGTTAAAGACAATTTTTTTTTTGTTCTGTAATAATAATTTCATAAGATCACCAGTTTTTATGATTTTGTACAGGCTGCGTTTCCAACTGTTCAAAATACTGTCGTTAGCATATCGTCAAATTTGGGTGGGGAGAGGCGGGTTGCTAGACTTAATCTTCTACATGTACGCATTCCATTCTGATGAAAACTCCATGAAATGAACAAAGTTTACTTTAAAATTAAATACTTCTCCTAGAAAACTGTGGCATATTTATTGTTTTGTTTTTGATTATATGAATGCATTCCTCGCAAATAGGCTCATACAAGGCAACCCCGCCCCACCCCCCATCCATTTTTTTTTCTCCTATTGTATTTCAAAAAAATGTTCATTGTTAGGAGAGTATTTGAGTGCCCAGGGCTGGCGGACCACAGTGTGGACTGTGGCCTGTGGACTCGTCCAGTAAGTTGTTTGCCATAGGGCTGAAGCATTTCCCTGATGCTGAGGAACACAGCGAGTTTAATTTCATGGGGGAGGGGGGGGGGGCGGGGTGGGGGTTCTAAGAGACGAAGTTGTTGCTCGCGGATAAACCGAGAGAGTTCAAAGAGAGAGAGTAAGAGCCGTGCCAAACCTAGGGATTAAGGAGGCCCCGGGGGGGGGGGGGTGGGGCTTGACCTCTTTTGAGCCTCTGCATTTTGACACTATGATATGAGATAATGTACTTAACATATAATTTGAAAAAAAATTTAGGCGCCACCGCCCCCCCCCGCCCCCTCAAGCCGGGGGCCGGATGGGGACTTTCGAATTAGGACCCCCCTTCTACCCCCACTCTAGGTATGCCTCTGAGAGAGAGAGAGAGAGAGAGAGAGAGAGAGAGAGAGAGAGAGAGAGAGAGAAGAGAGAAGAGATAGGATAGTACTAAAGATATTGAAGACAATATTTCCGTAATCATCCATATGTATGAACGATCCAAAACATTTGTCTAAAGTTCTATTCAATACAACTTCTAATGTTTATCATTGTTGTATTCAATACAACTGCTATTATTTATCATTGTTGTATTCAATACAACTTCTATTATTTATCATTGTTGTATTCAATACAACTTCTATTCTTTATCATTGTTGTATTCAATACAACTTCTATTGTTTATCATTGTTGTATTCAATACAACTTCTATTCTTTATCATTGTTGTATTCAATACAACTTCTATTGTTTATCATTGTTGTATTAAATACAACTGCTGTTGTTTATCATTGTTGTATTCAATACAACTGCTATTGTTTATCATTGTTGTATTCAATACAACTTCTATTGTTTATCATTGTTGTATTCAATACAACTGCTATTATTTATCATTGTTGTATTCAATACAACTTCTATTGTTTATCATTGTTGTATTCAATACAACTTCTATTCTTTATCATTGTTGTATTCAATACAACTTCTATTGTTTATCATTGTTGTATTAAATACAACTGCTGTTGTTTATCATTGTTGTATTCAATACAACTGCTATTGTTTATCATTGTTGTATTCAATACAACTTCTATTGTTTATCATTGTTGTATTCAATACAACTTCTATTGTTGATCATTGTTGTATTCAATACAACTTCTATTGTTTATCCATATTTAGATGCTTGACTTTTAGAAAGCCAGTGATATTAATGGCGAGATTTGTTTAGTCAACGGCAGAGGATTTTTTTAAACAGTGATACGTTTTCTGTATGATCAGGCCCGTAGCCAGGTCAAAGTAAGCAGGGAAGCACCAATACCCAGCAAGGGGGCACCTTCCCTTTTTCTTTATTTTTTTCCTCTTTTTTTTTCTTTTTTAAGCGGGGGGGGGGCACTCCACACTTAGCGGGAGGGGGGGCACGGCCCCACAGGTTCCGCCCCCCCTTGGCTACGGGGCTGTGTATGATGCACGGGTGGCAGGCATTATTTTCAGGGACCATGCATGTAACCACATAATACAATCAGCATGACTGACATACGTATCGGTTCAAATCGGTCATGCACTTTAATTAAAACAGCTGCGAGCGGTGTCAATTCAGTAACGCTGTGTTTTAGTTTCAGTAGGTAAGAGTACATACACACAGCAGTATGCTATTGCTCGAGTTTGTTTACCTTATGAACAAATCAAGGGGACATAAACTTACATCAAGTGGATACATATTTTTTGTCATCTGTGAACAGATGTGAATAAGACTTATCGTGGGATGGGGGGGGGGGGGTAGGGTGTGGTATTCAGATGAGATATTTGTCTTAATTACGGAGGATGGTACTTAACATTTATTACAACCAACGAATGAGTGCAGCAGTTTATACCAGCCACCAGCTACATCATACACCATTTTATTTTGGTTAACGGGAAATTATGATATTTCGTTATTTTATTTTCAGGACTATTTTCAGAACTGTTTTCAGTTAATACCATTGCAAAAAAATCGTAATAGCGAGAAGAGTAGACCTACATGTATTTGTAAACAAAGCAGCCAAAATTGTAGTAAACACGGTACCAGTATAGGTTTCAAGTTACATGGATTGTAATTGTGTGTGTACGTGCGTGTGTGTGTATTAATGTGTGTATGCGTTTGTGTACAAATATGTGTATGCGTGTGTGTATAAATATGTGTGTATATGTTCACTTATTCATGTCTATATGTCCGTGTTTGTATGTGGATATGTTAGTGTGTGTATGTGGATATGTTCGTGTTTGTATGTGGATATGCTCGAGTTTGTATGTTGATATGCTCGAGTTTGTATGTGGATGTGTTCGTGTTTGTATGTGGATGTGTTCGTGTTTGTATGTGGATGTGTTCGTGTTTGTATGTGGATATGTTTCCACCAGTTTACAAAAGTGTCAACAAAGGTCAGCTGTATTAACATAGGGGTCATCGATTAGACCTTGTACTGACCAGGACTTGAACCTAGGACCGTAAGTTAGCCTGTCGGAAGATCTACCACACTGCCATCCAGCAATCATAAGATAGACAGATAGCTAGTCTATAACGTGGACTCGTTGAAAAACTAAGGATAAAGAGATTGACAGACAGAATTACTCGTTTATACCAATTCATCAGTTTTCAAGAATCACTGAGAACATCATGGCTTCCTTTCTCTAGAACTAGCACACCCACAAAATCAAGCTTATAATTTATTGAAGATGTGCCAAGTCTAATATTGATTGACTCTTGAAATGGATACGCATGGGTTAGACATCTACGGAAATAGACCGGCAATTCTTGTTCTAACTGAACCGTTAGCATTGTTTTTGTGTGTGTTAAACCCATCTTTCAAATTACTAATTAATATATTTATGCTGATTTGTCTTACTTACTGCTTTCTTAGCACCTATTCTTTTCAGTTGTCTTAGCGAGTACTTTCATATGAGTATGCATGTTGATCTAATAGCTTTGATTCTGCTGTCACACGGTGGTATGTTATTATGGTCACACCCTGGTGAATTCAGGATTGAATAGCAGGGGGGTGTTTGTCAGTCAGGTTTTTAGTACATTATAGACCAAAAACATTATATATGTTTGTGTAACATTATCCGCGTGTTGATGGTATTACTGTTATTTAGAAAGTATGTCATTAGTGCAGGTTTTTTTTGTTAGTGCATGTTTTCGACTGGTATCTTGTTTGTCCGTCCAGCGAGCAAAGTCGCTAGTATAAATAGGCGGCGGCTAACTGCAAGGAGAGTGGGGTCCCCTTTTAACAGGGGCGTCATTTCGGGTAGGGCTAAATAGTTGCGCCAGTTTCGGCACCATTTTTTGGTGTTTTTTTTTTTTGTTTTTGTGACGTTTTATTCATCTTCAGTGTTTTATATAACGTAACAACAAGAAATAACGCTTACAAATAAAAAAAAAAATGGAAGTAGATTTTAACCTTTCCTTTTTGAATTTTACTTATCTGGATAGGAGTGGTGGCAAGACAGGGGGAGTGGGTGGCAGGGGTTCGATGGTTTACTTGATGAACGAATTTTTTTATAAGATCCAAAATTGTGCATTATGACAGATCTTACCAAAGTTAGTTTAGTAATACGGGTCTCTGAGCCTCATATAGTTGACACAGAAATTGAACGTAAAGACGATGAAGTGACCATTCGAACACTGTAACAGTTAATTTTAGTCCTATCGCCTAACTCTGTGTTTAAGATGTATAATAATAGTTAAAGTTAAGTTTTAAAATATCACCAAATTACAGCTATACCAGTGGTAAAGTTCCCTTAGCCCTAGAGGGCCATCGGGGCAGATGAAGTGTAGAATTCATCTGTTTCTAAAACCTCGGCATATGAAGGGATTGTGTGGTTAGCACAACGCCCAGCCGCCTTTACTTCCCCAACTTAAAGTCAGGTACCCAATTAAAGCTGGGTGGACTTGTGGGACGACTTTGAAACACATTTCACCTGGGAAAATTCCCCATGGTTCTCACCGAGGATCTCAGGTTGACAGTCGAGTATCTACGCCACCCGGCCATCCATCCCACTAATACCAGTAGTGGCGAAACTTTTTGGGGCCGCGTACTAAAAATTCAACCAAAATAAAAAAGACATAACCTCACTTATTTATAGCAAAGTGCCAACACTCCAATTAAAATGAAATGAAGTGACATTTTAGTGGCGTGGCGACCAGATGAAACTCTGCAGTGCCGAGTGTGGCTCGCGTGACAAAGTTTCACCACCACTGAACTCGACGAACACATATATAAATAGCAATACAGTGGCGTAGTGAGTGGGGGACATGGGGGCATCAGGCCCAAGGCGCTACTCACAAAGGGGCGCTACTCAGAAAGGGGCGCCAAAATATATATTTCACATGTATAAATTATAATATTATATGTTTTTTTCGAAGTTATTGTGCCCCGGGCGCGAGTTAAGCTCGCTACGCCACTGATAGCATAATAAATACAATAGATCGTTTTATTTAATTGTACTGTCAGCTAAGTCCAACAGATGTCGGGGAAAACTAGACATTGACTTGAAATCTCATTTCTTGTTGTATTTTTTTTTTAGTTTATGGCAGATTGTGTTATACTGATTGATTTTTTTGTATTTTGAATTTCTAATTTAAACAATGGATGAGAACATTTCAATTAAACTTACACCGATAAGTACTCCGATAAGTACTCCGATAAGTACTCCGATAAGTACTCACATAAGTACTCCCATAAGTACTCCCATAAGTACTCCCATAAGTACTCCCATAAGTACTCCCATAAGTACTCCTATAGGTACTCCCATAAGTACTCACATAAGTACTTCCAAAAGTACTCCTATAAGTACTCCCATAAGTACTCTCATAAGTACTCCCATAAGTACTCACATAAGTACTCCCATAATACAGCCCCTGTTCAATCATTTAATCAGCATTAGTTTGTGTAATAAATTCGCTCAATTCCTTCATTCATTCACTCAACATGAATTTCATAGACAAAAACCGCGAATATTATTAGATTAGTATTTTGCATCTGTAATTATGATAATGATAAACATTATTAAGACTACTTATGTGACAGTAGAATATATCTGTCACAGTATGTGACTGTGTTTATAGGGAGGTAGGTTTGACCGATCATGGTAGGAAAGGTCAAGGGAGAGAATCGGTGGTTTGCGGTGATAGAACGTAATCGAGGAACACGTGTATGTGTGTGCGTGCGTGGGGAGTGAATTAATGAACATGTGTATCGAGATAATAGTTGTAGGACCGTCGAGTAACGAGGACGTATTTTGATATTCATAAAGGACTCAATAAGTGTGTTGATTGAATTATGATTGTTGTTGATTGAATTAGGATTGTTGTTGATTGAATTATGACTGTTGTTGATTGAATTAGGATTGTTGTTGATTGAATTATGACTGTTGTTGATTGAATTAGGATTGTTGTTGATTGAATTAGGATTGTGATTGATTATAAAGAGTACTTGTGTTATTTTTTTATGTAAGTGGTGTATGCCTTTGATCAGCCCTATGGTGACCACTATTGACCATAAGCTTTTCATGTGACCAGTCCACATCTCATAATGAAGAGAAATTATCTATGTACAGCAGGGCCGTCTTATCAAACAGTGTCCAGGGCCTCTGAGGTCCTTAAGACGACCCTGATCTACTGTACTAACACCATTGACCATTGACCTGTGAATTGTCAACTCTATGATCCATGAACTATTCAAACCCTAAACAAAGAGAATCCCACATTCTGAAACAGATAGTCAAAGAAAGTTTCTTTGTAAAAGTCACCATACTCCAAGGCCGTAGCCCGGGGGGGGGTGCTAGAGGGGGCTCTAGCCCCCTCCCCCAAATTAATTCTAAAAATTAAATTCTATTATAAAATATACTTCTTTATCATTGCGTTCCAATTTTTTTCTTATATAAAATTCTCCGCACAGCCTCCCCCCCCCCCAAACAAAATTCTGGCTACGGCCTTACCATACTCAGTTGCACGGCTGTTGCTCAAGGCGAAGATTCCCAACAATTCAGCTTCAAGGGACACCGACAGTCCGACACTCACCACCCATGGTGTAGAACGAGGCCAGTTACCTGTGCAAGGCTTGGTTATCTCTTATCGTTTGTCTTATTTACACGTCACGCGTCACCAAGGCTCTATAGCACAAATGTAAACAAACTTTTTAGAATACTGAACGGCAATGTATTTTTATTGTCTTTTTTAAAAATTTTTACACAAGGGTCTGACCAGAACGAGATTCTATTGATGGAGTGTTTATATGATCAATTTTAGTGTTTCCCAAACTTTTGACAACTGTGTACCCCATTGTTGATTTTCATAATACTGAGTATTACTAGTAAAAAAAACGGAAACAAACTTACATATAATTCACTTACGGTCATTGTTTCCTCTTTAGCCGTGAATATTTGTTTACCCAGTGTTCTACTCAGCGTGGTGACCCCGACAATCTCTTCGCTTACCCCCCCCCCGGGTACCACAGTTTTGGGAAACATTGATCTATTTAATTAAATAAAATTTATATGACATAAGATATTTATATCATACTAGTTGCAAGTACCCGGCTTTGCCCGGGTTTAAAATAAGGTTTTCTGTTTAACTTTTGTTTTCTCCCTCCCCCCTCTCCCTCTCCCTCTTTACCCCTCTCTCTCTCTCTCCCTTTCCCTCCCTCCCTTTTTCCCTCCCTCCCTCTCCCATCTCCATCTCTCCCCCTCCTTCTCTCCCCCTGTCCATCCCCCCTCCCTCCCTCTCTCCCCCTTCCTCCTTCCCTCTCTCCCTCCTTACCCCCTCTCTTTCTTTATCTCTTCCTCACATTTCTCCCATCCTCTCTCTCCCTCTCTCCATCCCTTCCTCTCTCTCCCTCCCTAACCCCTCTCTCCCTCCCTCCTTTCCCCCTCCCTCCCCTCTCCACCTCTCTCCCTCCCCCTCTCTCCCTCCCCCTCTCTCCCCCTTCCTCCCTCCCTCATTCCCTCTCTCTCTCCCTGCCCCCTCACTCTTTATCTCTCCCTCCCTCTCTCCCACCCTCTCTCCCTCCCTCCCCTCTATCTCCCTCCCTACCCCCTCTCTCCCTCCGTTCCTTTCTCTTTCCTTCCCTCCCGTTCTCTCTCCCTCCCTCTCCCTCTCTCTCCCTCCCTCTCCCATCTCACTCTCTCTCCCCCTCCTTCTCTCCCCCCTGTCCATCCCCATCCCTCCCTCTCCCCCTCCCTCCCTCCTACCCTCCTTTCCTCTCTCTCCCCACCTGCCCCCCCTCTGTCTCTTTATCTCTCTCTCCCTCCCTCTCTCTCTCTGGGAACAGACAGACAGACAGACAGACAGACAACAAATGCGTCTTATAAGTATAGAGATTATTCTGAAAAAAAAAAAATTAAAAAAATAAAAATTTCACTGTCGGGATTTGAACCCACACATAGTCGGCCAAATTTGAGTCACAGCCAAGCGAGTAACCGACTGTGCTAGCGAGCCACACAAACATAATCACAATTTTTAATAGGTTATGCGCGCAAGTTCTATTCTATCATCGGGAAATGACGTCACAGAGGAATTTTATTTATGGCGCCGTCGAGATTACTTTAATATAGTAAAATACTAAAATAAAAACAAATTAATTACAATTAAACTACACATCAAGATGAAACGAAACCTGTCCTATAACCTTCCCCATGTAATTATGTGTATGTGTAACAAATTTCACGTTATTTGTTTGTCTGGATCTTGAGTTATAAGGGAACAGACAGACAGACAGACAGACAACAAATGCCTCTTATAAGTATAGAGATATATGGTTTATGTCGCAGGTTGGATCAAACCATGTGGAACGTGGCTAGCTGGCAGAAGTTTCTCCACAACCTGTGAGCTAAATCAGTTCCAAATTAGGTCGACATAAATAATAACGATACTATACGTTTTCGAGGTATTTGAATTCAAGGTAAAAATCAAGCGTGTAGTTTTCACGTCTTATTTATTTCCTAACCCTATTGATACATATACAAATAGGGAGATATGGGAAGCGAACATTCATTCATTCGACCGTTGACCTTAGGGTGCACGGGTTCGATCTCCGGTAAGGACCAATGGATATTTCAGGTTATGGTTCAAGCCCCCGCTATATCTCTCGTGATGCATCAAAGGCAATTGCACGACCGGCTATGGTGGGGATGAAAGAAGGACCCCCATATAAACAGTTCCATCAGTTGTTTACAGGATCGTAAGAGATGGCACTTCATCCTTACAGGGACTTCACACACAAAGGAGAGATAGGTCTTTCACTTAGTCACTTATTTTAACAATACAATCATGGGCAGTTGTTTCCCCTGGATAACAGCTGTATTTAATTACCCTTCTCGAAGACTAAAAACTTTACACCTATACCTTACTTTAGTTACCAGCTTATTCTTTATTTATTATAAGATAATTTACTTAATCTCAAGATCCATGTTACTTTAGCACTTTGTAGTTTAGAGCTGTTATAGTGTTGTATTTTAGTTATGGTCAAGCAATGGTCCCTTCTGAATGGAAAAGCACTTATTTAGTAAAAGTACCAAACGCAATAATAATAAAAAAAAAGACTTTTGTTTATGTGAAGTGTTGACAGTTTAGCTTGTCAGCGGACAATACTTTCATTCTAATATTCTTTGTTCTCATACTTGTATTGAATTCAGGATCCATGCACATTAACACAACTATTCCACACACAAAATACACGCAGTAATAGTTCAAATCAATAAAGATGTCATCTATCAACACTGTTCTTATCAACCCGACAGATGTTGTTTGCTAGAAGACATTTAGTCGACATCTCATAACCACCCATTTCTCTCTTGAGCAGGGTTGTTAATATTGCAATATTGTATTGGTATTGGCAGTATTGCCAATACTTTTTTAAGTATTGGTACGATATTGCAATACTTCTTGAAATTTGATATTGGTATTGGTATTGCCAATACTTATTTTTGATATTGGTATTGATTTTTAACCAATACTTAAAGCAATATTCAATAAGTTCTCTACAACATTGGTTGTGAATAAAGCTGAATATAATAAATTTTTCTTTGGTGTCGCCATCTTTCGAGTGACATTGCCAAGCAATTTTTGAATGAGACTGGGCAATGAATGATAATAGAAATCATATATGATATATATGGCAATGAGTATTGACCAGTGAGTACTCTAAGTAAATTGATTTCTATGGAATTTGCTATTCTTTCCAAGCTTTTTTCCGGTTGCATAAAATAATTTTCTTGAGTTTTTATTGTTATTTGCAAAGTATCGTCAGGCAGATCACTTGGTATGCTTTTTTGTAACACCTGGAATTCAATGTATGATGCTGTCACCAGAGTTTACAACATTCTCTGTGTAAGTGACATGGAAGTTGTTGACAAACTTTGTGATGAATTTGATATCAAAAGACTACAGCCTGTACAGAAAACATTTCTTAAAGAGTATTTTGCTGTTATGAAGCCTGTTTGCTGTGCACTATATATTTTGCAGGGTGAAACTAAAAAAGACATTGGACTTGGTTTCCTTTTACCAACACTTGTCGTGACGAAGGCTCAGTTAAAAGTGTTTCTTGATCAAGGAAAGAATGATCGGCTCGTAGTTTGTTCTCCATTAGCTTCGTGTCTTTTGCATGCCATCGATAGAAGATTTGTAAACATGTTTGACAGCATTGATGCTCAGCTGGCATTCGTTGTACATCCCAAATTCAAGTTGGACTGGATGGATGATGATTTGCAGCGTTCGCATCTTATTGAAGTACTGAAGAGACGCGTTTCACAATCACTGATATGAACCAAGAAATTAATAATTACTTGGCAGACACTTCAGACAGTATTGCATCATTGGATGCCTATCCACATGTCCGTAAAATATAAATATACCTGAATACAGGACTTCCTTCAAGCGCTGCTGTTGAGCTTGAAAGGCTGTTTTCATTAGGACAGCGGTCGGGGAACCGGGGTAAATTACCCCAAATGGGGTAAAAATGAAATTTTTGGGAGTAAAAATGAAACTTTTGTGAATAAAAAGTATATATTTTTAATTTGCTGTGGGGTAATATCAACTTACAAACAATATTTTGGGGTAATGATTAAAAAAGTTCCCCGACCGCTGCATTAGGAGGACGAATATTTTCCCCTCTTCGTTCACGACTGAGCAGTGCGCATTTTGAAATGGTTACTTTTCTTTGCCTGGCTAAGTGGTAACTGCAAGTTAGATGGCGTTACCCTGTGAACTCTACTGGAATTCATCGTTAGTTTTCCAGATGTAATGCAATCCACTGACTCGGTCTGACTGTTTTTACTATAGTGTGATGTTTAACTGTTTAAGTATCATTTGCTTTTCTATGACAGTCATTTGCTTCATCCATCCATCCATTGATTTATTCATTCATTCACAATATGTGTACATCATACATATTAAAAATCTTGTTGCTAAAAGACGTTAAGGTATGCCGACTTATTTAATAGTAGTTAATTATGTTGTCAAAGACATTTGGATGCTTTGAGGGAAACTGATGAAGCAAGTGTTAACTATTGAATAAAATTTGATTAAAAATACATCATCTAAATTAGCTAAAAATGTTGTTATCGTTTATCGATGTAAGTGATATAGAGCAATGAATTACGTATTTGCGTTTAATTCATCGAATGACCCAAATATTGGTATTGGTATTGGCAATAATAAATAAATATTGGTATTGGTATTGCAATACTGGTTTTAAAATTGTATTGGTATTGGTATTGCAATACTGGTTTTAAAATTGTATTGGTATTGGTATTGCCAATATTTTTTTTAGTATTGTTAACAACCCTGCTCTTGAGTTAATTCACATGTACTCTATTGTCAATGTCAGTTATCGGATAGACAATCCACGGTGTCATTTAAACTTATACATTAAATCCAATACGCGGTCACCGTATTGTTCACCCAACGTCACATGGTCAATGAAATGTATGTCTTAGAGTAAACTGTGGATATTAATGCATTCGATTCAGGGGCGGTCTTGAGGGAGGGGGATCGGGTCGAGTAGGGCTACCGCTACAAGCTTTGCGCCTGAGGGTGAGAGAGGGGTACGATTGGAGATTCTTTGGCCATCTATCTACGTCACAGCTAAACTCGCGACCTCCTTTATATCATTCACATGTGCCCCCCCCCATGTACTGTCACCCCTTCCCTACACCGCGGGTAAGACCGGCCCTGTTCGATTTCTGAAGTTTTTGTTTTTTTTATACCATGGGGGGGGGGCCCACATGAGGTTGATGAAAGCCAAATTCTTATTTTGTTCTTACATAGTGAAAAAAACTTGAAAGAGACGCCACAATGGTCAATTTAATAGTATTAAAAAAACCCCAGCAAACACAAACTGCTGATTACGTAATAGAAAAATTAAACTGGTTCACTGGAGGCTGCACATAATTCTACGAAGAGCATACATGCAACTAAAAGAGCGCTGTTATCCGCCCCTGAGCTATACAATAAATAGACAGTCAAAAAAACAAAAAAAAGAATCACTTTTGAATTTTATTTCCGCATCTGTAATAGTACATGTTGCCAACATCAAGGAATAGATTGGTCCAAATGTAGCGAATTTACCTTGAAATCAAACGACAAAGAGAGGAATTGTAGAGACATTTCCAAGGCAATGTCCATGAAATCTCCCCCCCCCCTCCCTTTCCATACGACAAAACTTATAAAGGTGCTATCAAATGTTGATGATGAATTAAATTTATGAAACGTAATAAATTCATAATGTTTGTTTCAGTGGACGAGATTATATAACTAAAAATCATTTGTATAAAGTGTGTGAAATTCTAAATTCTGGAAAATGTAGGACTAGATTACGTTCATTGTTGAACCCGTCTATACAATATTTACAATTGTCTCAAAAGTCTGAATACAATTACGTCATTGCTTTATTGAATGACCACATTTGTTCAATAATTATTAAGATTAAAGCTAAACTTTGTCAGCAGATTAGACTAAGTGAGGATCCCGTCAAGAAAAACTGAACAGAATATGTTGTTTAGTTTATAATCAATATTTATTTAACAAAAAGAGCGTAAACAGTCACTTTAAAGCAAAAACAACCAGATTAATGTTTGTAAATTTTCATTCATTTTGGACCAAAGACATAAAATATTTGAGGACCCTTTGAGTTGTTTTCTGTTTTACTTTATTTCACGAAAAAAAAAGTTTTCAATTATTTCCGTCTGAAGTGCAGACACAACAAACACGTATACACACAACAGCCACTCAAGGTAAGTTATCACGTCATCAATATTTGTGGTGTTCATTGTATTGCGCAGAAAGGGTAAGTTCAATTTTGCATGTAAATTTTATTCAAAGGCTGTATATGTTTTAACTTGATATCTTTTTTAATATATATATATATATATAACATTAACTTACACATGATTAACTATTTTTATTATGTTACATAAATGTATTTAAGTTTCCTGTCTTTATTTCTTTGAATAATTGTGATTTTTATTTATACAAAATGATTTTCTTATATCTATGTTACTACACCCTTGATTTCTGCCTTTTCTTGTGTGTGGTAAAAGAAAATCACCGTTAAGTAAACCGAAGATTTCACCATGAATGTCATCCTTAACACCTGTCTGATCTTCTTTTGTTCTGTTGCTGTCCACCGGGTGGCTGTAGTTGACGCAGAAGGTAATCCATTTGTTACCCAGCTGAAAAAAAAAGCCCGATTGACCAGAAACCGTCCAATTCTGCCTACGGGCAAAATACCGTCCGTTTCGCTGTTTGACCAGTACACATATATATAAAATATCTGGACTAGGGGTCCCGCCCTCCCCTGTACAATTATAAGAGGTCACTGTGACCGTAATTCAATAATTTGCTCAAAACCTGGATGGACACACATACCACACAACCAGAAAAATACATACCCTACAATATGCAAAATAATAAACAAAATATTTGGCTAGTGTGTGTATAACTAACTACATAATGCTATCTCGTTTATACAGCTATTAATATCGATGCATTTTGTTTGAAACATACATTTTTTATACTTGGGGTAAAAGTTAATGCGGCCCATCCATTCTGCATACAATCTCATATAATTCCATACAATCACATACAATCCCATACAATCTCATAAAATCCCATACAATCACATACAATCCTATACAATCCTATACTATCCCATACAATCTCATACAATCCCATACAATCTCATACAATCTCATAGAATCCCATACAATCCCATAGAATGCAGTAGCTGATTAACAAGATTAGCCCCACTATTAGATTGTCCCGTTTATTCCTTATCTGTAAATGGATTCGACTTTTTAATATTCTAATGAAAAACTATTTGAAATTAAACTTTATATATGTATTATCTGTGTTTGTGTGGTGTTAATGTTGTGAAACTTCTAGCTAAGTGCACGGCTACCCAGAGGTCATGCAAAACGGTTGACCAATGCATCGAGAAGAAACAAATATGTGATGGCAATAAGGACTGCCCAGACGACTCGGACGAAGCTCGTTGCATAAAAAGACGAGGTGAGAGAAACTGTTCTAACAGTTTTAAAAAAAAAAATTGTTTCAATAACATCGAAAAGAAAATAAACAATAACACAGTGAATGTGGAATAAAAACAAAACTCAACAAAGACAGCCGTAACATAAACTGAACATAGCTACGAAAAAATATGTAATAAGTCTTCCTTCGTTATATGCGATTTAATCGGTTCGAGACTTTATCGCGGATACGTTAATTCCCGCGAGATAGGATTGTTTATTTATAAATTTAATATTTTTTTTTGTAGATACATCATTAAAACAAACCAGCATGTTTACGACCTAAAGAAGTATTTTTAACATCTTTAGAGTCTCTAGACATGAAATAATGTCTTTTAGTCACCAGTGAACTCGTGTTACCGAAAATATGTAGCAAAATATTATTATTTAACGTTTAAAACCGCGGAAGAGTAGAACCACAGTAGGGAGAAGCTGGAAAAGTCTCTCAAATGCAAAATGGCGACGGACGACTGTACCAGCTGTAGCAGCTTTACGTAGCATTAACTGAAAAGTTGAAAAGTTGCTTTAAGTTCAAAGCTGAGCAAGGGGAAAAAACTCATACTTACAATAAACGTCTAACAGGGCTACGTGAATCATCCACCCTTGAAATACAGTGAAAGGCATTACTAGAATTCCGTTTCGTTTACGAAAACAAATAAAAACAGGGAGTAAGGTTACAGCCAGAGGCGTGAAAATTGGCTGCCAGCTAGGGGAGGCATTTTTTACATCTATTTAAATACTTTTTTTGTGAATGAAGGGGAGACGTTTTCAAGTACTAAAGTTGCTAGAGTTTCGCCATTGGTTACACCATTATTTAAGACATTAGATACATTATCGTTTGATTTATCTACATGTTTTACTTTTGCTCATTGCACAGTTCGTTGTTCGTCTGACCAGTGGCGATGCACTCACGACAAGAAGTGTATTCCCGCCACTGCCCTGTGTAACGGTAAAGACGACTGCGGGGATAACTCTGATGAGTCTCGGTGCAGTAAAAAGAATAAAAACAAAGGTGAGAGTTTCTTCCCCTTTTTCTTTTAATGTCCGCGGTCGGCAACCTGTCGGTCCACTTAATTTAGTTTTACTTTATTCATACTGACCAGTGGTTTAATTC
Source organism: Bulinus truncatus (assembly GCA_021962125.1). NCBI lineage: Eukaryota > Metazoa > Mollusca > Gastropoda > Planorbidae > Bulinus > Bulinus truncatus. The sequence continues at coordinate 4,715,433 of JAGDYQ010000029.1, read as the reverse complement.
TAGTCTAGCGTACTACTAAATCCACAATATTCAACCCAGCGGGCGAATCGAAAAACTGAATTGGTGAGTCTAATTTCGCTCAATCTCCCGCCATTGCACTATCGTGCGATGGGGGCAGGGGTGGATGAAAGAAGGGCAGTGTAAAAATCGTCCCATTAGTGGTTTTTTAGGATATAAAAGATTGCATTTCATTCTTACAGGGGATTTCAGTCATATCTAAGACGCCTGGTCACCGCGCAAAATCGACTTCAACAATGACCTTTAATGTAGAACTATATCCTTCAGTGTTTTCAATTTTTGAAGAAAAAAAATGGAATAGTGAGCTCTTCTTTTTAACTAGATCTAATTTACTAACTTTAACTTACTTAGTCTTGTGTCTATTGTAGTAAGGTTTTACCCCAGACATTATATCTCCATAGAAAGTCGAGTGGAGATAGTACGTAAAGATATTCATGTTTAGACGTATTGACGAACTAAACCAGAAGTATTTCATTGCAGTGTATGTACGTGTATTAAAAGGTATTGTTTGTTTCTATTTATAGTGCTTGTCGCAGAGGAACAACCAGTTGAAGAAAATACGAAAACAGAGTAATGTGTCTTTAGTAGACTTTGTTTACTTTCAGAATATTGCCAGTACATTTTTTATCATTATCTTGAAAACTTTATTAAAAACTATCTATAACACAATAAGATAAATTGTTAGTTGTTTTCATTATTGTAAAACGTAATTATGTTTATCGATGAAAGTATTAAGTGTTGAGTGCTGTAAGTACACTGAGCTAACTAATACATAATCGGCTAGCCTGACGTACGTGTGTATAACTTCCGCGGTTAAAAAAGTCTCACTCAAGGGGAGTGAACTCTTGCATGGCTAAAAATAGTCTTGGGAATTCCAAGTAGTGCGAAATATTATGTAAAGTGGTAAAGATGGTCAAAGGGATACAACTCAATTATAAGGAGTCACTCGCCGGTCCGGGTACCGGGCCTTTGATCTAGTAATTGTATATTTTGTTTGACAGAATTAATTAATTTTTAAGGCGTTTCTTTATGTGCGTGATTCTGGCTAGAAACTCAGATTATTTTTTTCCTTAGATCTATTGACAAAATTAATAATTCTTGTAATATGATTGGTCCAATATTTTGATTAAATAATTACAAATGACAGAAGATCAAGCACACAACACACAAAGTACATTTCATAGGCAGAGACAGAAGTGGAGCAATGGCAGCAAGCGTACTGAGGTATCTGACTATCCATCCATCCATAAAATCCACCAATATATCAATCAATCCATCCACTCATCCATTCATCCATCTATCTTTCTGTCTTTATTTATCTATATAAAGTATCTATATCTGTGACAATCAATATAATTCCATCCCTTCATCTGCCAATATTTCTTTTTTAATAGCGACTGTCATAAAAGAGACTGTTATAATAGAGAGTGTTATAATAGAGAAGTTTCTGTCAACTTCAGAGTGAGATACACTCACTACTCACTGGTATGAGATAGTGAAGGGCTTAGAGACTGAAGACTATCCCCTTCGATGTTGCGATATAAAAGATGTCTAGCCATTAGGATTAAGACAAGTAATGGTCAAATAGACGACTTTAGGTGGGGAGAAAACAAAAGACTTGTAAAACATCAAAGGTCGGCCTACTCTTGAAGTAGACCGCGGGCTACGTCGGACAGCTCAGAGAGTCTTTTGAATATTTCAACAATTTTTTGTAACCATTATAACATAGTAGAAGTTAACAAATTGACTGATACAAATTTATAAGACATGTCATAAGGACTTTTTTGTGTGGGTCTGAATTTTTGTTCTACTGTCCCTGTCAAAAGGGTCCAACACACAACTGGGTGTAACACAGATATACACTTTTATAAATCAAACAATCTGCTACCTAACCAACTTTGAAATAATTTTTGTTAATTAAAAAATGTTTTGTGTCATCCATAAAAAAAAGATTGAAACTTTAAACAATACATAAATAATCTGAAGGCATTGGGATATAAAAAAATATTCAAATGTAGTCAACCGGACATTCTACGTTTCAAAGTAGTATAGTTACATGTAGTATACACACGAGAACAGCGCACTTTGCATTTCAGTATGCACAGTTTGATGTGAAAGAATAATTTTCTTTTCTAATAAGTCTAGTCCACTAGCTGCATTAGATTTGATGTAAATTTGTTTCACATTATATAACTATTCAACAATTTGACTGAAGAATGAGATATATCAATTGTTCTTTCCCTCTCTGCATGCGTTATTAAAAAAACATTAATCAACAGTCCTAAACTCGGGCCTACTAGAGCAACTTTCTGAGATGGACGCAGAGCAAATATGACTTCACTTGTACACAGAAATAAGTTGTTCAGAGGAAAATTGCTAACCAGAGTATTTGAATAACGAGAGGCATTGCAAATATTTCTCTCATAACAGAAGTCACCGCTGGCAGCACATTTCAGGTGACAAACAATGGTCGCAGATCTGGCTTACCTGTGTGACTTACCTGTTTGACATATTTAACCTGCTCTATGGTAGCTGCCTTTAAAGTGAAACTGAAGTTGTGGGGGATGGCACGTGAACTGAGGCTTTTGGAATTGTTTCAAACATTAGCGGGGATTTTGGGGCGAAACTGAGATTCCATTCTCCCAGTTGGTGCACTACCACCTCTCTTTGCTTTAAAAAAGATTTCTAGCGCTCCATGTTGACCACAACAGAGACCAACCAGATGAATCTAGTATGTCTATGCAGGAAAAAAACCAACAGCTTGAGATTGCAAAAGACTGCAACCTTAAAACTACATTCGAGACAACTCTGCCAGATAGATAGATAGATAGATAGATAGATAGATAGATAGATAGATAGATAGATAGATAGATAGATAGATAGATAGATAGATAGATAGATAGATAGATAGATAGATAGATCATTTATCTTTATTTATTCTTCTTTTTTAGGCGAGGTTCAGTAACTTCCGAAGCAACGCAGACGAACGAGATGCCAGGTCTGTAAAAGAAAATCATTATTTGTCAATGAAATTATATTGTTCATCAACAAACTCGAAGGGTTAGGATATAAACTATATTTCACCAAAACGGCAAAATGATGTCAGTATCATTGCTATTCTGGACATTTTTGTTGTAGTAGATTTATATATTGTACTTTTAAAAACGACAATGATAAATTAAATAGCATTGTAAAAAAAAAAAAAAAAGCATAGTGCAGAAGGAAACGCAAGGTGGCTGGTGGCTAGGTGACTGGTGGCTAGGTGACTGCGAGGCTAGGTGACTGGGTTGCTTGTTTGGCTAGGTGGCTGGGTGGCTAGGTGGCTAGGTGACTGCGTGGCTATGTGACTGCGTGGCTAGGTGGCTGGGTTGCTTGTTTGTAAAGGTGGCTGGGTGGCTGGTGTAGCTGGGTGGAGGGCTGGTAGTGAGCCTGATCTGCACGATGTGGGTTACGGCATCAAATCCTTGCGTTTACCAGTCGTCTACCTATGTCTCCCTTGGTGCCTCCATGGCTATTTCACTATCAGGGACTTTTCACACCAGAGTACAACAGCTGGCTACAATTTTCTTAAAGGGCTAAATGTTTTATTCTGATGAACAAAAAAAGTTATCTACTCATAACATATTTTATAATTTCACTCCGAAAAAAAATAAAATTCCCAACAAAGAAAAAAGACCAGCTGTGATTGGTTGGTTTAAAACCAATCAATCATTTCCAAATCATCAAGACTGTCGAAATAGACATTACTCATGTTGCTAATTTAAAGTGACTTGTGTGTACTTTTTCAGCATAGGTCAAAGCTATTCTCTCACGTTGCCCTGTTAATTATCCCCTCTTTGAGCGCCTTGCTGACTGTTATTCAGTACAAATTTAATGTAAGAACTTGAAACGTCTGGCCAGCTATTGGTTTTACATATTTTACTAGAAATAATCCATACCATAGTAAGGTAGCGATGTACCGTTTTTTTGTCTTCTTCCATTGGCGGCACACATAATCACGCACCAGTGGACACAGATACTGATCGCTATACTAGGACTTAACTAGTCGGTCTGAAGTTATACGAGACTAGCTGCCTACAATTTACATCTTTTACCAAACCCGCTTGGACTAGTAGAATGTTTACTTTGATGAAGATTATGTGTACTCTGTGAATGGTGCACCTACAGACAGCTGGACATAACTCCCTGTTTACTACTGAAGAATGGTGCACCTACAGACAGCTGGACATAACTCTGTTCACTACTGAAGAATGGTGCACCTGCAGACAGCCGGACATAACTCCCTGTTTACTAATAAAGAATGGTGCACCTACAGACAGCCGGACATAACTCCCTGTTCACTACTGAATTAGACTTACTCTCCGCACAAAAAATTGGGGGGAGGGGGAAGGTCATCTGAAGGTCACGTGTAAAAAAAAAAGAACCAAACGATGGTCTTTAGTGTTCTAAATTTCAATAATTAGTTTTCTTGTGTGTACGTTATTCTGATGTGTTCGAGACACTCAGAGGCATACCTAGGGTGGGGGGAAGGGTGTCCAAATTCGAAAGTCCCCCCAGGCCCCAGCTTGAGGGGCCCCCCAAATTTTTTAACATTAAATATTAAGTACATTATCTCATGTCATGATGTCGAATGTCAAAATGCAGGGGCCCCCAAAAAAAGATCAAGCCCCCCGGGCCCCCTAATCCCTAGGTTTGGCACTGGAGAGACTTAAAGCCATTGTTTTAAATTGTAACATTTGCGGCTCTAGCGCTCAATGAATGCCCACCCCCGTATCCAGCAGGAGAACGACCTCTGGGGTGAGTCGTAAACTGGCAAATTCAAAAATGACCGTTACAAAATAAAATGCAACTATGTACATGCTTAATATTCATTTATAACAATGGTGTAGAAAGAGAGGTGTGATGTTTTCCTACCTCAGTAAGTAATGATTGAGGTGGTATATTATTATAATGCGGCCCAGAGTAAATAAGGCTAGACCAGGGTGAGCAAACGTTTTGAGTCTGGGTCACACTGGATTCGTACATTTGAAGTCCACTGGCTAGATTGCTGTTTTTTTTTTTAATTTTTAATTATTTTTTTTGGACAGGATAGTAGTACATATTTGTATTGCGATAAAAGGGAGACGAGCCATGCATTATCAAATAAATGAGTGACCCGGTGTTCTAGCCGCTGGCATTCAACTCTAGGATTTACAGAGTAAACACTTAATTTTACCCTTTCGTTAGGAGTATTATTTTAGATATCATCTTTTAATTAGTCTTACTCTCTGTGTGTAAAACTGGAAGTCTAAAATTTACCAAAACCATGCATGACCATACATGGTTTTCATTATTTCGAGTCATTGAATGAACATCTTGCAGAAATAGGAGGAGAATTATATTTTACTAACGTTCATTTATGATGGTAAAAAAAAACAACCTATAGATTATCATGTCAAAATAAAAAAAACGAAGATAAGCATCGGTGCGTCAGTGCGTAGTGAATAGTGAAGCTTTTTTTAGGCTTATAATGTTGTATAGACTTATTTTAAGCGTGTGAGAATACAATAAACTGTTCTGCAAGTAGTTATATATATATATATCAGCCGCGTTGCGCGAAAATTCTACAGCAGGGGCCAGGCATTCTACAGCAGGTGCCAGGCAATAGCAGGGGGGGGGGGCAGGTAATACATTTTACTAAGTATATCAAATAAGCAGAGGGGACCTGACAAAACGCGTGGGGGGGCGCCCGGCTCCCTGGCCCCCCCCCGCACGCTACGGGCCTGATATATATATATATAATTCTCAAAGTTTGGGTGGTGACCCAACGGCAGTAAATCAATGCATACTTCATATTTACCTAATGGAGAAAGTATTCCATGAACTGCGGCATTTCTTTCTTTTAACTCTGTGGACAGGTGGGTAGCGGAAAACCGAAACTAATTTGTTAATGGGTTTGATAATCACTGTCGTATGCTGTCTGTCTGTCTGTCTGTCTGTCTGTCTGTCTGTCTGTCTGTCTGTCTGTCTGTCTGTCTGTCTATCTATCTATCTATCTATCTCTTTTTCTGTCTATTTATCCCAATGAACACATAACAATTTATATTCTTGTTCTACATTGTTAGAAATATAAGCTTCCTTTTCTATCTCTCTTTTCCCTCTACCTTGTATTATTTCTGTCTATCTTTATCTAACAACCAATATTACATTTTTCTATTCTCATTATGATTATTATTTCAAAATTGCATCTATCTGTCAATTTAAAAAAAAAAAAAACATTTTGCTGGTATCTGTGTCACCATATTTCTAGCTATGTTTGTTTATATCTTATTATACCTGTCTATTTTATCTTTTTTTATCTATCTGTATCAATCTTTGGCTAATCCTATTTGCAACTTTGCGCATCTTTCTCTCTCTCTCTTTCTCTCTCTCTCTCTTTCTCTCTCTTTCTCTCTCTGTCTCTCTCTCTGTCTCTCTCTTTCTCGCTCTCTCTCTTTCTTTTCCTCTGTTACACAAAAATTACACAACACATACAAGTGCACTAACATACATCAACTACGAAGACACAGCAAGTGGCCCCAAACCACCTCAGTGGTCAGGAAGTGGGGGTGTGTCTATCAGCTCCAGCAGGTGCTCCCGTACTATCTCCGGGAAGTCCAGCAGACCCGCGGACATGCCTTGTCTCTCCCTTATCTCCAGATACAGCTGGAAAGACGTAACAAAAAGAAAGAAAAATGTATGATCTCGTCATTCTGGATCTATGACAAATCTTGCATTGAACTATGCTGTAGAAACATTCAAAGACTGAAGATAGAGGCAGACTCTCGTGGTTGGTTGCGGACGAATCTATGACAAATCTTGTATTGAACTATGCTGTAGAACATTCTAAGTCTTAAGATAGAGGCAAACTCTAGCAGTCGGTTTGGGACGAGAGGGTGGCTTATTGGTGAGTATCCCGTGGCCCAAAGTTTAACTTTACCACAGGATTCTGTATCATAATGCCCCTCCCCCGCCCCCTCTCCAATTCCTCAGCCGTGGAGCCCGTGGGGTAGCCAGAATGACAACCTTCCTTTGCCGCCAAAGAAAGAAATAGAAGTTAGTTAATAACGCGCCGAATTTGGCCCTTACATTACAAACTGTCGGCTATTTTTTTTCTAATGTATCTGTTTGTAGAAAGTTCGAGTTGTTATGTAAGCAAGAGTCAGTTTGTTGGTCAAAAAGAGGAGAGTCAGAAAAAGATAAATCATAAAAGAGTCAGAGGAATAAAACGTCATAGAGATGGTCAGAGTCATAGAGATAATCTATGAAGTGTAGTGTTTGTTGAATGAGAAGTGATATTGTTTTTACACGATAAGAGAGATTTGTTTCAATTTATGTGATAATTCTTTCCGAGATAATTGGATTGTTATTTGCGTAGTATTTGTATTCTCGCATATAGGATTAACTACTTTAATATTTACTTTTTTTTCAATTTTCATACTGTGTTATCCATTACATGTTATATGATTTAATATGTTATGAACCATGATGCACCGCAGTTGTTCCTTCTGTATTATAACGTATTCGTTACATGGTGGCTGAGTATTCGTTACACAATCCTGTTGGTTTCAATCAATCAATACATTTACCAGTTTATCTAAAATATCGACCCGTTTAATTTTAACTGTATCTGTCCGGTTTTTAACCTATCCACCTATCTATAGTGCAAAGAAAAATAAAGAGAGAACTGTCTATTTAGTTGTTTTATCTTTACTTTGGTCATCTATACATTGATTGGAATATACATTGATTGGACTATACATTGATTGGACTATACATTGATTTGACTATACATTGATTTGACTATACATTGATTGGACTATACATTGATTGGACTGTACATTGATTGGACTGTACATTGATTGGACTATACATTGATTGGACTATACATTGATTGGACTATACATTGATTGGACTATACATTGATTGGCCTGTACATTGATTGGACTGTACATTGATTGGACTATACATTGATTGGACTATACATTGATCGGACTGTACATTGATCGGACTATACATTGATTGGACTATACATTGATTGGACTATACATTGATTGGACTATACATTTATTGGACTGTACATTGATTGGACTGTACATTGATCGGACTATACATTGATTGGACTATACATTGATCGGACTATACATTGATTGGACTATACATTGATCGGACTATACATTGATTGGACTATACATTGATTGGACTATACATTGATTTATAAACTTCTCCCTTTTGAATCTGTGTGGTTTTTTGTTTTTAAAACAAATCAACCAGCCATTGTTGTCGTCAGGGCCGCCGCCGAGTGGGGGGACAGGGGGGTCATTGCCAGGGGGCCCGCATCCGTAAGGGGGCATAAAGGGGAGCCCGACAGCCCCGACCATGTCATTTTTTTTCACGACTCATTGTTTATTAAGGGGCCCGCAATGATGTCATGCCCTGTGGACCCGCGTTGGCTCTCGGCGCCACTGGTTGTCCTATACTATCTATTTATATTAAATTGTACCGTTTTCTTTTTTGCTAATAACTGAATGTTATAATAGTAGGAACATCTTCATTACTTTTCAAAGTTTCCCCCCATCGAAACTGTTAATGCATAGCAATTAAAGAATACAGAAAACCATTTTTATTGTTTGTTGATTTTTGTAATTTTTTTTTTTTTTTTAAGATTCGACCTCTTAAACTACCATTTAACAAAAATCAATTATTAGAGAATATGTTGATGTTTTGTTTTTGCCTCCTGAATAGCAATTGTTGTTATATTTTTTAAAATTTAGTTCTGCATTTCGTTTGTCGTTTCTTCTAAAAGTTTGAAGTTATTCATCAACAACCTTATGTGTAGGTTGTAGAAAACGGGAATAAGTTTGCGAATAGGCAACGACAAGAGAGAAAATTAAGGGGGAATCATCCACTCAGCAAACCAACCTGCGTCATCAGGGGGGGAAGAGAACAAAGCTTTACGGGGAAAGAAATATCCCAGCATGCTCAAGCTGAAGAGGGGGTGTGAACTCACTTTCTCACCGACCCTCCCCCCCTAAATTGCTGGTCACTGACCCACTTGACAAGTATGGTATTATAGACAGAAAGCGCGCGCATGGAGCGTGGGAACGTCGATGTGTCTTGTTTGCACTTACGAGCTGAGAGGATCAAACCACAGTGCGACTAGTAGTAACTGGAATTTACTCTTGCCATTTTTTCCTAGGTACTTGTGCCTAACGTATCGGGTAGTTCCCTTGTTTCTAAAACAATCTCTTGATCACTCGATGCTGGGAGAGACAGAGACTAAAACCAGGGGAAGGGCTTACTTCTTCGCCTTCTGGCTGAGGGATTTTGGTCGGGCCGTATGGGCCTTTGGTGAAATTAAGCCAGCCATTGGTGCATGCTTACCAATGTGCTTCTGTATATATTATGAGTGTACGACAAACCCCCGGTGGACTAAACCCCCCAAAATATTAAGATTGAACATTAGTGAATATTATTAATACTTCTATATATACAAAGTTGACCATTGCTAAGGAAAAAGTTTGTCGATATAAGAGATACCATGTCTGTCAACACTGTCTATCATTAGGCATGTTTCTATGCTGTTTTACGTAAATAAAGAATTGGCTTTCGACCACTGCGGTTCTTATGCTGTTTGTTTTGTCAAGTCGCGCATGCGCACATCTATTGCTGGTTGGCGGAAAAAAAATTATTCCAGTCTGCTGGTCGAGTAACAATACCGATTTAAGAACCAAAAGATGTTCACGGTTAGCAAAGTTTTGCCACCACTGGTTTTAGAGCATGAAGTATGATTTTTGAGTGGCCATGTGGGGGGGGGGGGGGGGATAAGATGTGATGACCTATAGGGAAGATTTTGTGCCAACTTAGTTCTTTTTAATTATTTTATCACAAAATAACAAAAAGCATACGAAGGAGAACACTGGTCGTGAAGTTATTTATTTGTTTTGAAATCGTATTAATTAATAAGCGCTGCAAATTACGGTATTCCTCTCGGTTCCCTTCCTCCCAACTACCACATTTAGAAAGTGAAGTGTAGAATGCACAGGGTCAAGTTGGGTCAGTTGCAGGCTCATGGTAAAATGTGACTGAGGCAGACAGTAATGACTAAAGTGGAGCATTTTTTTTTTCTTTTTTGAATAGGAGTTGAACCTGTTAGCTGAAGGCAATACTAAAGTAGTTGTGCGCTAATAATGATTGTACTGTAATTAGTCGTCCTTTTATCAGAGAACCTAACTAAGAAGTTGGTTTTTTGTTACGTGATAGAAGCCGTCGCTTGCATGCCAAAGTCGAGTGGATGTTTTGTAATGTGTAAAATGTGAATCTATTGTCTACGACAAAAATATACACAAGTTATTTCTATTCCATGACTCCCAGTGTTATGAAATCGGAAATTAGGTTAATACATTTAATAGGGAGCGACCGATAATCGGATCGGTATCGGTATCGGACCGATATTGGCACTATCGGTTAATATCGGATCGGCCGATTTTTGTAGGGAGCAACCGATAATCGAACCGATATTGGAACTATGGGTTAACTATCGGACCGGCCATTTTTTTTTTGCTGCCGATACATTTTTTTTTTCACAAATCTAGTAACTCTAAACTGGTTTGGGTTTACAGAGTTAAAGTTTACTTACAGACTTCCAGTTAACTGTTCATCCGAGTGAAGTGATTTACTGATATAATTAAGTGTTTTTAATTTTTCAAACTTTTTTTAAAAATCTGCTACAAGTAATTTCAGTAAAAATTATAAAGATTAACGATGAAAATTATTTTAATTTCATCACATCTTTCTCACAAGTAAGTGAAGTTACAGTTAACAATTAATACATCTTTACTTTTTTAGTTTGACATTAATTATTTACATTTTTATCTTACTTTTCTGTTTGTGTACACAAGTAAAAAGTAAAAACAACAAATTTTTTATAATAATATTAATTTTAAACAATAAACATGCAGATTTATGAGATTATGAAGGCATGGTTTGTGTTTCTGACTTCGGTCTTCCGGTCTGTCTTTTCAAATATGTTGTTCTTCTAATCTTCTTCATCTGCAAGACACCCTTTCATTAATAGCAAATTATCGGTATCGGTATCGGTGTCGGCCAAAATGCTGGGGGAAAATATCGGTATCGGAGTATCGGTAAAAAGGCATATTGGTCGCTCCCTAAAATTTAACACTTAAAACGATACATGGTTTCATGAAATAAGTGGGGTGCCTTCCTTTCTATTACCAGTCCACTGCAGGCATGTCGGTAAATGTCTCTGACTGACTCTTACCAGTCCTGTACAAGCATGTCGGTAAATGTCTCTAACTTACTCTTACCAGTCCAGTGCACGCATGTCGGTAAATGTCTCTGACTGACTCTTACCAGTCCAGTGCAAGCATGTCGGTAAATGTCTCTGACAGACTCTTACCAGTCCAGTGCAAGCATGTCGGTAAATTTCTCTGACTGACTCTTACCAGTCCAGTGCAAGCATGTCGGTAAATGTCTCTGACTGACTCTTACCAGTCCAGTGCAAGCATGTCGGTAAACGTCTCTGACTTATTCATTGCAAAGTAAAAATAAAAAAAAAAATTGTTTTTTAAAGATAAAATACAAAAATACTAAAATTAGAAACATATCGAATATTGAGAAATAAAAATCTCTTTAAATGAAACTAAAGACCTATGGTCGTGCGGTAAATCACTCGGCTGTCGACCTGGAGGTACCTGGTTCGATCTCCGGTGAGGACCAAGGAAATTTTTCAAGTCATGGCAAAAGTCCTCGCTATATCTCCCGTGGTGACTCCATGGCCATTGCACTGTCGGCTATGGTGGGGGGGATGAAAGAAGGACACCATAAAAACCGTCCCATTAGTGGTTTATCGGATCTAAGAGATTTCATCTCATCCTTACAGGGATTTCACACACATACACTAAATACACAAACGTTCATTTAGTATTTATATATATATAAATAAAAGAAAATTGAAAGTCCACTAAACACAAATTATCTCATTAAGTCTACTTCATGGTAATTGAAAACTTTCAGTTAGGATTTTTTTTTTCCTAGAAACTATCTAACGATGAATAAAATCTTAAAAAAAAATAAATAATTAATTAGGCAACGAGAGGAAGCGAGAGTTGTGCATTCGTCACTCTGATAGTTTGTACTTTCCACGAAAAATGTATTGTTATTAACACTTGAGAAATAGCACTCACAGAATACACGGAATATTCAGTTTCCGGTTTCTTCCAGTATAAAAAAACAACAACAGAAGAAGTTGTTCTGTGATTTAAACTGGAAGACGTTGTTATCTTTAAGGTAAGCAACGTTTTGTAAAAAAAAAAAAGTAAAGAAAAAAAAATATTTGCGTGCTTATGTTATTCTATTTGGAAAGGAAATGCGACCCCTTATTAATTTCTATTGTGTTGCTAGATTCAAGTCAGCCATGAACTACATAGTCAATTTGACAGAATTAGTTTTCTGGACAGCGCTGGGAAGTTTTCATGAGAAAATGATTGTATTAAAAAAAAATTCAATCATCTTGCTCATAAATACTGATAAATGTGTCCACGCTATTGTTGTTTTATGTCTGGTTATCAATATAAATATATCAATAAATATATCAATAAATATATAAATAAATACATCAATAAATATATCAATAAATATATCGTAATTGATATACGTTTCACATCGTCACTTCGACTACGAAATTTTGAAAAAAAAACAAGTTTGTGAGACCGAAGGGCTAAGTGAGATACTCCACGCTAAATGATTAACACGCCCACTTTTGTAATTTACTATTTACATATTTTTAACGCAGTGGCTACGGTTCCAAGGAACGGGACTCAGTATTATTTTTTTCCGGGGTCCATCTATAGATGCGCTTGCGCTCTAGCGCTCTAGACGGACTTTAATTTTTTACGGCTGTAGATGTGGCATGCGCGATAGCCGGAATCCTATTTTTTTTTCGGGGTACGGCTATAGATATTGATCCTAACCCTAACCCTAACTCCCTAACCCTAACCCTAACTCCCTAACCCTAACCCTATTCCTAACCCTAACTCCCTAACCCTAATCCTAATCCTAACCCTAACCCTAGCCCCGAAAACAGTCCGTCTGCCGCGCATGCGCATCTATAGCTGGACCCCGAAAAAAAAATAATACGGAGTCCTGTTACTTGGAACCGTAGCCACTGCGTATTTTCAGTCCCTAATAAAAATCTAAGTACATGTGAATGCTTGTACAGAAAATCTGCATCATGACATGCAAACTTGCGCTAAGAAGCTAAGAAAAGTGTAAATGAACTTTCTCTATATCGATACTCAATATTTTACTTCATGTAAATAGTTTAATGTTAAACATAAAATTTAATTCTGTTCTCCGTTCTTCTATTTCTGACTTTTACTTCAATGCTTTTGCCAATCTATGTTTTTTTTTAATTTGTTATTCATTTTTTTATATCACTCAGTAATATTTTGTTGTATAATTTATCTCAAGAATGATGAATCCCTATCCAATTCAAATACTAAGGTGTCTAAGCGATACTCAAGAAAGTATAGAAACAGGTATACAATATGTCAATTGTTTTTTGTCTTTGTATATCTCGGGTACTTTGAATAAATAAAACAAACTAAAAAAGCATCTATTTAAATAATAACCGTCTCGCGTCTGCGTTAAATTGAAAGTAGAAATCAAGTATTTTAAAATGGCGTCTTGCCGGCGGCTCAATTCGTTAAGTGTTTTTTTTTTAAATCTACAGTTTGGAGTAATTTCTGCGGTTTTCAAACATGAAATCTAATGGCCAAAATGTGAAATAATTAAATTTAACTATGTTTCTTTGTTGTTGTTTTTTTTATTTCTACAACATATTTCATCTTAATTGTAATAAACTCATGAGAATATCGGATCTGCCCCAAAACCAAAAAAAAAATAACCTAGCCTAACAATCAAGCCTAAGGGGATATAACTCTATGCAAAAGTTTTGCAGGGTACTGCTGGTCAGTTCATATTAGTGTTAGACCTGGACAATCGGGAGGTTATTTTTCAGAAATCCCCCCCCCCCCCCATTTCCAAATCACAGGAGTTGAAAAAAAATTCAACAATACATGTCATGCAATTTGAGTACGTGTTTGTGTGATTCTCGATTCAAAATGGACGAATGGGTGCGCTCGCGCTAATGAAAGTTGGTATGAGGGGGGAAAAGGTTGGGCCAACCAATGACCCGGTAACTAAGTACGGCCTTTATGGGGCGAGCCCGCTCTCCGCTCTCATCATGTGACCAAGGGCCTTCAGAATAAAAACTCCATCCATCCGTTGGTCTCAATTTAAAACGAAAAAAAACTCTAGGAAAGGGGTTAAGGGGGGGGGGGTAGAGAAGGGGGTCGGGTCGCATAAGCACGTACAGGTTCCGCTTTCCGAGGGCGCCATGTGTGGGGGTAAGTTATTTCTAGTAGGCAAGTAAACGGTGCTCAATCTTTTTTGTTTTAAGCCTTCCACGAGACTACATGCTATAAGCTTTGCCAACATATATGTCCACAACTGCTTCATGTTAATAATAGGGGATGGTGATAGATAATTTTATCACGCGAAGCAAAGCAGTGGACTTTGTTTCGATATTGTAAGCAAAGACATGCTGTTACGTCAGTGAGTTACGTTGGAGATTATCACCCCCTGTCAGCATATTACTGCGGGGATGTATGATAGGTGAATTGACGGCCGAGGGTAAATATCATCATATATAATAATACTCATTCCAGTGTGCGTTAACTCGAAAGTAAAGAATTTATACAACAGTATTCCAGTTTAAAATACAACCAGGAAAAAAATCGTATCTGCCCGAAACCAAAACATAACCTAGCCTACCGATCAAGCATATGGGGATATAACTCTATGCAAAGGTTTTTGCAGGGTGCAGCTAGTTAGCTACATTTGTGATCTCATCCTAACATAATCTAGGCAATATATATATATTCAAAAATATAGTGATATGTATCAGTCTGGCCGCCGTCCTTACAAGAATGGGAAACATTGAATGTGGCCGTCAGTAGTGAAGAGGACTCAAAGAGGAGTTACAGACTTATTTATAGATTTACTTGTAACAACTTCTATGAAGGTCTGGGCTTATAAATTGCGGGGCCCAATTTAACGGATGCTTACGAGCCCCTCCCCCCTTCCCCCCCCTTACTCTTCTAAATGTTGTGTCAAGAGCCATGACTGATGCTAAATATAAATTGCAGTGGCCTCTGCCAGGCGTGGTGTCCGATTTGGAGGCACAGGTCAAATCGGCCACAGGCCGGCTCTGCGAACGACATTCGCTGACAAATAAAGAGATCAACTGAAAAATTATAATGTTTTAACAGGGCATATTGCCTAGATTATGTTAGCATGAGATCACAAATGTAGCTAACTAGCTGTACCCTGCAAAAACCTTTGCATTGAGTTATATCCCCTTAGGCTTGATCGGTAGGCTGGGTTATTTTTAGGTTTCGGGCAGATCCGATTTTTTTTTTTCATGATTGTATTTTAAACTGGAATACTGTTGTATAAATTCTTCACTTTCGATTTAACGCAGAGCCCAAAATCACATGTATATATATTATGTATGCGCTCACAAATGACTTTATACGAATGCCACGCGCCTATTTTTAAACGGCGATACACAGAGTGTGTGAAGTTTACGTAAGGATGAGACGGCATCTCTTAGAGACGGTTTTAATGTTGAATTTCTTTGATCTCCTCCCCCCCCCCCATCAGCCGATAGTGCAGTGGCCATGGAGGCGACACGGGAGATATAGCGAGGACTTTATCCATGACCTGAAATATTTATTGGTCCGCACCCGAGATCGAACCAGAGTCCTTCAGGTCAACAGTAGAGCGCTTACCACATCACCACCCGTGATACATAGTGTGGACGTCTTCATATGTACAGTACTTTTGGCACCCATTCGTTACAATGATGCCATCGTACGTCGTAATATGTATTCCAGTAAATGTATATTCACCATACTATACTAGAGTATGTAATGATGCTATGTCATTATTTATATGTACGCATTTCATTCATACGCTGAAAGGTAATGATATAAAAAGTAAGGTTTCCCTTAATTATTAAAGGGTTCATCGAGGCAGATGAAATGTAGAATTCATCTGTTTCAGCAGCATCGAGACGTAATGGGGGTCGTGTGGTCTGCACGACACTCTGCCGCCTTTACCACCCCCTCCCCCATCCACGTAAAGGCAAGTACCTATTTACAGCTGGGTAATTCTAACCCTTTTCGCCTGTTATACGTGTACTAAAGTGTCAATAAATGACGTAAGGAGTCGATCATGGAGTATTCGTCGTACCGATTCTTTCTCGATTCTGTTTCTAATTCATCGTTCAAGCACTATTTTGTACATTAGTGAATTTAAAAAAAAGAAAAAAGAACATTATGGAGAGAACCTTCAAGAAGACCTGATTAAAAATATCTTATTAAAATAGCACAGAATAATCAATATGTCTGAACAACGCCATAGGGAGCTCAACTCCCACCCGGGGCACCATACCCTTTTTTAATACCCTTTCAGCGCCCCGCCCATTCCAAAACGATATAATATTATTTGTAAAATATACCATTTGGCGCCATTAGTGAGTGGCGCCCGGGACATGATGCCCCCCGCCCCTCGCCCACCCCTCACTAAGCCTCTTTGTCTGAAGCGGGTTCAGGTGTAATTATTTAAAAAAAAATATATCTTCCACTTAGGTAGCCATTGGTTCTTACCGACATTTTTATTTTTTCAGCAGCAATGGCATTGCTTCAAACACGTGACCAAAGCAGTAAGTTGGCTTGGAAAGGTTATAAATGGAAAACAACTCAGGTATGTCTTTGCTTAAAACAATTTGTAATGTATATAATATCAATCATCAATCTATTTACTTTAGTAATATATATATATATATATATATATATATATATATATATATATATATATATATATATCTTAACGTTGCATGATTTATTTTGTTTAATAGTTACCCATAATTTAAGTCAAATATGTTTTCCAAAAGAATTTTAAAGATAATGAAACAAAGTACACGCATGCATCAAAATTTAAACCGGAGGATCTAGAAGTACGAGAAATTAAAACGTTTAAGGTGAGTGTATGTCTTATTGTTTTAGCTAATGTTACGCCTGGTGATGTAACGATTCACAAGAATCAATGTTACGCCTGGTGATGTAACGATACGCAAGACTCAATGTTACGCCTGGTGATGTAATGATTCACAAGAGTCAATGTTACGCCTGGTGATGTAATGATTCACAAGAGTCAATGTAAATCCCACTGATGGATTGATTCATAAGTCACGTTACACCACCACGAGCCCTCCCATTATCTATTAATGGCGCTCACGTGGACCACTGACAATAATTTAGGCCCTTCGAGCAACTGATTCTCTTTGTGAGCCCCAATCCGTACTATTTCCTTTCATAAACTTATTCAATTCCTATTTAAAACGTGCGAGAAATATTTTTTTACACGAAAGACCTTAAATTGGCGGTTTTATAAGTAAATCGTAAATATCAGCGTAAGGCTCACGACGCCATTAGCATTTAACCGCGTGAAACTAAAATATCATCCTTTGTTACCTCCCTATGTTCTCGACTTGCAACGAGCTAATTAAATGCGTATTACATGTAAACCAATACGAACTTTGATTTCTACCGCATGTTACGTTGGGGGTTATCTCTCCCCCCCCCGAGTCGATGACGCAACATTTGAGGATAAGGAAATAGGGGAGATCTTAGATTTCATGAAACAAAAAAAAACTCACAGAATGTGACAGGACGGGGTGCCCTAAACACAGCCCCGTAGGGTGAAAATTCTACAGGAGGGGCCAGGCATTCTACATCAGGGGCCAGGCAATAGCAGGAGGGGGGGCAGACATCACCTTCCCCCCCCCCGCCCCCCGCCCCCCCCCGCACGCTACGGGCCTGCCTAAACACCCATTTAGTTGTTTTGTTTAATCATTTAATACAGTAGTTTTTTTTTTTTTTAAATAAATGGTAAACAATTTTAAGATAGATTCTAAAAAAAGAAATGTAACCAAGTTCTGAGAATTTTCAGGACAAAGCACTCAATATTTGACATTCCTAGGCAGAAATTTTGTCTGTTAACCGAACTTATTGATATTTATTTTAAGTGAAAAACAAAAGGGTTTCATATTAAAAATATCTTCATCTATATAACATTTTTTTTTATCCAGTTGCTGGTTTACTTAAAAAAGTTACCAGATGGAATTTCCGTCACTAAAAAGGAGAGGTTTTTAACCAGCCTTTTGAAAGCGGTAAAATATAACGGTATGTAATTTGATGTGATTAAATATATGTTTCTTATACATTTGCACTTGATTGTAGGTCTATCATATACATATATTATTTCATATTTATAATGATGACAAAAATAACAGTGTACCCATTTTTTGACACCAGTGGCGTACCTGGGGGGGGGGGGCGGTGGGTGCGGTCCGCACCGGGCGGCACTTTTTATTACTTTTTAGGGGGGGGACGGCAAAAATGTATAGATTAAATTGAAATACCTAAATGAGAGAGCGGCAAAATCGTCTTCCACCCTGGGCGGCCGATACCCACGCTACGCCGCTGATTGACACTATATGCTATCTTCAACCCAGAAAGGGCTAAAAAAAAATAATAATTTAGAAGCCGAGCTTTTTTAAAAGTGTTTGTTCATTGTCTGAAGGAAGATAAATCGCGGAATCATATGATTGTTTGAACAAATATAGACTTATTTTAAAATATTTACCGTATTAATATAAAAATATATGTTTTAATTTTTTTTTATATTTCAAAGAATGTCTGCTCATGGATGTTGACAATGAGGTAGCTAGAATTGTAGGGAGTGATTTGAGGCTCATGAGAAAAAACATGACTGGAGTATTGAAGGTTGATGATATGGACAATATAAATCAATTTGTGGAGAATAATTCTAAAAAAGTAAAACCATATATATATATATATATATATATATATATATATATATATATATATATAAATATAAATATATTATTGAAAACTCATTTCATTTACGTTTATATAATTTAAGTACAAAAAAATACACCTTTTTAAAACAATTTCCAGCCCCTTTTATTTTTTTTGTCTCACAGACACGCTAGTACAATAAAAAGCCTAAATGAACTTGAATTTTTTTTTTATTTAAAGAATGCATGCATTTCTCTTTTAAACCATTTTTATTTTACGGCATGAACAATTATTACGACATGTGTAGGGGGATAGTTCACCTGGACTTTAGTGCATGTATAGTAAATCTATCAGTGGGACGGATGGCCGAGTGGTGTAGATACTCGACTGCCAACCTGAGAGTCCTGGGTTCGATCCTCCGTGAGACCCATGAGAAATTTCCCGGGAAAATGTGTTTCAAAGTCGTCTCACACAAAAATCTTTGATAAATTAGACATAAAAGTGCATTACAAAAAAATAATTGCGGCGGATTAGTTAATTGTTGTTTAATAAAAAAAAAAAGAATAGGAAAACAAAATTTTTTTTTGTAGCCAAACTTTATTCTTTTTAGAATTTCAACCTCGTTAAACGGCTTATTGTCGTATTATCGAATTTGCTTTCTCATACAAAAAAATTGATACTTAGTTATCCACTGACAGGATAAAAAGTAAAATTTTATAAAAAAATATCAAAATTTGAGACTTATTATGGACAACGGAAAAAAAAAAAGCCCTCAAGACCATACGGGCATATGTAGTGTGTGGATTTCATATGTTTGACCTTAGACCATCCGGGCATATGAAGTGTGGATTTCATATGTTTGGCCTTAGACCATCCGGGCATATGAAGTGTGGATTTCATACGTTTGGCCCTAGACCATCCGGGCATATGAAGTGTGGATTTCATACGTTTGGCCTTAGACCATCCGGGCATATGAAGTGTGGATTTCATACGTTTGGCATTAGACCATCCGGGCATATGAAGTGTGGATTTCATATGGTTGGCCTTAGACCATCCGGGCATATGAAGTGTGGATTTCATATGTTTGGCCTTAGACCATCCGGGCATATGAAGTGTGGATTTCATATGGTTGGCCTTAGTTACGGCTTATTGAGAGGTCATTTTGCTAAAATATTCCCCAGTTGTCAGCTAATTTCAGTCGCCTACTTGAAATTAGTTGGATCAAGAAATGTTCATCAGGTCAAAAAATAAAATAAATAATTCCTGAACCGAGTCCGGTGTCGCCAGCTCCACAGTAGACAAGCCGGTCTTGGTACAGATAGGTCACCTCAAAGGTTCCGGTCTTAGGCTTGATTTGACCGATCGCTCTGAATTGGGCCCCGTGCCTGGATGGGGCCCAGGCAATAAACATTTATTTTAATAGTAATAGTTGTTGTTGTTGTAAAAAAAAATGAGAGGGGATGCCTCGCAAGCGTCCGATAAATTCGGCCCCCGCAATTCTAAAGCCGGCCTTGGTGACCTCAGTACTTTCAAAAATGTATTTTCAAACATCCGAAGCATTTGATAGCAAGTCCAATAGTTACTTTTTTTTTTTTAATTTGACAAAGTATAATTTATATAAAATATGATACTTTGTTTTTTTTAAATCTTTCCATCCAACATTACAGCCAATGGAAGAAAAAGAGAAAAATAAATTGATGGCCGCCTATTCCAGCTTCAACAGATTCATACTCACTGGTCAAAATAATGATCTAGAGATCGATGTCACTGACACTGGCAAGTAACATTTGAAAAAAACAACAACAACCATTAATACTATTTATATATTTGTGGGCGTGGGAACAACTTGGAGGCTACTCCTTTAAATATTTCAGCCGTGTGCTACTATATTAATAATGATAACATCCTGAACCCCGTAAGAGGATGTTATATGCGGTTCCGCGCCTAGCCTATTAGCCATTAGAGTGAAGTGGTTGGATAGCTATGAAAACTTGCTGACGAATGCAGTTAGTAATGTGGCAAAAAAATTAGACAATTTAAATCATATCTTAAGGTTCCACAGTTGACTTAAGTATAGGCATAATTCGATAAAAAAAAAACAATAATCTTTGAAAACAAAAAAAAAAACAAGTTTATATATACAACATATTCATGTTGTGGTTTACCTCTTTAACATATACACAAACTTACAAAAAGAAAAATACATATATTGAAGGGAAAGCACATGCAAAATGTCTAACATGTATTTATAGCTACACATGATGTTGGGCTTTGGTGTCCGGTTTAGGCATTTTCGATCTCGAATCCAAGCGTGCTCTTATGAATCCGTTGCGTTTTTCTGGACCACAAACCACTTTGGAAGCTTCTGTAACTAACTTGATATGTCCCTCTACTATAGAACACAGTTTATTGGTATGTAGTCAACGACGGGAAGTTTCTCACAATTCACCAGTGACTTACCGATTGGACCAGAAAATTTTTTTGGACCATCGGTAGGCCCATCTAGATATTACCTCTTATTAATGAAGTATCGTAATGGATTAATTGTATATCATTAACAGTGGAACATAACGCGATTATACAAGAATAAAATGGTTTGCAATATTATATCTAATACATAATCGTCTAGCTTAGGCGTGCGTATGTACGTTCGATCGTGTGTATAACTATAAAAATAGTCTAGGGAATTCCAGAATAAGTAGTAGTGCGCAAATTATGTAAAGTTGTAAAGATGGTCAAAATGATACAACTCAATTATAAGGAGTCGACTAATTATGTATTAGTTAACTCACTTGGTTTTTTTTTTTAAATTTGTTGTAGATATCTTTTATATCGCAGGTAGCAGCCAGCGTCAGCAAGCTTTTCAACTAGTATTCAATAAACACTATGTATTTACTCTAAACAGGAAGTACTGCGCGTGAATGAATAGAAAAAGCGAACTAGTAATAATATTTTACTTAAAAAAGTAAAGATAACGTATTAGTGGCAGCAAAAAGCTTGCATTTGCCTTGTAATGTAAAGAACAACGGATAGTAAATACATTATCGGTAGCTTATAAATGGTTAGATTTTGAAGTTGGTTGTGGAACCTCAAAACATTACTTATTTATTTTTTTTTACGGAGTAGTTCATTGGACCACAGAGCAACTTTTAATAACTATCCAAAGTCTACCAAGGTAAAAATAATCTAGTCATTTTTCACTCCACCCTATTAACCACCCGGGTGTGCACAAGCTTTTGACGCCCCACCCACCCTACCAAAGAAATAGATTAAAAAAAAATTCATTTATTTAAAAAAAAAAGTGTTACTAATAAAATGCATAAAATATGCATATTTTCTAAGAAGTCCAAAAAACTAAAGTAGGTACGGCAGGTGCCGCCCAAGGCTAGAATCAAAGTACGTTCGCCCCCCCCCCCGGTTTACGCCACTCTAAACATCTATCGATAGGAGATACAGATACGTTTACATAAAAAAAAATCTATTGGCAGGAGGAAGCAGAATCAGAGACACATGAAAACATGTACTGGTTGACGGGAAATAGAGACTCACTGACTAATTACAATCAACTACTTGAGGCCATCATCTTACATATGACAATTCTAATGACAGGAAATAAAGACCAAGTGACACATACACACATTTATTGACAGTTAATACAGACAGACTCAGTGAGAATTAAACACATCTATTGACAACATATATATAAATATATATATATATATATATATTTATATATATATAGTATACTCAGCGGCGTAGCGTGGGTGTCGGCCGCATAGGGGGGAAGACGATTTTGCCGCCCTCTCATTTAGGTATTTCAATTTAATCTATAAATTTTTTGCCGCCCCCCCCTAAAAAGTAATAAAAAGTGCCGCCCGGTGCGGACCGCACCCACCGCCCCCCCCCCCCCCCCAGGTACGCTACTGAGTATACTTGTGTTAGTAAACATCAATGTGTGCATTTCAAGTCACATATTCCCCAGTGAAGAAGAATAATTCATAATACGGATAACACCCATACACACCAAAAATTGTGTAAATGTATATGAATAGTAATACTAATCAAACGACCCTATTGGGATGTCGTAATCACAACGTAAAGACATATCTCTAAAGAACGAGCGATTTAGTACTTTTTCATGTCATATTGTCCAATGATGTCATTTCATGGATTAAAACGGTTGTCAATAAATGTCTTGATGTTATACTAAACTAAAGGGTGCAATGATAACAGGGCATCACAATGTGCACAGATGACATCACAGATGGCACAAATGCGATAACAAATGACATCACAAGGATTATCCCCCCCCCTCCCCTATGTATACGACTGATAAAATAATGCCACATGCTTTTTATAGGCATTCGACTAATAAATCTGATTACCATACACCAAGGGAAGTCGTTAGTTCGTTCACCACAATGTGCACAGGTGACATCACACTTATCACCAAACGATAAAATATGACGTCATACCATCAATACAAATGATGTCAAGTGATAAAAAATACCTTATGTTTATTTTACGAATGATAACTTTGATCATTTATGTGATGTCATTAGCTCAAAGCAAGATATAAGTTTTAAAGTGCAAATGTCAAGCGTCATCCATCTTGAGCTGTTAGATGTCATACTGTGCATTGATTTCATTTCAAATCTTTTTATTATTTAAATAAGTGAACTGTTTTTTACATCTATCTAGAGCAGTGGTTTCCCTAAGTGTTGATTACAGTTTTGGCGGGGGGGGGGGGGGGGGTACAGAAATGTTCAAAATATTCGACACGTTGACCTAGTGCAGGGGGTCGGCAACCTGCGGCTCGCGAGCCGCATGCGGCTCTTTCGATGTCAAATTGCGGCCTCATCAAATACCATAATATTGAAACAACAATTTTAGTGGCTCTTTAAAAACTGAGAAAGTTGTAAATTATAACTTTTTGCTCTTCCGTCTCAAAAGGTTGCCGACCCCTGAACTAGTGGATGCGATGAAATTACCGTATCACAGTGTGCGTGGAATACATTACACGCATCGACGATTACGATACCAGATGAGCCCACAATCGTTACTCAATCGTATAACAAATGTTATAAAGAAGCTTTTTTTTAATCGAAAATTAGGTTTAAACTGTTTCAACCGATTCCGATACCTTCGAAATGTATCAATTCTTTCGATTTTTTCATTTCTGACGAATCGTCCCATCACAAATAAATACATACATAAGAAATCCATGACCTCCTTTTCCTTCTTTAGGTGGTCTTTGTCATTTTACCTAAGTCTGCATTTTATATCTTCATGAGCTAAAATATTAGACGTATCGATGTAACCATGGAGATGACAAAAACAAATGCATTTTTTGAGAAATGTTTTTATTACTTTAAAATGTTTTGTCCTTAATCTCATATTCGATTTTTTTCCTTACATGGCCGTATAGAAGATGATGCATGCAGAAAAAAATACAACTAAAACTTCGAAATGAACTTTGTTTTGATATTTTAGCAGGGTTGTTAACGATTCTCTTAAATTGTGTCGTCAATACCGTTACCAATACTTCATGAAAATAGTATCGCCAATATCAATACAAATACTCAAGTAAAAATGTATTGCCAAAATCGATACCGATACAATACCAATACATTTGAGAACAACAAAATATTTTAATTTTTCAAAAAAGTAAAAACAAAATACAATGTCAAAGCACAATTTTAAGGCCAATCACTTCGCCACTTGGCAGCACGTAAGAAGACCATCATTTCAAAATGATCATTGCTCAGCCTTGAACGCAATGGCATAAAAACACGCCCACCCAATGAAAACAGGCGTTCAACTGAAGCACTAGCTGGAAATCCAGTGTTCAATTGCAGATATAGTTTCTTAATGCTTGGGTAGACTGCTAATGACAGCGTTTCTGGTGATTTATCTTCAAGATATCTGTCTACTTCAGCAGAACTGTTGCTATTAAGCAACTCGTCCTGGTCCATCCGCCTTGCAGTAAAACAAGCAAAAAAAAATCTGTACATTCGGATATCTTTACTGCTGACTGTACTGAAGCTGCATCACCTTGCCGAGTAAGTTGAGTTGGAACTGCACTCAGTTAACTGCACGCACGCTTTAAGGTTTGTACAACTTCAGCCTTGTGATCCAAGCTGTCCATCCAGTCGGTCTTAAATTTTGGATGGACAAAACTGCTGCCAGTTTTGCCTCTGGATCAGAAAATATAAAATCGAATCGCGCGTTAATTCCATCAATATCAGCTCTGGCAAAAGGGTTCACACGTCGTGAGAGGGTGTTTATGTCGCAAAATCATTTCCTGTAGTTGACCTTTTATAATGGTTAGTGTGGGCATACGTGTAGTTTGGACTTCACTCAGATAACATTTGAGATTTGGAATATTGAGACTTTAATAGATTTATATGAAATCTATAAATGCTTACATCATTACATATATACATATTTTTTTCTCTAAAAGTTTACATATATAATATGTGTTTTTTTTGTATTCTTTAGGTGTATTAGTGTGTGAGATTAATTTTTTGTCATCAGTCCAGAGAAGTGAAGAGAATTATCTGGAAAATGCTGCCGAAGATTTTCAATCGAACACCGATGACGAGCTATTTAATTCGAGCTCCGATGAAGAAGATTCTAAAGATGACGATTCAAAGATCTTAATTCAAAACAAATCTTCATCCAGCGAATTTTTTGTTAATATTAATATCAAGGTAACATTATGAATTTGTATTATGCACCGCAAAAATAACATGTAAGATAATTGTGTAACAGAAAGGCATATCATATATATTATTTGTCACTTACAAATATAAGTGAAAATATTAACAATCTTTTTTTTTTATTCTATCTCCTTAGACATCTTCGCTGTAAGTTTTTTTCATCATTTACTCATTCCATAGATAGCTACATTATATATTTGCTCACTGTACCTTGCAAAACCTATGCATAGAGTTATATCTACTTTGGCTTGATCGGTAGGGCTAGGTTTTTTTTTGGTTTCGGTGAGATCCGATTTTATTTTTCATGATTGTATTTTAAACTGGAATACTCTTGTGTTAATTCTTTACTTTCGATTTAACGCAGAACCCACACCTATATTATTTATATAGATATTATATTATTTGGTTATCTTATAATATTATTCTTTGATTCTTTCATATATTGTATTTAGTTCTTCAACTTGCAAACAGTTGACTCTAAAAGACGCTTGTGAACCTGAAAAATTAAGAAACTTTTTCTACGAAGGTGGGTTAACTAATTATGCTCAAAATGTTTAATGTCATGGACTCTGTCTTCCAAAGAATATACGTGATTATTTCTCTGTCTTGCAAAGCATATACGTGATTATTTCTCTGTCTTGCAAAGAATATACGTGATTATTCCTCTGTTTTGCAAAGAATATACGTGATTATTTCTCTGTCTTGCAACGAATATACGTGATTATTTCTCTGTCAAGCAAAGAATATACGTGAATTTTTTTTCACCCCCCCCCCCTCAGAACTGAAGAAAACGTTTGGGATTACAGAGGAAAGCGTAAAAGACTTCTATCTGAGGATTGCATTGAATATAGTTCATGAGCCAGAATCTTCAGACAAAGACAATGTAATACATTTTAGCACCAATATCATGTGTCATCATGTGTACAATTAATTATAAACTTCTATACATATATATGCATACATGTAGATAAATGAGTAGATTAGTTGATAAATACATTTTTCGCCATTAACTTTTTATCCAAGCTGCAATGGAGTAAAGAGGAGCTTGAAGAGGTTTTGACAGTTATCATCGAAGACTTCAAAATCAAATTCCTGCATGAGTTGCTCGATGGATACAAAGATCATTCAGCTGTCATGAAAACAATTAAAGACGTTAGTACTACTATCTGTAAAAGTTTTATAACTAAAAAAAGTTAATTATTTTTTCACTTTTTTTTAAAGAGCGTAATTTAGATTTTTTGTGGGGGTGGGGGGGAGAGAGAGGGGGGAGGGGAAGATAAACCAAGAAATACATCGATAAAGCCTATAGCTAATACAAAAAGAATATTATGTTTTGCTTAATTCTGTGATAGTAATCTATGTAAATATTAGCGGTTTGGGTTCTGCGTTAAATCGAGAGTAAAGAATTAATACAACAGTATTCCAGTTTAAAGTCGTTAAACGTAAAAAATCATGAAAAATCGGATCTGTCCGAAACCAAAAAAAAGCTTAGCCTACTGATCAAGGGGATATAACCCTATGCCAAGGTTTTGCTGGGTACAGCTAGTAATTTCATAATACAAATAATTTTTTTATGAATTTCCAAACTGGAAAGGGTTATGTTGAAACCGGTTTTCGCTATGCTATTTATTTTTTTTGAGGGGGGAGGGGCGTTAGGTTTAAGGGGTTACATTGGTGATTTAGAGAGACAAGTGCAACCTAAGCAACTTTTTGAAGATAGAAGTTATAGACAAATTAAGAAATTAGAAAGTCAAAAAGCTGAATTAACTACTCTCAATAACTTGCTAATGTCCACGATGTTCCATACTGTCTTCTTGTGATAAAATATTAATCCCCGATTTTCCTCAAAATCTTGTTCATAGCGCAACTTATGCAAAAGTATATATATATATATATATATATATATATATATATATATATATATATATATATATATATATATATACATATATATATATATCTTTATATAGTAAATATTGACCTATTCTAATGAAATATCTGAATGGGTGTGTCTGGTAGTCAAAAGTAATTTAAACATTTGTTACTTAGAAAAAATTATGAGCAGAGATCTGAGATTTTTGTGATTTTTTTTTTTTTTTTTTTTAAAAAAAAAAAAGGTGTTGTTGATTTATGCAAACAAAAACTTTTTAAGTCAGTTGTATTTATTTTAGTATCAACTATAAATTTTAGTTATATTTTGGATCCACCTTTTTTGCACCCTTGTAAGAAAGTGTTTAATTTTCAGTGCATTCAGCCCCCCCCCCCCCCAAAGAAAATTCAATTACATTTTTGAAATGCAAACTAAGAAAAACAAACAAAAACATAAAATTACCCCCCCCCCCCAAATCCTCTTAAATACCGAGGCGTAGCTGGGTGGGCGGGGGGTACATATGTCCCCGGGCGCCGAGGTTCAGGGGCGCCAAAAATGGTATATTTTACATATAATATTATATGGTTTTCGAATTGGGGGCGCTAAAAAGGTATTAAAAAGGTATTGTGCCCCGGGCGCGAGTTAAGCTCGCTACGGCACTGCTTAAATATAACGTTAAATAACAAACTTTAAACTCCGCCCCTTCTATTGTAATCATTGAAATCCTATTTGACTAACATAACAAGGGATACCATAATCAACGAGTCTCAATTCGTCGATAACGAGCTTAAACAAAAAAAAACTGTAATCCATCTTCAACCCTCAAATATTACATAACAAATTTTTTCTGGCCTTCAATGAGTTTTGTTTGTACGGAATTGACTATCCGGCTCTCCGCCGCCAATCTGAAAAAGAGTGAAACCCTTCACAAACTATAACATTTTTAGCAGTACATTTCATGTATAATTAGTATGCAAGATCACTGCCTTCATCTATGGGCTGTTATACATGTAGTGTTATCATCGGTCTAACTATATTCTCTAAGAATAGGTCTGCAACATCAGTAATTGATCAGTGCCTGTAGCCCTTGCCATGATTTCATCCCATCATATTGCGCACTTTGAATGGCCACTTATAAATTTCCAAGCTTCATAGTTGTATTCTATTAGATATACCCGTAATATGCAATGACTTGTTTGACTTAGTCATTAACAATAATCTTTTCTCAACATCCCCATCATAGGCCGATACTTAAATGATAAATGAATTATAGAGAATGAGCTGGCTGTTCAAGATTTAGTATAAACACGACTACTCACGTGCAATGACATATCTTAAAGAAGACCATGCATTCTAATTATTTCAACGCAGTGGCTACGGTTCCAAGTAACGGGACTCCGTGCTATTTTTTTTTCGGGGTCCAGCTATAGATAGGAAGAGGGTTAGGGTAGGGGGTTAGGGTTAAGGATATGGTTAGGGTTGGGTTAGGAGCAATATCTATAGCCGGCTATCGCGCATGCGCACATCTACAGCCGTCAAAAAAAATAAAAGTCCGTCTAGAGCGCTAGAGCTATTGCGCATCTATAGTTGGACCCAGGAAAAAAAAATAATGAGCAGTCCCGTTCCTTGGAACCGTAGCCACTGTGTTATTTCAATGCACACTGCACTCACTGCAGCTAAATTTTGATGGCAGTATTTAGTGTTTGTGTGACGTATCAATATTAAAATGTACAACTCGTAAAGTTGTTGTTTGGTTCATCGTAATGGTATTTATACAAAATAGTTCAAAATATATATATATATAAATATATTTTACAGTTAATTTTTTCTTGGATTTTACAGAGCGTATCGTAAAGAAAATTAAAGTTCAGTGTTTAAGTAGCTCATAGTACGTTATGCAGATATGTAGCACTATGATTAACAGCTGATATGTGTGCCTGTAGGCCAGTGGTCTCCAACCTTTTTCTCATCGCGGACCGGTAAACGTTTTGATAATCTCACCACGGCCCGCTAATCGGGGTAGGAGTTGAATATTTATATTTTAGATTGTAAATAGAAAGGTAATAATTATTTAATATTTCTAGGCGGCCAAGTACAATTTGTCCACGGACCAGTACTGGTCCGCGGCCCGGGGGTTGGGGGGACCACTGCTGTAGGCCCTCAACATGTATGGGCCGGTCGTTGTCATCACCTTTTTCCACCCTGTATTTTGACACTTACAGACCATCACTGACAGTTTTTTTTTTCTTTGATTCCATCAACCTAATTCCTTCATGTACAAATGAACTTAACGCAAATTGTTGTTATGCTTCTATAGAGCGGTGTGGAAATATATGATGAAAGATCACAAGTGTAAAATTTATAATCACTACAAACTCACAAGGGGGTCCCTCAATTTGATCTTGTGCAGATTAATGGAGCGTTTGAAGCAGATGATCTCACCCTTTATCGCGACTGTACCCGAAAGGTTGCGAAAGAATGTCCGTATGTCACATGAGTATTAACGGATAAATGTACTTAATATTGACGTGATCTTCTCATCCCCCATTTCCCTCTTCCTCCATGTCAACAACTTTCAATATGAAATCATTCTGTGTGTATATGTTATCTCTTATATGTAGTTTAGTATAATTTTCTAAAATACTAGCTGCACCCTGCCAAACCTTTGCATAGAGTTATATCCCCTTAGGATTGATCTGTAGCTAGGTTATTTTTTGGTTTCGGGCAGATCCGATTTTTTCATGATTGTATTTTAAACTGGAATACTATTGTATTACTTCTTTACTTTCGATTTAACGCAGAGCCCAAATCACTTATATATATATATATATATATATATATATATATATATATATATATATATATATAGGGATATCTTTAAATGAAAGTATTAAACAGGTTAAAGCTATACATGTTTTTTTTTTCTTTAGAGGTCTCTGATCCAATGAAATTTTTTTTTCATATATCTTATAGACATATAATGGGACGTTAAGGGGGGGGGTACTGGGATAGGCTAATTATTGTATCCAACTGTTCTCGATTTGATTCTTCTCTCATCTTTTTTTTTTATTCAAGATTGTAGAACGTCATCGAAGTTCTGGACACCATTGGATAGCCGAAAGATTGTTTGAAGCATTTCTGAATAGTTTTACAAAAGGTCAGCCGTTTTAGAGTCGCATTAATTTTATGATTTTAATATGTTAAAAAGTGTAACATATTTTTATTGTATTCACAATTATAACATTTTGTTTAGCCAGTCCAGAATTTTAAAACTACGCTAAAAATAATTAATACTGTGCAAATAGACATGAACTGATTATTTAATGATGTGATAATTTAAATAACCTCCATTTTTTTTCCTCTTTAGACAAATTAAAAAAATATTTACAGGAGACAAATAGTAGTACTAAGGGGAAAGGTAAGTAAATAAATTTTTTATTTATACGTTTGAGAGTTTTAAATATATATATATATATATATATATATATATATAATCTAAAAATTATGGTATACTTTTGTATACGACGCGGCATTTTAGGCAAAACTTTATTAGTCAAAGAAAGAAGAAAATAGAAAAACTGATTAATTTTGTATTTAAATTTACTACGGAATCTCTGCAGAAGTTCTTCTTAACTATATACAAAATTATGTAATTATTTGATTTAAGCTGTTAAGTTTCTCTATGATGGGGCTGACATCCCATAGAGCCTTTCGGCAACAAAAGAGAGGGTTTTATGAAAATATTTTGTTATTGCCACCACAGCTGATATATAGTGCAATGACCATTAAGGCAACACGGGAGACATTGGTAGGTGAATGGACACACCTGGAGTTGAACTCGCAACACCCAGGATAACATTTAGGATCACAACCAAAGCGCCAGCCTGCATCCTATACCATCCAATGGAAAGATTTAACCTAACGCAATAGGGTAACTAGTCTGCAGTTAGCATGAGAAGTAACGATCAATTACATTGAAATCAATAGAATTTAATACAAAAATATGTAAGGAGTTCTCAATCTTTTTGAGTATTTTCGGATCCACTTTCAGATAAAAAGTTTTGAAGCTTAGTCACACACGTCTTCATAAAAAAAAATGGTTAAGCTTTTCGGAACTTTTAAATTGTGTCATCGAACTGTGTTTATGTACCATTTCTCCCCACATGCAGAAAAAAGAATGTATTATAAAAGTAAAAAGATACCATAAAATTTTACTTTTACTTTGAAAATTTGTTACACTGTAAACTTTAGGGGGTGTTTTTTTTTTTTTAATACATATATATGATGATTAGCGAATATTGCACTAAATGTAGCAGTTTGTTTTAAATGCACTAAAAACAACAGTGGCGATTTTATGTTTATCTTTCATTAGGTAATATACTGCGGCATATTTAATGATGTACTTCACAAGCAAAAGTTTAGGCATCTCTTGTTTTACTCGAGTAAACTAAATGTAAGTAAACCTCTTAAGTAAGTATAACGATTGTTCATCACTTTAATGAGGAAAGATAAATCTAATGTTAGATTGTTTTAAAACTACCGTGATAATTTCTAAGGATGCTTTAAATTGCTCCAAGTAAAGTACCATGAATAGAAAGGAAATAGTGATGCTACTTCCTTTTTAAAACTCTACTGATACCCTGGTTAGAACTGTGTTCCGCGAAGTCTCCATGGAAGACACAATTTCTAGATAAATGTTTGATTGGCTTGCAAGTTTATGACAGTTTAATTTCTGTTAGAGTAATCTAGTTAGATTTATAGTTAATAATCACTAGATGAGTTGAATAACTAGATTAGTTGAAATAAATGCACTAATGATTAGATGGATTATATATTGAATTCAATAGATTGGATAGAGATATTAAATGCAATTAGATTATATAGATTATATTAAATAGAAACTATAAATTTCAATTCTGAATATTTTAGAACATTGGTATTTCGATTTATGTATGCAATTATTTTGATATTTGGTCAGCTTAGAATAATGGGGCTCTATGTCCACAAAAAGTGATTTGAGTAAATGAAATTTAAAAGGTTCACGTTTGTGTACTTTGAACATATTGAAAGGAAAATCAACCTTTAGAAGTCGTGAACTCAATTTTGACACAATATGAGACTAATATAAAGAAGATGGTTTAACAATTAGTATGTATACTTATGAAGTTTAGATGAGCAATTCTCGTTTTTGGACATAGAGCTTCATAATTCTCAGCTGACGATATAGTCTAAACTTGTAAGAAGACTCATAAAAGTAAAAAAATTTCTTATCCTCATATTTCTTAAAACTGTAAAGTTCCATTTTCAGATAGTGCGCTAATGGCCACCATGTCATCAGTGAAAGATTAAAACATGCAGCCAGATGCTTTGCGAGAAAAAGTAGTTTGAAAATAAAAAAAGGGAAAGTTAAATCACCTTCTTCTTTTGCATGGTCTCGATAGATTTATGTTTTTAACTATTACCATTTGAAAAAGTTTTTTTTTAATTGTTTGTTGATGGTCCCTAGTCCGAGCTCGATTTTTTCTCCCACTGACACCCGATTGACTCACCTGACTGACTCACTCCGACTACATATAACTTCAACTATCCATCAAGGGCAAGCGTAAGTCATTGATATGCGTCCCTTTCTTCTACGAATGTACAGAAATTTTTTCAGCGTGTGATTTTAGACATTTCTAGCAGTTTTCATGATTGAATTAAACTTATAGGCACTTTATTTAAGCTTCGTTTACTCAAATTGAATACCCTAAAGTGGCACTCCAGTTAAAAAAAGTTTGCCTTTCTGTTGTCTAGGTCAATTTAACTTCAGAACTCCATGAGGAATGTATAGTATATTGTTTCCAGGCTATATGCAGTTTGAATAAAGATTGGCTTCACTGAAGTTGTTGAAGATCTCAAATCGTACTTTTCAAAATGGATGTTTATTTAAAATTGTAATTAATATGAAACATTGACAGACAAATATACAATCGTTTTCTCTATATTAACAGCTCCATAAAAATAAACAAACTAATAATGATTAGACTTGCGTTCACAGAAAACATCAAAAAGTGAAGCTGTGTAAATACTAGAAACTTATACCGTGAAGATTGAAGTTCAAAATGCTATATAGCCCTTCATGAGAATTAGCTAAGTGGATGGTATTCTAAAAGGGTTGAACAGTAATCACAATGAAAACAAACAATTTCATCAGCAGCGAGCATGTCAGACGTCAAGAGTTAGGTTTGGTCAACATATCACAATGGAGAGGATTTGGATCTAGATGAGGTAAATAAACAGCTATATGTAGAACATTTCCTAACAGTAAACTGTGGTGACAACTTCCAGTTAAAGAAATGTCAACATTTCTGCACTGATTCTTACAAACGAGCTACGTACAATAGGCTCATGTAGTCACGCTGTTTTATGAAATTGTAGACGTTGTTTACGTAGCTTATTGAATATACAGCTTTAATGAATATGAGTTTAACGAATATACAGGGGGACCCAGCCCCCTGCCCCCCACACGGTGCACGCCATGGGGAATGTGCAATGAAGCGGTAGTTGAAATTTATTGAAGCCTAGGTGATGATGAGTCATTTTGAAGTAGGTAAAATTTTGGAATATTTTATCAAGGCATGTTTCTTTCTGGAATTAACCAGTTCCAAATAATTTTTGGAAGCTAAATTTGTCAAAAGAGGAAGTCTTCTTTTAGTATACAAGATGGATGCTGTGACGATACTTTAAAGCGAATCGAAATGAAAGCCAAGAAGTATCCGATGAATGGTTCTGCAAGATGATTGTTTAAATGGTTAGAA
Source organism: Bulinus truncatus (assembly GCA_021962125.1). Taxonomy (NCBI): domain Eukaryota; kingdom Metazoa; phylum Mollusca; class Gastropoda; family Planorbidae; genus Bulinus; species Bulinus truncatus. The sequence continues at coordinate 4,681,037 of JAGDYQ010000029.1, read as the reverse complement.
AATACTGAAATCAGCGACGAGTTAATTCAATAATTCGGATATAAATATTGAAGGCAGACTCTTTTGACGTTAACGTTACAGAAATAACTATTTAAATTGTTATTTGGGCTCAGTAGAAGCGAAAATTGAGCCCAAAATGACATAATCAAGAGATCTCGAAAGAACAATCGTGTTGCCTAGAAAAAATGGGAACATTATGGCAACAGCACAGGCTACAAAGCGAAATTCTGCATTTTGTTGCCACAATATGAAGATGTATTCTTCATTGAATAAAGTGGAGCTTTCATCTGATGGTTGAGATTCTTTTTAAGGAATATGACGTAGCTTGTCGAAAGAGCACCTAGGAGATTAGAAAGGAGTTCATGTACCATAAACGCTGGTCCAGTGGCAGAAAGTTCAATTCATGAATTTTCTGGTATAAATGTGAAGCCAACCATTGTGACGCAACTGAGTAGAATGCGACTATTTTATGCGCTTCATTTAATTTAAATTCTGTAAAAATCTGAAATAATAAATTATACAAAAAAGATTCAGCTGTCTGCTATTAGTAATAGTGGGCAATAGAATGTTATATGTAAATTGTAAACAAATAATATAAACCATGAAGTTATAA
>JAGDYQ010000029.1:4614570-4679924 GCA_021962125.1 Bulinus truncatus | reverse complement strand
TTTTTAAAACAATTTTAACAATTTAAGAGTAGTAAAAAGTAATAATTTATCCTGAGTTATCAACTATGTTAAATATAATTAAAAAAACAGACTTACTTAGCTTGTGGCCGACCCAAACAGAAAGTAAACTTCGGGTCACATTTGTTGGTATTAAGGTCCTCCCTGCAACTGTCCGAGTAACGGATAAATCGAACTTCAATCTGACCAGAACCGATTACATCCTGATTCAAAAAAGAAAATTAAATAAAGAAACAGAATGTTGAATTAGTAAACTAGTAATTCAAGATTCATTTTAAAAAATGAAGGAATGAGTCAAGAATGAAAGGAATATTATTATTAAAAACGTGTGCTTCTGGCGTTTTATTTATCAACATGAATCGGTTTTAAGGTCAGTAGGTTAGAGGTTAAACTGATTCAACAGCGAGCTGTTCTCTTCACCACATGATAAAAAACGTTGGTCAGAAAGTAATTCGCCTTTCTTTGTATTCATCGGAAGCGAAAGCTCGTATGAACAGAAAGAGGGCATAATCCTCAATAGTATGTGATGGCTAAAATTCTGAGAACATTTACTTCCCCATGACTCTTAACCGTGTCCTAGGCTTCTAGCTCAGGGGTCGGCAACCTGTGGCTCGCGAGCCGCATGCGGCTCTTTCGATGTCAAATTGCGGCCCACCAGTTCCATGTGAAAATAATAATAATTATATTGTTTTATATACCTCATCAAATACCATAATATTGAAACAAAGATTTTAGTGGCTCTTTAAAAACCGAGAAAATTATAAATTATAACTTTTGGCTCTTCCGTCTCAAAAGGTTGCCGACCCCTGTTCTAGCTGAAAATGCAGTGTATATGCCTATAATATGTCACACTTCCCCTCATGTCTTCTCAAAGACGCTGCAAAAAGGCCGTCACGAAGGTAGTGTTGATCAATTATCGGGGGGGGGGGGGGCAAACCTCAGCGAGCCCAATTGCTTCAATTTTTTTTTGCTGAAGTAAATGGCCGGGGGTGGGGCGGGGTTACTGAAATTGTTTGCTAGGGAGCCCAGAATTATTGCCTGCGGTCCTGGTTGAAGTATTGGTCACAGTTGGGTAGGGAGGAGTGAAATGAAGGTTATATAAGAGTCAAACTGAAGCATATGTTGCCGATAAATGATTGAGAATTAGCTTTAACAGTACAAGTCCTTCCCCCCACCCCTCACCCCTCCACCCCATAGTCAAATGTAGCGTTTAGCTGGTTGACTGCATCTATATTTACCACTTTCAATCAAGAATGGGGAAAATTCAGTCATCAGAAAAGGGAATTTCCAGTTTTCTGTTTTGGAGCTAATTATATGCATGTAGGTTATAGTGCTAATCATTGAACCATGACCAATGTCTCTCACGGGTGGATTGCAAAGTGGGCAGGTAACCCGTAACCATCAGGTGTTAGTTATTGTGGTCATGTGAGTCACGACCTTTCAGGTTGGATGATGTGTAGTCTCCCAAATTAAATTTAACGTTGACTCACTTTAGATTTAACTTCCTTTTACGACCAGGACCTGAATGCGTAATTAAAGATTGTTTTTCACCTAATTATACAGCGTATTATTGCCTACAGATTGTAGTTCACTTTGTTATGCACTGTATCATTGCCTACTTATTGCATTTTACCTAATTATACTGCGTATTGCCTACAGATTGTATTTCGACTAATTATACTGCGTATTGTCTACATATTGTATTTCACTTAGTTATGCAACGTATTATTTCCTACAGTTTGTATTTCACTTAGTTATGCAACGTATTATTGCATACAGATTGTATTTCAGCTAATTATAGAGCGTAGTCTCTACGGGCCTGAATACATTATCCCTGGCGATATGCAATAAATTTAACAGCGAACGATTACTTTGTTTTTAAAAGTTCGATTGAAAAAAAAAACAAGCAATTAAGCCTGTTCCATTCTAGACACAGGACGTGTTAGCGCATTTTCGTGTTATGTATCAGTACGTTTATTAGCTTTCAGTAAATATTTGTAAATTTTGGAAATGTTTATAAATTCAATTGTGTAATGCATATATCTGTAAAAAAAAATTATAAAGACGTTTCTTTATATTTGAAAAAAAATTATTGTCTCTTAAATCTAACTACAAGTGGTTTGTGGTTACTGAAATAGGACTCATAATTGAAAACATTCGAAATTGTAGTAATTTAATCGTCCGAAAACTCCGTCAATTGTTGCATAGCTCTGATACTTTCAATTAAACTCAGAACACAAGCTTACTATTTCATTTGATGAGTTTCTTAATAAATCTTGGTGAAACTACGTGCTGCAGTATTTCGCACCAAATGAATGGGTTATTAAACGTACAAGGTGTATATATAATATATAAGCCCCTTAGGAGCCATGAAGCCCGGCCCTCAGAGGTCCTATCGCGAAATGGACTTTTGATGTACACTTGGCAGGCCAAGACCTACAAAATGATATATACATCATGGGTCTAGGACTTATGGTTGTTGAGATATAGGCGCTCTTTATTAATATAGCTTATATAGCAAAAAACGGTACTAAGCCCCCTTTTACGGCCCTCAGAAGTCAGATCGCGAAATAGAAAAAAGTCAATTCTTGGCAGGCCGAGACCTACAAAATGATATATACATCATGGGTCTAGGACTTATGGTTGTTGAGATCTAGGGTGATGACAGACAGACAAAACGGGGACAATAGAGCATTTTTTTTAGAAAATGCTCTAAATACAGATATTGTCTGAATAAAAAACTAAGACTGGCTGGTAAAGTCTGTAGCTGATCGACTGAATTACAATCAGATAATTTAACACCGTTTAATTCAGACCTGAACTAGGAAGTGTTATAGAGGGTAACTTTTGAAAAATACGAACGGCCATAAAGTATTACATTGAAAGCCAATGAAACACAAGACAAGCATTGAGCCATAAAATAGAATACTTTGGAATATAATGTACGGGAGACAGTTTTGTCATTGGTGGTTGATAAAGAAATATCCGAAAAAAAGCTCTATTATAACCTAATCTAAAGGGTTAATTTAATGAGTGAGTGATTCGCACTAATCATATGCTGGTGGGCGTGTCAGGGGGGGGAGTGAGTATTGTATGACAACATGTGGTCAGGTTTGAGGTCGATGGAAAACGCTTTTCAGATTTATACAGTCAAAAATACTTAAAAAGACCCATGCATTATTACTGGGGGAGGCAGGGAGGGGGGGGGTCCCAAATGTGTGACGGATGGTCGTGAGGTTAAGCGCTCGACTGTCAATCTGAGGATTCTTGGTTCGATCTCAGGTGAGGACCAATGAATATCTCATTGGTTTAAGACCCTCCATGGTTTTTGCATTATCGGACATGGTGGAGGGGGGGTGGGGGTGGGGGGATGAAAGAAGATAATTCCGCCAGGTACACGCGTGTTAAGTTATATATGTATATTTTGTTTTCCGTTAGGTCTGTGAATATTCTGTCAGAATGAGATGTTAATCTCTTATATCATACAAACATTACCGATTGTGCAATGACCATGGAGGCACCACGGAGAGAACTGTCACTATATGACCCTGTAACTTTCTTAAGATTTATTAAAAAATAAAGTAACTAAGTGATAAAAAAAAATCTAGCTCATAGGGAGCCGCACAAAACATATAGCTGCGTTTGTCTGTAAACACAATTAATATATATATACTAGCTGTACCATGCAAAACCTTTGCATAGAGTTGATCGGTAGGCTAGGTTATTTTTTGGTTTCGGGCAGATCCGATTTTTTTCATGGTTGTATTTTAAACTGGAATACTGTTGTATTAATTCTTTACTTTCGATTTAACGCACACTGGAAATGAGTATTATTATATATGATGATACATGGTCAAATAATGACTTTACTTAAGTGCAATGTACTCAAGGCACTAAATGTACTATCCTTTTAATCAATTACAACAGCATATGTTTATATGTACCTTGCTGATTCTTAGCTACATCGACTGTTTGTATATTATTGTTTTTTTTTTTAAATTGTTGTTGTTTTTTTTTTTTCAAAATTATAAATATCAAAACAGATTATAAGGTTTCAATTGAGACTGCATTTCAAAGTAATAAAAAAAAACTTATATTGCACTTTAGCACTATACCAGCACTTTACCAGCACTATACTAGCACTAGATCTATCAAAATTACTCATTCCCATAACTTCACTTTAGAACATTTTTCTTATCTCAGTGTGTGAAAGGGACAAGGACGTGGGAGGGGGGGGGCGGAGTTTCTAACCGCCTTGACTATATTTGCAGAGACTAAATGGGGGAAATAACTCTCAGCGTCTGGCTAAGGTCACGAATGTTGGTACTACCAGCAAGGTACGCTACTCTGTCAACATCTCTTCATTCAGCACGACGGTCATTACTGTTATGTCACTTGATAGAAACATTCATTATTTACCTTTGAGTTGTATGTATTAAAGTCCTTTTAGGCCCCATAGAGCAGAAAACTAATGTGCCCCCCCCCCCACCTTTAACAAATGAAAAAATGGATTAATAATATTACAAGTATACAGAAAATGGGCGGGGCAGAGGGGATGGGGCTTTCTAAGTCGAGGCCATGGTGAGATAACCGCAGTAAAAGTTTTAACCCATCCATCCATCCATCTATCTATCTATCTATCTATCTATCTATCTATCTATCTATCTATCTATCTATCTATCTATCTATCTATCTATCTATCTATCTATCTATCTATCTATCTATCTATCTATCTATCGACCTATCTATATATATATTGTTCTTTTAAATGCCTTTCATTGTCTGTCTTTATCATTGCATTAATGTGTGTAGAATTCTCATTGCTGGGATTTTTTTTTACTAGAAACTCTATTCGGTTGGGGTCAGCCCTGGCTACAGTTGACCAATGATAGCACTGCCGTCCTAACGTTTTTGGGGCATTAAACAGATGTACAGTTGGAAGGCTTAGACGAAAAACGCCGTTTAGGGCGCCGATTTAAGTCATTAGCCCCTAATGATTTATAAAAACTGACCCCCCCTCCAACTGACCTCTCCAACTTACCCCTCTCCAACTGACCTCTCCAACTTACCCCTCTCCAACTGACCCCCTCCAACTTACCCCCATCCAACTGACCCCTCTCCAACTGACCCCCCTCCAACTGACTCCCCCACCAACTGACCCCCTCCAACTGACCCCCCTCCAACTGACCCCCTCCAACTGACCCCCACCAACTGACCCCCCACCAACTGACCCGCTCCAACTGACACCCCTCTAACTGACCCCCCCCCCAACAACTGATTTCATTTTAGTTTGGGGTCCTTCTTTGTGAAGGCCCCGATTCTTTACAATGAACGAAATTTTTATCCGGTAGCGGTCAAATAGAAGTCCCGATAAGGGGGGCCCCTATGCAGTAGAGGGGGGGGCCTAGACAGCCGCAGTTTGCCAATTTAAAGAACGCCCCTGCCTGATATAAATAGTTTTTTTTCTAAAATATGCATGTGCTATTTTTTTATGTGCTAGTAACACACATAATTAGGTCTAAAAGTCTATATATAGCATGTGTCACCAACAGTATGATGTTATGCACGTTTTGTGCTATAACGCAAAGGTTTCACCACCTAGCACCTAATAGATTAGGTCATGGGAAATTTCCATCTGGCTCATGTAACATTACATTGACATTAATCTTACGTAACTATTTTTTTATCACTGACCTACACTGACCTACATATATATATATATAATGATGGCACTTTAATTGCCCGTTATAAATATCTGCCTCTCGGGAAGGAATAAAACGTTTTTTTTTTTAAGATGACTGCATGAAATTTAGAAAGCCGCAACACTGTGCTTATCTCGAATCACTGTCATTCTCTAAGCCAGGGCTTCTTAAACTTTTGTAATTCACGACCCCATTTATGATTGCGAGTTTCTTGACAACCCCCATACAAATATAAAAAAAAAAAAAATTAATATTTTACAATTTAAAAAACATTTTCTGTTAAATTGTATTTTTTATCTCTCGCGACCCCAGGAATTTTGCTATGCGACCCCAAATGGGGTCGCGACCCATAGTTTAAGAAGCCCTGCTCTAAACCCATTCAACATGGATTCCATTGCTCCAAATCAGTGGCTCTCAAACTTTTCAAGGATTTCTTAAGTGGCGATTTTTTTTTAAAAGAACATCTTTTAGAGAGGGTCGGATTTGGTCCGCGGGGTCATCGTTTTGCCCATAGCTGTTTCTAGAACGTTCTCCACATAAACTAACCGGACCGACAATGTGACTAAGTGATTCATTAACTTGGTATGAACAGAATTCCGATCCACAACATATCATCGATAACCTAAATCAATAAAAATGAACAACGACATACCTGAAGACGGGTGACCAGAACTAGAGCCAAACAGATGAATTTTAACATTCTACCATTCAGGAACGTCGTCGCCATATCTGGGAACGCCTGTGTATCCTGAGTGACCAGTTCAATAGGTGGATGTGTGTAATTTGGATCTGGAGATGTTTACAAAAACAAATTATCATCAGGAGTGGCGTGGCGAAGGGGGGGGCAAGGGGGGGCATCATGCCTCGGACGCTACTCACAAAGGGGCGCCAAATGGTATATTTTACATATAAATATCATATGGTCTTTGAATCGGGGGGGGGGGGCGCTAAAAAGATATTGTGCCCTGATAGCGAGTTAAGCTCGCTACGCCAATGATCATCAGACGTGAATAGGTTTTTAATTTGTCATTAAAGGTCCTTAGCAATGGCGGACCCCTGTCGTCATCGGTACAGCTGTTTATCCGTTCTGTTGTTGAAATAATGAATGGTTCGGGTTTGATTGATTGTTGTTTTTAATATTTTTCATCACCAATCAATATTCAATTCAAGCCTCTTTTTTCCCATTCATTATTGAATTTTACAAGCGATTTTATAGATAACCAAGTAGTTTCTATTTCATAATGAAAAAAAATTGTATTTTATCATCAATTATTGGGGGGGGGGGTCAGATGGTCGAGAGGTAAAGCGATCGACTGTAGACCTGGAGGTCCCGGGCTTGATCACCGGTGAGAACCAATGGATTTTTTCAGGTCATGGTGAAAGTTCCCTCCATGTCTCCCGTGGTGCCTCCATGGCCATTGCACTTTCGCTTATGGAGAGGGTGAAAGATGGGCACTATCAAAACAGTTCTATAGTGATTTATAGGCTACAACGGATAAATATCTCATAATAGCATGGACTTCGCGGATTAATTATTGCAGTTTTATTCTGTTTTACATTATTCTATAACGGATAGTCATTAAGCTTAACTTAAGACAGGGGTGGGCAAACTTTTTCTACGGAGGGCCACATTGAACACTTGATTGTTATCGGCGGGCCGCATATATTTTTTGGCTACTTCAATTACAATTGACAAGGTATGAAAATATGAATTAAAGATAATAACCAAGTATTAGTCATATATTTCACATTCAAACTCTTATACAAAGAAAATTAACATCGATGTAGGGCCGCATTTATTCATTTAAAACTTAAGAAACACATCAACATTAGTATCAAATTATTTATAGTTTGGTACTTTATAGTATAAGTACGGCGCCACCGGAGATAAATTTGTTAAAGTTGCAATTATAGCAGTTATATTCTTCAACCATGCCTTAGTGTTACATATGAAGACTATTACTTCTTTTCAAGATATTTGGAAATTAAAAAAAATTAAAAATAACTGTTAATAAAAAAATAAATAAACAGCTTACAGGTTTGTTTGATATATAAGTTCCGTTTTGCACAATTTCTAAATCCTACTTGATCAGGCGAGCTAAACAAACGTCTGTTTGTGTCTTATTGAACAGTTACTTTCCTTCTTCTTCTTCTGCGCGGCTTAACCCTTCCTTCCCATTAGCGTCAACAAAAAAACATATCCTCTAACCACACTAACAGAATCTCTCTATACTTCGATAGCGTACAATCTTTTTGTTGTTCTACTGAGTCGACCCCCGCCAGTTGTAAACATGTTTTAAAATCAAACCGAGGCTTACATAGGTCACTTGCTTACATGTTACGGCACTTTAAGGAGAGGGAAAAAAACAAAACAAACAATAACACGGAGAATGTTCAGGTAGGTGAAAGAATCCTCGGATCAGTTGGTTTTATTTCAGACACGTTGAATGTTGTCGTGGTCTTAAGGAATGGTGACCTGGGTTACCTCCCCATGCCGGGCCTGAAATGGTGGCCTTGTGTTAAAAGATTCTTTGTTATTAAACTAACTTGTAACTCAGTTAAACAATTGTACATTGTGGAAAGTAGAAGGGCACCTGGGCACCCCGCATATTATGACACTCGCCCTTAGCCCCGATCAGCTTATATTTAATCATGGTTCTCCCCCCCCCCCCGCATTTCATATATATCATTATATGATGACCTTCCCCCCCGCCGAATAGTTCCTGTCCTTCCAGCTGAATACAACAATAAGAGATAAACTTCTCTTCTTCCCCTTTTCTTTTCTGATTTTTTTTTGCCGTAAGAAAGAGAGAGAGAGAGAGAGAGACAGAGAGAGAGAGAGAGAGAGAGAGAGAGAGACAGAGAGAGAGAGAGAGAGAGGGAGAGAGAGAGAGAGAAAGACAGAGAGAGAGAGGAGGGTGGTGTCTTCTTCTCCTCTCCCCATAGCGGTAATAATATGGGTCAGCAAAGTTTAAACTAAAACTGGGGTCACTCGAAGGAAATAAGATTCACACAATTGATGCCCGGTGTGGTAGTGTGTGTGTTTGTGTGTGTGTGTGTATGTTGGGACGAGGGGGGAGAGAGAGAGGATAAGGTGGTCAAGCTGACCTTAAAGTGACTCATCTCAAATGTCCACGGCGACTAGTTGATACCAGGCGTTCACCGGACGTGGGGTTCAGAAAGTCTAACAGGGGCCCTTCTTATAGATAGGAAAACTTGGCGGATGCCCGGAGCCCCCCAAAGCTGAGGGCCCCCACATTGTCGAGACTTTAATTTTGTTGCCAGTCACAAGGAATGGCCATCTGAACATTTTTTCAGAAGCCCCGGGTTTGAACGACTTAAAGGCCCATAATGGGGCCCATTTTTTTCTAAGATTATTGATGACCCAATACTTGCTCTTATTAAGTCGTTTGTAGCTAAGACCCCCCCTCCTCAGGTACATAGTGCCCTATAATGTACCTTTGCCTTAAACCACAAAACGTTACTTATGTCTAAATCCACAAAACGTTACTTATGTCTAAATCCACAAAACGTTACTTATGTCTAAATCCACAAAACGTTACTTATGTCTAAATCCACAAAACGTTACTTATGTCTAAATCCACAAAACGTTACTTATGTCTAAAGTCACAAAACGTTACTTATGTCTAAAGCCCCCCAAATGTCTAAGGCCCACAAAACAACAACATAAGAACAGCTGTGATTAAGACTTCTGTCCAATGATACATACATGTGTCAACAATCTCTGGGTCAGTTTATTTCACCAGCTCACACATTTCACTCATGTTTAGCTGGCCAGTACATTCTAAAAGCCCAGACCGGAACGTTTGTGCGAAACAAATCAAGATACCGTGAGGAGCGCACCATGCAGCCAGTGTGATGACCCGATGACGATTCTGTTAAAAGACCACTGACCCAGTGCAGTCACAGGATCTCCATCCCACTGAAGTACCCCGAATGGGCCCTTTTATTTTGTTATCATTGTGTCCGAGATGTCTTTCCGAAATAAAAAAAAAATATCACGTGGTATCGCAAATAATTTGTGGGGGGGGGACCTTCTTAAAGCACTAATTTTTTTAAATGCTCTCCCCTCCCCACACATATCCTCTACAACCCCCCCCCCCGCCCCGCCCTCTCTCTGAACTCTCTCAAATTATCTTCGGACTGAGACTAAGTCCGGGAGATCAAACTCGCTGTGTTTCTCAACATCTGGAAACTGCCAAAAAAAAAATGCCAATAGCCGGCAAGCTGTTGACTGGTCCACCCTGTGGTCCGCCAGCCCCCTCGGAGGTACTCAAACAGCACGTATTGTACGGTCTCACGTCTCTGCAGCGGCGGCATACGGAGGAATTGACATTGGACCCCAACCTTATAAAACTACACACCAAGAGGATTAATGCTCCTGCTCGACTCTCCATAGCCTCCAATCCGCCCCTCCCCCTTCCCCTCCACCACCACCACCACCACCACCACCAAGACAGAGTCTTGGGCGGCCGCCCCAAATGGCTTCGGGTATTTCTGCCCGTCACCCCAACATCCTTACTCCAGAACCACTGATTGCGTTCGAATTCATAGGGGTCCTCTGCTCACCCCCCCCCTCCTTATAACGATGCCAGTGATTAACGGGGGAGGGGGCGTTGCCTCTATACAAATATGATTTAGCCCGGTGTGGCATCTCTTGGCTGTATTCCATGAACACATCTTTATGAGAGACGCCTTTTCATTTGCTGGCTTTTATTTATATGTCAATGTTTTCTAACCGGCCAACTTCCAGACATTGAAAAACTACTATATGAATTTGATGAATTATACAAACATGATCAAGTCTTGCACTTGAAATATACGAAATATTCAAATGAACTTGTCATTTAACATATATATATATATATATATATATATATATATATATATATATATATATATATATATAAACACTGTAATGTCTATCTATACCGTTCTTGTGGAAGACACAAAAAAACCTCAAGAATGGAAATTCCCAGAATCAATGAGGCGTGTTATATGAAAAAAAAATATCACGTGACTGTGACGAGCTGTTTACTGTTGTATGTATGTACTACTAGTTTTTTTTTCTTCTGTTATTGTTCGTTTTTTTTTTTTTTGCGTTTCAATTTCGAAATCACAAAAATATATTTTTTTTGTCAAGATATCAAAGTGTTTAAAACATCCGGGTAATTCTGTTGTTTTTTTTTTGTTTTGTCTCTTATCTTACATTAACCGATACAGTCTACTGTAAGCTGGTCTCAAAGTTTGCTATTTTAACACTTATGTATCATTTAACGTCTTTAGTCCATGTGTAACAGTATGTAGATGTAGAACTATGTGTGGGATGTCATTTATGGTCTCATTAGGTGGACTTTTTTTTTTTAATCTCAACATTTTCTCCCATTCATTTCAGATATAAATGTTTTCTGAAAACGAGAAGATATGATGGTCAGCAAACAGGACGTCACGGGTCAGTGCGCAGGACTCCATGTGTTAATGAAGGCAAACCCCCTTGAAATAACATTAAATCAAAATTTAAAGAGATACAAAAAATATTCTTCGCCTTTCTCTATGCATACAAACAAGTTAAATAAACGTTTTGTGGAGGAAGAGAGTATTGTTGTGGTAGAGATTATGGTGGGGGTAGAGATTATTATGGGGGTAGAGATTATTGTGGGTAGATTAGTGTGGAGGAAGAGATTATTGTTGAGGTAGATATTATTGTGGGTGTAGAGATTATTGTGGGGGTAGAGATTATTGTGGGTAGATTAGTGTGGAGGAAGAGATTATTGTTGAGGTAGATATTATTGTGGGTGTAGAGATTATTGTGGGGGTAGAGATTATTGTAGGAGTGGAGATTATTGTGGAGGAAGAGATTATTGTGGAGGAAGAGATTATTGTGGGGGTAGAGATTATTGTGGGGTAGAGGTTAGTGTGGGGGTGGAGAATAGTGTAGGTAGAGATTATTGTGGGGGTAGAAATTATTGTAGAAGTAGAGATTATTGTGGGGTAGAGATTATTGTGGGGTAGAGATTATTGTGGAGGTAGAGATTATTGTGGGGTAGAAATTATTCTGGGGTAGAGACGTTTTTATTCGCGTTGTCATTATCCATCTGCTTGTTTATCAAAATTTAAAATAAAAAAAATTACCCACTGGCTAAAAGTACATTTTGCTATGATTTATATAATAAACAATAACGCGAACGGTATTAACAAGGAAAGTCTAGAAATGCACCCACTTGAAAACGTGTATGATAAATTTATACAGTTTAAAAAACTGGTGTTAAAAAAAAGAAGGTAATTAATTGCATCTTTTAAGTGAAAAGTTTTGCTAAGTACTTTCATTCATCACATTCAAAGCTCCGTCTTGAAAAGGACATATTGTTTCATTTCTCCCACGTCTGCAATCTCGTTTTCGCTATCTCAAGATGAAATATATTGGTGTGGACCTTACAAGGATTTTGATTGGTCGAATCATGATAAAGAATTCCACAAAAATATTGAAGCTGTTTTTAAATGACTAATATATCATCGCAAATACAATGGAAGTATTTTTAATCGAGTATTTTTAATGAGGGTGTGACGTATTTGTAAAAACAGTCAAACTTTCTAAAAAGTGTCCAGTAAACAATTGTAGATGCCATTAACACGACGACGAATGGAATTTTTTTGCCGTAAAATTCCACTGAGATTTAGTGAATTATAAGTTACTTTGTTGCTGCTATGACCATATATGTTAGGGTGACATTTCGCCCTTTTTCCCATTTTCCCAAAAAAAAAACTTGTGACTGATTTGATGCTAAGTGAGTCTTCATATAGTCCTCCATTGAACTTGGTTCTGTCATTGGCACTTCAGAGATGTCAAGTAATGAACATTAAACAAATCACTTGCAACATTCAGATCGTGAATATTCTGATAAAGGAAATGCTAGTAATGGCAGAGATATAGTTTCTAACTTCATAAACTTATATAGAACAGAAAAATGGCTTCTATCTTCACAAACATATACAGAACAGAGAGATGGTGAAAATACAAGAAAAGTAATAATTTTTACCCACATTTAAAAAGGTGCCGGTACGCCGTACCGGTGCGTACCGGCACAAAAAAAAAGCACTGCATGTAACAGATATAAACAAACTGTAACACTGTTTAGTGTTTTTGTTTCATGACATAACTAACGCCCAACGGTTGACTTTGTAATATTGTCATCCAGAGAGTTAAGTTGATTAATGTCTTTCGGTTTTTCCCATGTCTGTAATTTCTCTATAGTCAGCACATTGAGATCTTGTGTGTATTGTATTGTGTAGTGTGTTGTTTTGTGTGTGTGTGTGTGTGTGTGTGTGTGTGTGTGTGCGTATTTGGACGTGGGTGAGCGTGACATTATTCCTATTTTTTTTTAACGAAATAAATTTAAATCATTGTATGTGGGATAATTCTGTCCGCTTTGACGTGACGTCATCTGCCAGTGTCACGTGGTCGGGGGGGAGGTCACCTTACCTGAGCGTGTGTGCGCATGCGCAGTCCCGTGGGTAAAAATTATTACTTTTCTTGTATTTTAAACGTTTATTATTAATTTATTATATTATTAATTTGTTAAAATTGAATTATTTTAAAATTGCGCTCAATAAGAATTAAAATATAAAATGCGAAACTGCGAACTGGTAGTTAAAATTTAGGCAATCCATCACTCAGTACAAAAAAAACCAAAACACTGATTACATGAGTTTGCATCATCTGTTATGTATTATCTGTTACGTATTATTTGTCAAGTATTATTTGTTATGTATTATCTGTTATGTATTATTTGTTACAACGAAGTTTAGGAAAGACGCTAAATCTGGATAAATAGGTTTTACTGTATACCTTTACACAGAAGACTTTGATATCGAATTGATATCGATTGAAGTAGATATTTAAGCTGATATTGATACAGGAGAGAGAGAGAGAGAGAGAGAGAGAGAGAGAGGGAGAGAGAGAGAGAGAGAGAAAGAAAGAAAGAAAGAATGAAAGAGAGATAGAGAGGGGAAGAATAAGAGAAAGAAAGAGAGAAAAATATGAGAAAGAGAGAGAGAAAGAGATAGAGAAATAAAGAGAGAAAGAGACAGTTACAGAAAAGGGGAAAGAAAATGAGAAATATTTAATATGTGAATCTGTATGTTGATCTGTTGGTGTATTTGTGATAGAAAAAAGGAGAAATATATATAGTTTGCGTTTCTTTGCGTCAATGTGTTTGTGGGCGTATAGGACAGAGAGAAAGAAAAAGACAGAGAGACCGAGAAAGAAAGAAAGAGATAGATAGATAAATAGATAAAAAGAGTGAGAAAGAGAGAGAGAGGGGGGGGAGAGAGAGGGAGAGGGAACAAAGTATCGGAAAAAAATTCTGAAAATAAAAATAATTTTTTTTGAACCTCATACTCTGTTGATAAAATGTAGAATGTAGTTTTACTATTTAGATCAAACATTGTTTTAAAGGTAAATCTAAATTACACTAGCCCACTCATACAACTTATTTTGAAATTATTATATCAAAGTGGGGTATATTTCAACATACAAACTATGCAAAATCTAGAGACCAAAAGATTTTCGCTTTTTGGTAATACAAAATTCTTCCCTTCTACTCAAACCCTGTTGACGTCGTGGGCGGCGTGCTCTACATCTCAGTAAACATATTGAGGTTTCTCACATTTCCTCTGTTATATAAATTAACAAATTTGTATACGATGACGGTGTCACATACAAACGATGACTTCCCCGGAGGCCCCAGCTGATTTCTTCTGATTTTGTACTGCAAGGGGGCCCTTTGCACTCACATAGACTGCCTGTCCATTCGAACGGCTCATTTTAACACAACTAAAAGCAAGAAGACCCACCTAGTGGCCCCCAGACCGCATTTAAGCACTGCTAACAGGGCCGTATTACCGGGTGGGCCTACCTCTCGCTACTAGCCCGGTGGCCCATGAGAGAACAAAGGGACCACCATATCTGAACACCATAATTCATTATTCTGAAAGGATGCTGTCTGGACCCTCTCCCTCCCCCCCCCACCATACTGGTTTGCCTTGGAAAAAGAGGGGGGGGGGGGAGAGAGTAAACGTCAAACTCTTTTAGCGGTTTAGCCTAACGGACCATCGGGGAAGATAAAGTGTAGAATTCATTACTTTCTGTAACAACGGCGTATGACTGGATTGGGTGATTAGCACAGCGGTGACAACAACGCCCAGTCGCGTTTACTTCCCTGAACTAATGTCAGGTACCACCCTCCCCCCCCCACACCCCTTTTATAGTTGGGGTTTGATTGGAGGGACTTTACATCAAATTTGGAGGAGGGGGGAGAAATAACGTTGTTCAAACGTAGCTAACGTTTATGTTTTTTTCTATTTACTTTACTTATCCGTGAAAATATTCAGGGTTTTTAAACATTTAAAGTCCCCATAAGCATGGGCGTATTCATGGGGGGGGGCAAGGGTGGGCATTTGCCCGCCCCCCCCTACATTTTGAAAAAAATGTCATATAAGAAGGGGGCATTTGCTTCCCCCCCCCCTTACATTTAAAAAAAATGTCATAGAGTTGTTATTTGCCCCTCCCCCTGGAAAATTTTTGCCCCCTCCCCCCTGGAAAAATTCCTAGCGACGCTCATGCCTATAAGTACTATATAAGTATATTTTGTAAAAATAATATTGAAAGGATTCATTGGTGAAGAACTGTATATTTTTTTGTCCCTCCCATACGGCTAGGCCCAAAGCCAATGCTCTGTGCATACTCAATAAAAGGAAAAAAAATCCGATACAAAAAAAAAATACAAAAAAAACATTGGCAAATATTCAAGTTATGAAACATTGTATCTATTCAACAAGTCTAGATTCAAGTATAGAGTCGTGTAAATAAGAAATTGAATAGAAGAGCTACACGACAAATTATATGGTAGAGTCTTGGGGGTGGGGGGGTTGGGGTAAGGGGCGTTTAATATGGGGCTAGTGGAGACATTTTGTCTATGACTGATTTCTGTAAAAAAACAACTTATGTCACAAAGTCGTTATATAACGAATTACAGTAACATTTAAACTTGCAATCGTTAGAGACCAAACACAATTTTATTATCTGCTTCATTCACGCTGAAGGCAAATCTGTTTGTATTTTTCCAAGGTGTTTTGAGTTAAAAAATTCATTGCACGTATTGCAAAAGAAAAATTTTTAATGTAGTAAAAGGTTAAAATAAATTTAAAGAAATATATTTACAAAAAAAAAATAACAATGATAATGCTTGGATTATCGTGTTTAGTAATAGCCGGCCATTTTGATTTTTTTCTAGACGTACGTATTCAGTTCAGTGGGAACAACACTTTGACTAGTTTTAGTAATATACCAACAATAGTATTGAAACAACTTTAAAAAGTGAATCATATTTAACACTTGTAAAAATACGCTTATATTATTTTTTAAAGTGCTTTCAAAAAAAAGTTATTTTCTTATAGAAATTAAAATGAATTAAAAAAAAATTGTGCGGATGCCAGTTTGTATCCCTTGTATTTATGAAATTACAAAATTTTAACATCAAAATATTCTGGACCTAGCATTTCTCTTCGAAATCTCTTATTGTTAAATTAATAATAGCATTAATCATAGCATTAGTCATAGTATTAATCATATTATTAATCATAGTATTAATCTTGTATTAATCATAGTATTAATCATAGTACACTTGATGAGTCGAATAAGACTCGAAGTAATGTATGCTTCAAGAAATGTGTCCTAAGACTATTGACCCATGATAGCAAAGATAAATGAAAGAAACTAATAGCTGATATCGTCTTCACTCGCTAAGACTGCGCGTGCACAGCCCACACAGGCTGGTCCCACGACTGATGAGGGGAGGCCTTGACTATGACTATGCGTGCACAGCCCACACAGGCTGGTCCCACGACTGATGAGGGGAGGCCTTGACTATGACTATGCGTGCACAGCCCACACGGGTTGGTCCCACGATTATTGACCAAGACAACAACGATTGTACACTGTACAACAGGGTGGTCCCACGATTGATAGAGGGGGGCCCTTAACCAAGACTACGTGTGAACACTGTACAGCCTGAACGGGGTGGTCACAAAATTGACGAGGGCCGCAATGCATGTTTTTGTTTCACACCCTGCAAAATACTTTTTCAAGGGTCACACCGTGGTCCCTACTTAATATAATTAAATAAAAAAAAGCAAATTAAATAGAAAGAAAAAAAAAGATTCAACAGGAACATAATTGTTGGACATATTGGTGCAGGGGGAGAGGGGGACGGGCGGGGCAAGGTGAGGATGGTACAGATTTAGTTGTGGATGGACGGAGAAAGTTTCAGCTATGCTGTCCAGGGATCTTTTTTTCCCAGACGTAATTGTAAATAAACATACGTAGCTTACACTGGCGAGGTAAACATTAATTAATTAAGTGATGTTGTTATAAATCTGAGTGAACTGATGATGCTGTGGAATGTATGAAGGCATTCAAGTTGATTGATTCATCGTGTTAATGGCGTCCTTGGTCAGGACTTTGTACTTTTCTACCAACTCATTGTCTTAATCATCCAAACATTTGACTATTTTAGATCAGCTGTCTTATAAAACAATAATGAAACAGCCAAAACAAAACAAAAAATGGGTTGTAAACATCATAGTCCATAAAAAAAATATTTGCTTTGCTGCAATAGTAGCCCCTGTGTGTAAGGCCGTCTTAATCTAGGGGCCCTCCCAGATACTCAAAAGTATGTGGGGACCCATTTAAAAAAATATGTTTCATTTTTTTTGTAGTATCTGTTGGAAGGGTCAGGCCCGAAGCCAGGTCAAAGTAAACAGGGAGGCACCAATACCCAGCAAGGGGGCACCTTTACATTTTCTTTATTTTTCCCTCTTTTTCTTCTTTTTTAAGCGGGGGGCACTCCACACCTAGCGGAGGGAGGGGGGCACGCCCCCCCCCATTGCCTCCCCTTGGCTACGGGGCTGGTTAGGGTTAACAGTAAGTCCAGGGGAAGGGGACATAATGATGTTAAGAACTCTCTTACTACGTGGTATGAATTGCATTCAGGGTAGGTACGGTCAGATGCATGGGTTCGTAATTAGTTCATTAGTATGTAGTAGCACTGAGACTAACGTGATCAATTGTGTACTGTTGTTTTCTCAAACACTGAGTTTTAAAACTGTATTATTCCGCTGCTCTAGATAATATAGACGCACCACTGTACTTGCACACCATGGAAATCTAGATATAGCATCAGGAAGGACAACCAGTATTTTTAAAAATACGTTTTAGGCTGACACACAATCAAGTGACAATTCTCAATAAATTATTTTGATATTTGTATGAACTCTCCTTCCTGGTTTGAGAAACATACCATGATCCACGGGGGATGGATCATAAGGGTTCTCTAGTCAGGAAAAAAACCCATTATATGCGAGGGTGGTGATACTGTGGCCAATGAGGACTATCCGAGACCGCAGTATTGACAGCTGGCGGTGGTGACGGATGTGGTCGGCACACAACACCCTTCCACTCCGTCCCACTCAAGCACACCTGCGCAGCCTGCCATTTCGGGCTGAGGGTACAGGCACACTACACCCTCCCCTCTGCCCGAGTGGCAGGAAAAACCCCTTTCCTTGCCATTCTGGCCGATTGGCAGTACACACACCCTGCTGGTCTGGCCGATTTGGGCAAGGATTAAAACCCATCTTTCTGCATCCCAGCAGATGATATCGGGCACACTCACCCCGCCGCTCTGTAGGGATGGCAGACGTGCATCAGCGCCGCCAACAATGCTGGTGTGGTAGGCACACTACACCCTACCATGCTGGCAATGGCGGCGTTAAAAAAAAAGGAATAAAAAAAAAATTAATTTATATAAAAAAGAAAAAGAAGAAAGGGACACAATCAAGTGTTTTGCGTTAGTCTTCATGTTTAATAGCAGTTTTGTATATGTGGTACTTATGTTTTTATGAAATAAACACAAACGCAATTAAAGTTTGAAAACTTTTAATAACAATTTTTTTTAATTTAAAATCTTTATTTTGTCAATTAAATTATTTTTCGTTTTTTCATTGGTTTTTCATGAAAGGTCTCATTCAATTGCTTAACATAATTTTTAGACGAACAATTAAAAAAATTAACATAAATAAGTTCTTTTAAATTATGATTGAAATAAAAAAAATAATTTCTTCAATCAGCAATGACTCATCAATTGTTACTCTATCAACAATTTAAATTTTTTTTTATTTGTTTGTCCTAGAAATAGTTTCAGACTACTTGCTGATCTTTTCAATGAATTGAATACTTTCCAATTTAGTAGGCAAGTAGAGAAAGTGTACTCAGATGGCTTCAATAGCCCTCCTCTGTTGACATTGTTAAAAAAAACATCCAGCTTTTTCAATCTTAATTCGTCAATGTCTTTAAAATTTGTATCGACTAATATTTCTCTAAAGCTTTTATTTTAAAAATTATGCTATTATAGTATATATATGAAAATGTAGTAAATTGAAAAGGGCTTTTATACAATATATGTTTCAAAGTGATATTATTATGCAAGTATTTTATTATTTTTAAAAAGTTTAGATGAAAAAAATAAACAAAAATAAATAAATTAAACAATTCACAAACACAAAGAAGAAAAAAAAATCATTATGATTCATTTCAATAAAAGTTACTTTTTATAAAACTACATTCAATTCTCTGTGTGTAGGATATTTTTGAAGACATTATATTCAGAAAAAAAAATTAATTAATTAAACAATCTACAAACACAAAGAAGAAAAAAATCCTTGCGTCAGCCTAAACCGTACACAGCTAGAATGAAATTTTGTTTGGTTGTCTATCCTGGTATCTAGATATCCATGTTGCACACCATTAACTGCATACTAATTTACTTGCACACCAATAACTGCACACCAATGTACTTGCACACCAATAACTGCACACTAATTTACTTGCACACCAATAACTGCACACTAATTTACTTGCACACCAATAACTGCTCACCAATGTACTTGCACACCAAAAACTACACACCGATGTACTTGCACATTATTAACTACACACCAATGTACTTGCACACCAATAACTGCACACCAATGTACTTGCACACCAAAAACTACATACCAATGTACTTGCACACCAAAAAAAAAACTAAACACCAATGTACTTGCACACCAATAACTGCACACCAATGTACTAGCACATCATTAACTGCACACTAATTTACTTGCACACCAATAACTGCACACCAATGTACTTGCACACCAAAAACTACACACCAATGTACTTGCACACCAATAACTGCACACCAATGTACTTGCACACCAAAAACTACACACCAATGTACTTGCACACCAATAACTGCACACCAATGTACTTGCACACCAAAAGCTACACACCAATGTACTTGCACACCAAAAACTACATACCAATGTACTTGCACACCAAAAAAAACTACACACCAATGTACTTGTACATCAATAACTACACACCAATGTACTTGCACATCAATAACTGCACACCAATGTACTTGCACACCAATAACTGCACACCAATGTACTTGCACACCAATAACTGCACACCAATGTACTTGCACACCAAAAACTACACACCAATGTACTTGCACACCAAAAACTACACACCAATGTACTTGCACACCAAATAAACTACACACCAATGTACTTGCACACCAAAAACTACACACCAATGTACTTGCACACCAAATAAACTACACACCAATGTACTTGCACACCAAATAAACTACACACCCATGCAATTCAACACTAATTTAACAGCCGTTGACCGCCATATTTGTCCTTACACATAGAAACTTTTGACCCCATTTACTCCTTGGTACTCTACACATACGAGTTGTGTTGTGATACTTAGTTTAACCTTAGGCACACACACACACACACACACACACAAATATCACCAGATAGATCTATACATTCGAGTGACATTAACTGGGGATCACGCTAAGCCGTTTTCGAGTGTTTGATGTCTAGTTTGAATTTCTTTCATCGGTATCCAGAGACACTGTGTTGTGTATGCCGTGTGCATTTAGACAGACACTGTGTTGTGTATGCCGTGTGCATTTAGACAGACACTGTGTTGTGTATGCCGTGTGCATTTAGACAGACAGTGGGTAATAAACAAGCAGGCCAGTAATAAACCGAATACACTCAGATAGGGAGAACAGTTGCAGGTTAGAATGGATGGGTGGTTGGATGGAGGGCTTGATAGATAGATGGATTGGTGGAAACATGGATCGATTGGTCCAGAGGCGTACCTAGGGTAGGGGTAGAGGGGGTCCTAATTCGAAATTGCCCCCGGGCCCCTAGCTTGAAGGGGGCCCCAAAATGTTTTTACATTAAATATTAAGTACATTATCACATATCATGGTGTCGAATGTCAAAATAAGCCCCCCCCCAAAGAGGCCAAGCCCCCTTCCCCCTCCCCCATGCCCACAAATCCTTAGGTTCGGCACTGGATTGGTGGGTGGGTAGATCGATGGATGGATGCAGGGTCACAGCCAGTCAATATAGAGTCAGTGACAGCGACACCACCAGCCCCCCGCCCCCCAATCTCTCAACAAATACATTAACGTTAAAGCCCGACACACCACTAAGTTGTACTCATGGAGCGTTTGGATGAATACCCCCCATTAGGGGGTTGGGTGAATGAATGGGTGAATGAATGGGTGAATGTATATGGTTAGTGAATGAATGGGTGAATGTATATGGTTAGTGAATGAATGGGTGAATGAATGGGTGAATGAATGGGTGAATGTATATGGTTAGTGAATGAATGGGTGAATGAATGGGTGAATGTATATGGTTAGTGAATGAATGGGTGAATGAATGGGTGAATGAATGGGTGAATGTATATGGTTAGTGAATGAATGGGTGAATGAATGGGTGAATGAATGTATATGGTTAGTGAATGAATGAATGCATCGCGTGAATCGAATCATAATAAGTGGATGATGTATGGATGGATGGATGGATGGCTGAATAAAGGGATCTTTAGCTTTATATATATATATATATATATATATATATATATATATATATATATATATAGATATAGATAGATAGATAGATAGATAGATAGATAGATAGATAGATAGATAGATAGATAGATAGATAGATAGATAGATAGATAGATAGATAGATAGATAGATAGATAGATAGATAGATAGATAGATAGATAGATAGATAGATAGATAGATAGATAGATAGATAGATAGATAGATAGATAGATAGATAGATAGATAGATAGATAGATAGATAGATAGATAGATAGATAGATAGATAGATAGATAGATAGATAGATAGATAGATAGATAGATAGATAGATAGATAGATAGATAGATAGATAGATAGATAGATAGATAGATAGATAGATAGATAGATAGATAGATAGATAGATAGATAGGATGAATGGATGGATTGATAAATGGATGCAAGCATAAACAGGTTTATCAAAGGCCATAATGAGGAAGAGATATTTAATTCAATACATATCAAAGCAGAGACAATTATCCTCAAACTATGGAATGCTGTCACATTTTGGACCCCACTGATCGCCTGTAATGGTTTTAGCCAATCACCATCCCAGAAACAAACAAATACCTAATTAAAAAAAAAATTGTGCGACTAACTGGATAGAAGGGCGCAGTGACACTATAATGCTGGACACAGCTTCAAAAGATGTGGATTAAAATAAGCTCCCTTAACCCTAAAGGGCCAGCGAGGAAGATGAAGTGTAGAATTCATAACCATCTTTCATTAGGAACTGGCGAAATTCCCTCGGTTTTCAAACCGAGTATCGAACCCAGGACTTTCAGGTCGACATTCGAGCATCTACACCTCCCCATCATCCGTCCCACAGGATTAAAAATACATTTTGGAAAAAAAAACAACAAAGGAGAAAATGATTGAAATTTACAGGAACTTTGTAAAAATGCGTTAAAAAGATGCAATTCTAAGACAGCGATTCTTAATCTGTGGGTACGCGTAATCCAAAGGGGTACTGCGGAAAGTTTATGCAAGTGTACGCAGCGACTTATAAATTCCGTTTAAAACTATCAATATTTTGAAGAGTGTCGCCATTTTGCTGAGTAACTCATCACCAAAACTACTGTACTGCAGTGTCGCTTTAGGAAGGTGAGCACATTGCATCATTAAGTACATCTATTCGCGATCTGACGTTTTAGGAGTTCGGGCGAACATATTTTCGCAACCTTAGGGGTACAGTCGCGAAGAAAGGTTGAGAACATCTGTTCTAAGAGACGATTTTTGATGAGGAATTTAGAGAATTGTGCACTAGAAACGACTTTGAGAAATTGATGTCACCAAACTTGGCTGAATGACCTCAAGTTGGTTCAAATTGCAATTTGTTTATTTTTTTTGAGTGACAAGAGAATTGAGTACATATCTATCTATCTATCTCTCTGTCTCGCTGTCTATCTGTCTCTATGTCTATATGACCATCTGTCTCTCTGTCTATCCTTCTGCTGATATGTATGTCTATCTATGTGCCTACATATCTGTAAGTTTTTTTTGTCTATCTATTTATGTATACATACATTTTCATGCGTTCTCACATAAACATATCTTACAAACATCCTATCAACCCAAACCATTATAAAGGATCAACCGTATGTAAAACTGGACACAATTAGCTCGCTAGAGTACTCTTTTTTTAAAAACATAACAGAATACTAAAACGTCCAAAAAAACATAAAACACCCATCGAATGTTCTGAAGACAAAGAATATACAATTTTGTTTTTTTTTTCCCTTTTCATGGGTCCCCACCCCCTCGGGTCATTGTGTAGAGAGACATACGACATTCACACCCTCGGGTCATTGTGTAGAGAGACATATGACATTCACACCCTTGACTGTACCTGTGTTATTTTCTCCGTTCTTTCTTGTGTTAAATTAAGTTCATTGCTTTTTTGTGACGTTGCTTATCTTGTGTAAAACGTATGCACTGAAACGTTTGTGCTTGCTGTAAACCTTCTATTCTATCTATCTATCTATCTATCTATCTATCTATCTATCTATCTATCTATCTATCTATCTATCTATCTATCTATCTATCTATCTATCTATCTATCTATCTATCTATCTTTCTCGGTCTCTCTGTCTTCCTCTTTCTTTCTCTCTGTCTTACAAGCCTAGAAACACATTAATATATATAATATAATATAATCTATCTATTTAATCTATCTATCTATATCTACCCGTATATATATTTATATATATATATATATATATATATATATATATATCTACCCGTATATATATATATATATTCTATATAATACTACTACCTTGGTGGGAATATCACACCATTCAGAATAAAACATGATATTACAAGCAGACAGTTGTAATGAAAAATAATGTATTATTTAAATCTTAAATCAGAGGAACTAGCTAATTAAACATGCACAACATACGTGTTGATAGCAGACGACCAGTTTAAATGTATAGGTTGATAAGCAGACGACCAGTTTAAATGTATCGGTTGATAAGCAGACGACCAGTTTAAATGTATAGGTTGATAAGCAGACGACCAGTTTAAATGTATAGGTAGAAAAGCAGACGACCAGTTTAAATGTATAGGTAAGTCTGTAAGGTAATTGACAGAGAAATATTATTTCATCGATGTCCTCTCCCAACTCTGTTTTAAAAAAAAAAATTTGAAAGATTTTTCGCCTTCCTCACAACATTCTTAACGAAACAAAACAAAGAAGAAAACACAAAGACACAAGAGAGCTGAATAGGAAGGTGGGGGAGGGAGTGGGGGGGCGGGGGAGGGGATAAAGGGGGAGGGGTGTGCCTTAAGGCCAAACTTGAAACTGTGCAGACAAACGTGAGAAAATTTTCTTGTTTTATTTAGCAGAGACTTCATGACTGCATGACGGTGTCTTGATTATAAAAATAGCTAATGACTTAGGTGTAGCTTAACGGTCGGCATATGGTGGTCCGAGAACCATTAGCGGTCCTTTTAGAAAGGTGTATTGGTCCACCTAACCCTACAGTTCACGACGTCTGATCTGACTTTTTGATGCCTATGATAACTGTGTGTGCGTTCTTTTCTATTTTAGTACTGTGGTTTGCATGTGCATTTGCGTGTGTGAGTGTGTGTGTGTGAGTTATCAATAATTTTAAGATGTTGTCTTCAATTATCAAATATGTCCATGCTCTATAACAAGTGTCCACTACCAATGGTCAGTTTACTAAAGCCCTTTACTACTTTGTGGGCATACTGAAGGCCGCTATTTTAACTGGACCTTCTGGTAGGAACTTAACAGATCGGAGTACAGGATTATGTCTATAAATTGTTGTGTATTAGTTTGTGAGTTGCGCAGCAGATTATTATCTGCTGTCAGAATATTATATGTCGGTGTGAGAACATTGTTGGGTCAGGTAAGAGTGTTTGAATGGCATGGCGTGGGTTTAAGATCAAAGTCCTGAAAGGAGAGTGACCGGAGTGACCAGTATGACCAGTGGAGCGTGGCTGTATTTGGTTGAAGAGATCAGGGGTTAGGAGGGAAGGTGGTTGTAGGGGAAAGTGGAGAAGAGAGTTAAGCGAACAGTGAAGAGTTGATCGTATGGGACAGTTGCTAGTTGACGAACGTAAAAGTTGGGAAGTTGGTGACAATACTATTTGTCTGGACTTTATTGTTATTTGGTCATCATTCCTTTTTATAATAGATTTGATGGATTAAACTAATATTATTTTGTTTTTATGAATACATTGTTCCTATTACTGACTGGATATTTGAAGTGTTTGCTGTTGTGCATAAGCGAGTGTTTTCTCAAGTGTCATTTGGTGCGTGATGTTCAAGAGGCATTTGGGATGTTGATCTCAAAGAATACGACATATTATGAAGTATTAACGAAGGACATAAATTAGAGGCCCAATAAGACCCAAAACGCTACATTATAATCTCGAAGACCGGTTTGTATTACAAAACGCCACATAATAATCTCGAAGCAGGTTTGTATTAAATCACGCTCATAAAAACACTGAAAAAATTACATCAAAATATAAATAAACACACACACACACACATACCAACACATAACACATCACACACTATAAATACACAAACACATACAAACACGGAACTCATCACACATCACACATACTTTAAATACACAAACACATACAAACACATAACTCATTACACACGTCACACATCGCACACTTTAAATACACACGTCACACAATATAAATACACACACACACACATATACACACAAAGAATGCATCACACCAGTTCACATTCGCCATGCATTCATTATCCCTGCACCAATGGCACGTCACCTGTCATGTCGGACTTGGCTGGTCACGACAGATGAGACACACCTATTACGTCATTATGATAAACAGGTGAAAGGTCAGACGTGGAAGATTTTTTTTTGTTTTCTTGCTTCTCCTATGTGTAACTTTAGTTGAGGCATTTCACAAGGAAATGGAAGCATGACAAATTTGACTTCAAAAACAACATGCGGGATGTCAACAGAAATGCATGAAAAGACTTTTCTAATAAAAAACTGATTGCTTAGATGGAAGGATTAAGTTATACAAGGAAACAAAATAAATTAAACTTACAATAAACAAACAATTAGTTCTAATTTTAAGCTTGAATTAATTAAAAACAACTTAAGAAACAAGGGTTTTACACTTTACTCTTTTTTTTGGCAGCAAACTGTTTACAAATTCTTGTTTCATATTAAACGGAACAATATTTTGTTGAGCCAAGTTCGGTGCAGAGATTTAGATACCACACATTCATGTATCGTTCATTCATCCACTGATCTACTCTCTCACTTTGCATTTATCTATCTATCCATCCATCTATCCATCCATCCATCCATTCATCCATCCATCCATCCATCCATCCATCCATCCATCTATCTATCTATCTATCTTTCTATCCGTTTGTCTGTCTGTTTATATCTGTCTGTCTACCTGTCTCTCTGTCACTCTACCCATCTACCTCTACCTAATTATGTAAATTTGCATATCATCCAGATGTCACGACGCCGTGATACATCCAGGAAGCCGTTCAACTCCTCAAGTCGGCATCGCCATAATGGTTACTTTATAATTTATGACGTGTCAAAAATCGGTTTTTGTGGAAAAGGAGGAATTGGAGGGGGAGGGGGGGCGGTGGGGATGAATCGTGACACATTTTGGGGTTTTCCCCATTTTAAATTGAAAAAAAAAAGAACATTTAGGACGGTTGTAACTTTTTCCGGACTATTCGTATGGTTTTTGGTTTCTGTTAACTATAAAACAAATATTTCCTTTTGTCGCGGGGGGGGGTCTCAAAGTTGAACCCACCGGCGCCCCGACACACCCATCCCCAATGATGACGTTACTGTAGCCAGTAAAGATAGAGCAAATGTATCACTTCTAGTTAACGATAGCAGCACTGGGCACAATTTTCACAGATGTACCAGTATAAGTATCCAATGTTCAAGTAAAAAGTACCAATACCCAAGGATCAAGTACCAGTACAAGTACACTGATTTTAAAAATTTCAAGTAAATCTACGAGTTCAAAATACACAAAGTGCAAGTACGAATACAAGTTCTCACAAAATTGTATTCGAGTACTACTCGATTACAGGTACTTGGTTCCAAGTACCCCATCTCTAAATACTAAATATTAATCAATTTTGCCTACTAACTTATCATATTCTTCTTTTAGAAATTCATTTATATTTACAAATAAATCATGCAGGCCTACATATTTCATGTAACGAAATTAATGCATCAACAGACATTAGTAAGAATAGTAATGTTGACATACTGTCACTCCCCTCCCCCCCCCCTCCCCTACCCTACGCACCAATAGCATCATTGAAGCGTAATACAGGTTAGGATACAAGTAGATTAAATTGTATGGCCTCACATTTCAAATCGGCCAACACTGTCAAGTGGTTGAGAGAAAGAAAACAAAAAGCCATAAGCAATATATATATATATATATATATATATATTGCTTATGACTTTATATATATATATATATATATATATATATATATATATATATATATATATCAGGCCAATCCGATAAAATTTAAAAACTATGCAAAAGAAAAAAAAAACAACGAATTTTCCCTGTTGTTTGTAAGCTAGTTGTTAGTATCTATTGGCATCAATAACAGTTTAAGTTTTAAGAGAAATACTATATCGTAAAATCGTTCCCGTTGATTGAAGCTAATATCTTATGATACCAATAATAACAGTCTAGTTATAACACCTATGGAATATTGTAAAATTACAGGTAACGTAAAAAGACTGTTTTCATGTAGATAATTAATTTTTCAACCAAAAGAAACCAGCGAGCTCATCTTTATATAAAAAGAAACACCAAGAAAGTAAACATTTTATATAAATATACAAGTTTTTTTTTTTGAGCCAAAATTTCTGCGCCTAAAAAAAAGTCAACTAACCAAACAAAAAAAAAAATGATTAGATTCAACAATGGACAATTTTGGCCTACCTTTCTGTATGGCTCCTGTACTCAGTGCTGCTTGCACGTAAACACACAACTTGCCTGTTTGGACGATTGAGAAAAAAAATTAAAAAAGAGAACAAAAAAACACCACACAACAAGCTTTTCATGGGAAGTGTGTGGGGTCGGGAGACGAGGCGGTGTGACAGGACAACAAAAAACACAGCCTTGAAACCTCCCGTCCCTCTCTTCACCCCCCCCCCACCCCCACATGTCTGTTTCTTTTCAACTCTGTAGCCCCATCTAAATGAAGCTGTTAGATCGAATCGGGCTATTAGGTAAAATTCCCGAGCCATTTAGGTACTTCCCCCCCCCCACACACACACACTTAAAGGTAATTTAGAATGTTATATAAAGTTTTTTTTTGTTGAAAGAAGTAGCCTACTTATTTATAAATAAACAAAAAAAATGTAAATAAAAATATTGACATTGAAAAGGTACCAGGTAACGATTAGATCATGTCTATAAATAAACAAAATGAAACATAATCATCTTGAAGACAGCTGTGTTTATAAAATGAAACTTAATCATCTCGAAGACAGCTTTGTTTATAAAATGAAATATAATAATCTCGAAGACAGCTTTGTTTATAAAATGAAACATAATAATCTCGAAGACAGCTTTGTATTACAAAATGCTCCCAAAAACAAAACAACCAAAAACTAAAAACAAAGATTCAATATACGCAGCTAAATGACTGTAGGACTATATTAATTGCTTTGTTGACTGACAAGCTGGTACAAAAGCAAAGAAAACAAAAACTAACAAACGTTTCGATGGAAGGGCAAACACTTTAACAGAACAATCAGTCATATTATTGATACATAGATGACTGAGATTTGGATCTGTTGACGACTTCCTGCTTGTTAAAGTAGCTGACAGATAAACTTCTATTAGTCACTGTATCCATATATTATCCAAGTATTAAGGGTGAAATCAGAACCGTCTCAACGAATGGGACTTGCTAGGGGGTCCCATGTGGAATCGGGCCCCCATTTTTCTTGACCATTAATACACGTTATTTGATTTTTTTTTTTAGTTGTGGTCGTGGTAGACTGGTTTAGCCCGGGGGTCCATACGGTGTAATGAGGTGGGACGGTCCTAAATGAAGCATACAGTCATTTATTTATCATCTGCTATATTAGTTTAGTCCCTATCAGAACATTACCTCAACATAATAACAGGGCGA
This sequence comes from Bulinus truncatus, assembly GCA_021962125.1. NCBI lineage: Eukaryota > Metazoa > Mollusca > Gastropoda > Planorbidae > Bulinus > Bulinus truncatus. The sequence continues at coordinate 4,650,458 of JAGDYQ010000029.1, read as the reverse complement.
CTTGTATGATTTTTTTTCTTTAATTTTTTTTTTACGCCGCCATTGCCAGCATGATAGGGTGTTGTGTGCCTACCACACCAGCATTGTTGGCGGCGCTGATGCACGTCTGCCATGCCTACAGAGCGGCGGGGTGAGTGTGCCCGCTATCATCTGCCGGGATGCAGAAAGGAGGGTTTTAAGACTTGCCCAAACTGGCCAGACCAGCAGGGTGTGTGTACTGCTGATCGGCCAGTATGGCAAGGCGAGGGGTTTTTCTTGCCACTCGGACAGAGGGGAGGGTGTAGTGTGCCTGTAACCCCAGCCCGAAATGGCATGCTGCGCAGGTGTGCTTGTGTGGGACAGAGTGGAAGGGTGTTGTGTGCCGACCACATCCGTCACCACCGCCAGCTGTGAATACTACGGCCTCGGATAGTCCTCATTGACCACAGTACCACAACCCTCGCAAGAAAGTTTTTTTTTTGTTATTCCTGACTAGAGAACCCCAATGATCTATTCCCCGTAGATCATAGTATGTCTCTCAGACCAGGATGGAGAGTTCATACAAAATCATGCCAAAATATTTATATAATACTCTTCTAAATGTCATCCATACTGGAGGACGAGGCGTGAGTGTTTCCGGTCATTGTCATATTAATAGAAAATGCTATATAATGGTCCTGTGTTTGTTGAATATAGTTAGCATAATCATCCATAACAAAATGATTACAAGTTTAAATGTATAAAACATTCATTTTTATATATACAGTCGATTCCGCTTAATCGGGACAAATCGGGACCGAGGCTTTTTGTCCCAATTAAGCGGCTGTCCCAATTAAAAATACAAATTTACTATTGGCTTCTTGGTTTGGTTTCTTTGAGATTTGTTCCAAATAAGCGGCTGTCCCAACTAAGCGGTGTCCCAATTAAGCGGAATCCACTGTATATAGATCGTATATGTTGTTAGTCTAATACTTTAAACACATATATAAATCTATGTTCGTTTGTGTTTTGTATATATAAAAAAAGCATCAATACATTTTTCTCTAAGAGTTATGACCGGCTACGCTCACGCCTCGTCCCTGCACGGTCCAGTTAAGAAATTATGTCCCCTAGAAAGTTATGACGATGGGCGACAACCTAGTCAATGCTATTTATTGTTGTCTGTATTATTCACGCTTAGTCCTGATACAAATATTCTCCAAAGTATTTTAATTCCAACCTGTCAAAATTCCATAGGGTATGCACTACTCGGTATAGTCCTGGAGTTGCCCTGATGTGCCTATGCCCTTTTGCGATGTGAGCAATGATCAGCTGGTGTTAGCATTCAGAGGCCAAAAGACGCCATTGGACGCCACAATTAAGAAACAAATAAAAAAATTGAGAATGGCGTCAAATCATCAAAGTCATATTCACAACTAATTCCCCCCCCCCAAACATTTATGGGACGTGTAAAATTTACGATCTCCTCCAACCCCCCCCCTCCCATTTATCTTCCCCAGCTGACACTTTCACTACCCTCCCATGTGAATGCACCATCCCTGACTGACCATTCCAAACTACAATAGAACAGACCAGGTTCTCAACCTACGTTCACCACTGGATCGTCGATATACCAACAGTCCAAATAGTTTGTAGGGTCACTTTAAGTAACCCCATGTCCCGCCAACTGACCCTAGTTTTGACAAGATGCTAGTTTTTTTTTACCTGGGACTCTGGATCAGAGTATTGTGCTGAGTGCTAACTCACTGTTGACAGACTTAGGATTTAGACGTAGCTGGTTAGGTGTCGACGGTCCTTGTAGTTAGACGTAGTGTAGTCGCCAGCAGTTGACAATGATATACGTAAATAAATAAGTTTATATTTTTGTTTAGTTATTTTATGTTTACAAACCAATAATTGGCGTTGATATATATATATATATATATATATATATATACTTGTCACTCTACTTTGACACTACTTGTGACTCTACTTGCGACTCTACTTGTCACTCTACTTGTCATTCTACTTGTGACTCTCATCGTATGTCTCTTCTTGAGTCCTAATATAGCCAACTGGCTAGTTTTTCTTATCCAAGGGGCGTGCTGGTTCATAAAAAAAAACCCGCGTACAGCAGTGGTAATAAGGTCTAGTAGATAAGGTCCGGGGGAGTACGCCACGTAGATATTAAGCTGTTCCAAACATGAGTATGGCACACACCATCTAGAACATGATTCACATATAGTTTTTGTGGAACATACAGGCATACTTTTACAATGACCAAAAAAAAAAACATTTTAAAATGATTCCGTCTTTTCTATTTAAAACACATCATTTATCATTTTTAATAATTTTTTTTTCCATCTGCTAAAACCCCCATGACAAAAGCTTGTTGAGTCATCCCGTTTCCTGGAAATGTATCTCATTCAGACCTTGACATTGATGGTCACGCAACAGCTGGATGAAGACCTGTTGTTATAATCGTCTGACACCGGCGGTCGTTTCTTTTTTTTTTTGTACATCAATGGGCAGGGCTCGATTTACCGCCAGGGATGCCGGGGGGGGGCGGCACTGACAACTGCCCTCCCCGGCTCTGCTTCAGCTAATATATCCCAGCCGGGGATGAAATCATAGACATTTATCCCCTGCTCTGCTTCAGCTAATATATCCCAGCCGTGGATGAAATCATAGACATTTATCCCCGGCTCTGCTTTAGCTAATATATCCCTGCCCGGGATGAAAACATAGACATTTATCCCCGGCTCTGCTTCAGCTAATATATCCCTGCCCGGGATGAAAATATAGACATTTAATCCAGGCTCTGCTTCAGCTAATATATCCCTGCCCGGGATGAAAACATAGACATTTATCCCCTGCTCTGCTTCAGCTAATATATCCCTGCCCGGGATGAAAACATAGACATTTATTTCCGGCTCTGCTTCAGCTAATATATCCCTGCCCGGGATGAAAACATAGACATTTATCTCCGGCTCTGCTTTAGCTAATATATCCCTGCCGGGGATGAAAACATAGACATTTATCCCCGGCTCTGCTTCAGCTAATATATCCCAGCCGGGGATGAAATCATAGACATTTATCCCCTGCTCTGCTTCAGCTAATATATCCCTGCCCGGGATGAAAACATAGACATTTATCTCCGGCTCTGCTTCAGCTAATATATCCCTGCCCGGTATGAAAACATAGACATTTATCTCCGGCTCTGCTTTAGCTAATATATCCCTGCCGGGGTTGAAAACATAGACATTTAGCCCCGGCTCTGCAAAATTTTGTTTTCAACCCCGGCACAGGTTTTTTTTTTTAAATCGAGCACTGTCTAAGGGCAGCAATTTTTACAATTAACCAGGGGGGAGGGGGCACCGTTACCTAAAACTACTCTTCTAATTCAGGGTATTTAAGTCAGGGATTCCCAACTTGTCGTACGCTTGCCCCCACGGGGATAGTGGAAAGGTTATGCAGGGGTACGAAGGCGACATAGTGGCCCGTGACTCAATAATAATCAAAAAAAGTTTTACCTAACCCAGGGTCGTATACAACATTAAGGTAAGATCAGGTCTGATTTGCGCCGCTCCCTCCCCCTCCCCACCCCAACCTAAAACGCTTATAATTTACATGGGATCTCATTCCTTACCTAGCACTTCTCGTGTCGGGCAATTACTCTCCGCTGTCAACGAGGCGCCAATCAGTATAATACTCAAGGCACCAATCATATGATACTCAAGGCACCAATTATATGATACTCAAGGCGCCAATCATATGATACTCAAGGCACCAATCATATGATACTCAAGGCACCAATTATTATGATACTCAAGGCACCTATCATTGATACTCAAAGCACCTATTATTATGATACTCAAGGCACCAAAGATTATGATACTCAAGGCGCCAATCATATGATACTCAAGGCACCAATGATTATGATACTCAAGGCACCAATTATTATGATACTCAAGGCACCAATTATTATGATACTCAAGGCACCAATTATTATGATACTGGCCTAGAAATGCGCAAAGCTAATTATGAAATCAGGGTCAGGGGTTAAACGACACCGGTAATTTGAAGACCAGGGCTCAGAAGAAAATATGAGGCTACTTAAAAAGAGAGTTGTATATTATAGGAATACTTTTGGACTGTGTGGGGCCCCCCCCATTTAAGTCTGGACATCCAGACGCGTGTCCGTCGTTAAATCCGCCTCTGGATGAATGAATAACAACAAAAACGAACAAGAGCTTTATAAGGAACAAGAGGTTAAGATAGAACAAGAGCCTAATAGGGAATATATCTTTCGAATATGTCATACTACATCACTACATTGAGAATCACCTTCTATAAATAGATTGAAATAATAGTTTTCGTGTGAATGCATGTCATTCTTAGAATATGTCATATGTAATTGACAAAAAATAGCCAACAATATTTATAGCAAGTATAGCAAAACGTTCTTGTTTTTACGTTATTTATTTTATTCTTATAGATTAATGTTAGACTGAGTGTCATATGTGTCAGTCAGTCAGTCATCATGTGTCAGTCAGTCATATGTGTCAATCAGTCACATGTGTCAGTCAGTCAGTCACATGTGTCAGTCAGTCATATGTGTCAGTCAGTCACATGTGTCAGTCAGTCACATGTGTCAGTAGTCACATGTGTCAGTCAGTCATATATGTCAGTCAGTCATATGTGTCAGTCAGTCATATGTGTCAGTCAGTCACATGTGTCAGTCAGTCATATGTGTCAGTCAGTCATATTTGTCAGTCAGTCACATGTGTCAGTCAGTCAGTCACATGTGTCAGTCAGTCATATGTGTCAGTCAGTCATATGTGTCAGTCAGTCACATGTGCCAGTCAGTCACATGTGTCAGTCAGTCACATGTGTCAGTCAGTCATATGTGTCAGTCAGTCATATGTGTCAGTCAGTCACATGTGTCAGTCAGTCACATGTGTCAGTCAGTCACATGTGTCAGTCAGTCATATGTGTCAGTCAGTCACATGTGTCAGTCAGTCATATGTGTCAGTCAGTCACATGTGTCAGTCAGTCACATGTGTCAGTCAGTCAGTCACATGTGTCAGTCAGTCATATGTGTCAGTCAGTCATATGTGCCAGTCAGTCACATGTGTCAGTCAGTCATATGTGTCAGTCAGTCATATGTGTCAGTCAGTCACATGTGTCAGTCAGTCAAATGTGTCAGTCAGTCACATGTGTCAGTCAGTACATGTGTCAGTCAGTCACATGTGTCAGTCAGTCACATGTGTCAGTCAGTCATATGTGTCAGTCAGTCACATGTGTCAGTCAGTCATATGTGTCGGTCAGTCACATGTGTCAGTCAGTCATGTGTGTCAGTCAGTCATATGTGTAGGTCAGTCACATGTGTCAGTCAGTCATATGTGTCAGTCAGTCACATGTGTCAGTCAGTCATATGTGTCAGTCAGTCACATGTGTCAGTCAGTCACATATGTCAGTCAGTCATATGTGTCAATCAGTCACATGTGTCAGTCAGTCACATGTGTCAGTCAGTCACATGTGTCAGTCAGTCATATGTGTCAGTCAGTCATATGTGTCAGTCAGTCATAATCGTCAGTCCTATTTGTCGGTCTCTCTCTTCTGTGTCTGACAGTCTCGATGTCAATACGCCACAAGTGCAGTTTATCTTGTACTGCATTTTTAAATATTTTTTTTTAAAATATGTCTACAAAAAAAAATCTGTTCAGATCTTGTCATCAAAATTCATCATTCATGTACAGACAGGGGCGTAGTCTTCTAGACATGACCTTTAACCCTCCCACTAGATCATGGAGCAGAAAATTGTCATGCCTTTATCAGTTGAGAGCAGCCCTCCCCTGCGTAAAAATTTGAACAAACTGTATTTACTATGTATGTTATGATTAAAGCAAACACACACACACACATATATATATATATATATAAAGCCCCGTAGCGTGAAAATTCTACAGCAGGGGCCATGCAATAGCGGGGTGGTGGGGGGGGCAGGTAATACATTTTACTAAGTAGAACAAATAAGCTGGGGGGGGGCAGACCAAACGTATGGGGGCCCGGCCTCCCTGGCCCTCCCGCATGCTACGGGCCTGGGTTTGGGGACCATAATTAGAGTCGATTTACATCATTATTCACCCCTTCCCCTATGGGCAAACAGCCACTCAAATGAATGACCTGTGTATGATCGATTAGCAAGTCCCCCTCTACTTAGCCCCACCTCCACGACCCTCAAGGCTCTATGTGCCCTGGTAATAAAACTGAACATCCTTAGACATTTTTTTTTTGTTCCTTTTAAATCAGGATAATTGTTCACAATCACAAAAAGTATGTGCCAACGAGTATATGTGTATATATATATATATATATGCTGTTGTTACATATAATTGAGTGTGTCTTACCAGACGTTTTCTCCCAACAAATCTGCACCCCCCCCCCAATCTTTATTTATGTTTAAACCCTCAGCAAAAGTACAATCTATCAGCGAAATCAAACCATCTTACCTTTTAAGCAGATTTTATTTCCTGCCTGATCGCATGTGTAGTAGTGACCTGACCCAGTGTCCTGGGAGTTACAGTAGACGTCGCACGCTGAAGTGAAGTAGTTTGGGTCGCAGTACATTCGATATTTGTAGGACACACTGTGTACACATTGGAAAAAAACAACAACAATAATAATAACAATAAATAACGTAACAACAACATTGTAGCATTGTGCGAAAAAAAAAAACAATAAATAAGTCAAAGATAAAATACAAATCAGTCTGAGAGGGTGGAAAGAAAAAAATTGGACCCGTAGTGCGCGATTATTTGGCCTATGAAAATATTCACAATCAGAATGAAATCAAGATCTATAAAGACTATGGATTATTTATTGACCATATATCGTAATTCATGACTTAAAATTTGATGCTACGCCAACATGCATAAGTGGTCCGAGGGCAAAGAAAGCCAAAATAATGTTTGGGCTGGGGAATAATACCCGTTAGGAAATTTACTGGTCACTGTGGTCCGAAGGTATGGTGATCGCTGCTTAGCCTGTCTGGAAATGTCCTGTTTAGTTTTCAATCAGTTCAAGCTTTTATCCAGCTTTTATCAATCTCGTTTCATGCTAAACATATAATTTGATTTCGATTGTATCTTCAGGGTACAGTTTTGTACTAGGTGATTAGAGAAATTCTATGAAAAACTGAACGAACATTTCGAAATGAAAAGTCCAAACAGATATATACCTGAATCCAGATTGATTTAACCAGCCATGAGTCCAAAGTGATTCTTCTTTTGACGGGTATACGTTGTGTAGATTGGTTCCCATGGTAACCAAGGTGTCATCGTTAATGAGGTTCCAGTCTCTGACCTTAAAGGCCAGCATGACCTCAGAGTCCTATAGTCAAAAGTAAATTAAAAAAAAAACAAAAAAACTAACAAACTATATGGTGATATTTTCGTGATATCTCTATCTGATAGCTTTCTGAATGGGAATTTAAAAATCTATCCATCTTTTTATCAATATGTCTATCTATCTATCTATCTATCTATCTATCTATCTATCTATCTATCTATCTATCTATCTATCTATATATATATATATATATCTAAATATCTATCTATCTATCTATCTGTCTGTCTGTCTGTCTGTTTGTCTGTCTGTCTATGTATATATCTATCTATCTGTCTATCCATCTATTTCTGGTAGAGGCATTTACTTTTTTTAAAAACTAAAAATGACCACTGGATCCACTGACCAGAATTCTCTTGGTGGAGGCAATCAAAGGGTTGGCCACGCCCTTCATGTCCGACCCAAACTGATATCGTTCGTGTTCATCCAGTGCCTTGTCTCACCCAGATGAAGATAATGGCAGCTGCCAGTGGTCACTGACGGACTGTGGAGAGGTACAAAATAAGACTCATGAGTACTCATGACTTCTAGGCTACGAATAGCCTGATTTGAACGGGGTTGAGCCCATTTAGCGCTGTGTCCAGTTAGCTATTTGTACTGGTTTTACTGACCAGTTAGCTATTTGCCCCGGTTCTACTGACCAGTTAGCTATGTGTTCACTGACCAGTTAGCTATGTGTTCACTGACCAGTTAGCTATTTGTCCCGGTTTCACTGACCAGTTAGCTATGTGTTCCGGTTTCACTGACCAGTTAGCTATTTGTCCCGGTTCTACTGACCAGTTAGCTATGTGTTCACTGACCAGTTAGCTATGTGTTCCGGTTCTACTGACCAGTTAGCTATGTGTTCACTGACCAGTTAGCTATGTGTTCACTGACCAGTTAGCTATTTGTCCCGGTTTCACTGACCAGTTAGCTATGTGTTCCGGTTTCACTGACCAGTTAGCTATTTGTCCCGGTTCTACTGACCAGTTAGCTATGTGTTCACTGACCAGTTAGCTATTTGTCCCGGTTTCACTGACCAGTTAGCTATGTGTTCACTGACCAGTTAGCTATTTGTCCCGGTTTCACTGACCAGTTAGTTGTTTGTCCCGGTTTTACTGACCAGTTAGTTACTTGTCCCAAAAATGAGTATACTTGAAAAAAAAATTCTACGTTAAATTACATTTTTATGTAAACTTTCCAGATTTTGAGTTAAAAAAATATTGTACATCATTGAGTTTGTGTCGGATTGACTTGAAAGTATTACGGGGGCTGAATGTTGTTATGGTACATTCAAAAAGAGTTATAATACAAATAATGATAACATTTTGAAATTTATGATTATAAGTTGTTGTTTTTATGTCACAAAATACAGCAGAAAACTTGAAAATCTAGATGGATTTTAAAAAAAAAGTTACAATTTTGACAATAGAAAGAGAGAGATCGCAATGAAATTCAAAATTTTGAAATATTGTCGCGTGTGTGTGTGTGTATATATATATATATATACAAACATTTAAGTGTGGTTTGGGTATGGGCACGGCTTTTATTATAATCTAGTTGTATGTATAATTAGGTGGTTGATGGATATATATCAATAATTATTTGATGAAAAATATTAAAACATATTCCTTAAAAATAGATGATGGGTGGTGGGCAGTGGTGGCTGATTTTTGTTTTGAATAGGAGATTAGGAGGAGGAGGAGAGGGGGGGGGGTGGTTTGAGATAATTTTGTTATAACGAGAAAAGGGGGGGGGGGCTACTGAGACAGGATGATTCCTACTTCATTTGAATCCAGATAGCCTATATTGGCTTTAGGATGGGAACTTGACTATAATAAGTGAAAAGCCCTAAATGTTTTGCCTTTTTTTATTTTATTTTATTTTTTTTTGTTGCTATTCATAACAGACCAAAAAAAAAAAATGTTTAGAAAAAAAAAAAAAACGAGAAACCATTAAACCATGAAATACCTTGAATAAAATTACAGCTAACGAGATTGGGGGGGGGGGGCGAAGGGGGGGGGGCGCGGGGCAGACTTACATCGTTTGTGGCCGACCCAGACAGAAACTGAACTTTGGGTCACACTTATTGGTGTTCCAGTACTCGGTGCAGCTGTCCAGGTATCGAATAAAGTGAACTTCGATACGACCAGTACCGATTACCACCTGAAAAAAAAAAACAGCGTAAATTTTTTTTGTATGCTCTTACCAGTCGATCACCCGCGCGCTGCACACAGCAGACGACAACAAGTGATGGAACAGATGAAAACCACATTGAATTAAAAATTACATTGTTGAATTGGAATAAATAAGAATGCATTCAACAAAATATGTAGAAAGTAAAAAAAAAATATTATGATAATTTGCACTTTGTAATTCAGATGTGGAAACAATCATGATAATAACGTCTAACATATCTAATTACTAGGGAGCGACCGATATGCCTGTTTACCGATAGTCCGATACCGATATTTTACCCCAGCATTTTTGCCGATACCGATACCGATATTTTGCTATTAATGAAAGGGTGTCTTGCAGATGAACAAGATTAGAAGAACAAAAGATTTGAAAAGACAGACCGGAAGACCGAAGTCAGAAACACAAACCATGCCTGCATAATCTCAGAAATCTGCATGTTTATTGTTTAAAATTAAACTTATAACAAACAATTTGTTGTTTTTTACTTTTTACTTGTACACAAACAGAAAAGTAAGATAAAGTTGTAAATTATTAACGTCAAACTAAAAAAGTAAAAATGTATTAATTGTTAATTGTAACTTCATTAACTTGTGAAAGTTGTGATGAAATTAAAATAATTTTCTTCGTTAATCTTTGTAATTTTTACTGAATTTACTAGTAACAGATTTTTTTAAAAGTTCGAAATACTAAAAACACTTAATTATATCAGTAAATCACTTCACTCGGGTAAACAGTTAACTGGAAATCTGTAAGTAAACTCTAACTATGTAAACCAAAACCAGTTAACAGTTATTAGATTTGTGGGAAAAAAAAACAATGTATCGGCAGCCAATATCGGTTCGACTATCGGTCGCTCCCTACAAAAAATCGGCCGATCCGATGTTAACCGATAGTGCCAATATCGGTCCGTTACCGATACCGATCCGATTATCGGTCGCTCCCTACTAATTACCATTATGTGGACTTAACCAGGGTTCGATTTACCGCCGGGGATGACGAGGATATCACCGGCACTGAGAATTGTCACCCCCGGCTCTGCGTCATCTAATATATCCCAACCGGGGATGAGACCATAGAGATGTATCCCCGGCTCTGCGTTAGCTAATATATCCCAGCCGGGGATGAAACCATAGAGATGTATCCCCGACTCTGCGTTATCTAATATATCCCAGCCGGGAATGAAACCATAGACATTTATCCCCGGCTCTGCAGAATTTTTTTTTCCTCCCTGGCACTGATATTTTCTTAAAACAAACACTGTACCTAACATACTCTCGTTCACGGAAGATGGCTAATTACAAAGAGAGATTTACATTTTCTTAGATCTTTTGGAAGCAATCCATTCTTAATGACTTTTCCTGCATTTCTTTAAGCCGTGAGAATAGGGATATAAATTTAATGTATTACAGATAGATTTCTTTCACACCTGTAGAATCTAAATATATTTGTGTTTGTCATGGTTTTTTGTGTATCATTCAGCAAGCGTATAGTATGTATGATTATCATGTAGGTATATCAATTAGGCTTATCATGTAAGATAGTCATGTAGGAATATCATGTAGGATTGCCATGTAGGATTATCATGTAAGATCATCATATAGGATTACCATGTAGGATTATCATGTAAGACCATTATGTAAGATTACAATGTAGAATTACCATGTAGGATTACCAAGTAGAATTACCATGTAGGATTACCATGTAACCATGTAGGATTACCATGTAGAATTACCATGTAGGATTACCATGTAAAATTACCATGTACGATTACCATGTAGAATTACCACGTAGGATTAACATATAGAATTACCATATATGGTTACCATGTATGATTATTATGTATGATTACCATGTAGGATTACCATGTGGGATTACCATGTATAATTAGCATGTGGGATTACCATGTAGAATTACCATGTAGGATTACCATGTATGATTACCATGTAGGATTATCCGTAACGAAGGTTCACATCATACCTATTATAAGCTATGTGTGTGTGTGTGTGTGTGTGTGTGGTGGAGTGATGTGATGGGGGGAGGGGGTTGGATATCCACCTTGCGTCAGTCTTTCCTCGTCAGGTAAAAGTGTTGACCGAATCATGTCGGGATTCAAGGTATAAAGTAAATGAGAAATATCTTTAATAAGACTGTAACTTTTCCAGATAAAATCGTGTCCTGCATTATTTTGATCGGACACTAAACTACTCCAGAGTGAAAGAGAGACAGTCCTAGTAATGCACACTAATTACTTAAAATTAATTGTCCATTTAACCAAACTGAGTGCTATTAAATAGTTCCTAATCAGGCCCTGCATTTTCTAAGTTCGGTCCTACACATTTGTGCGCTTCTAAAGTTATGATCATTAAATGTCTTCCAATTTGTGTCCTTGTCAACTGGACACAATCTGCGTTTTTTTTTCTCTTAAAAGACGCCGATATATTCAAAATTTATTATTATTAAGAAACTTACTTGCAGACAAATCATCAAAATCAAAATTAAGAACTGAAACATTCTGCAACTTAGGCTGGTGGTATCCATGGCTTAATAGGTACAGGTAAAATAAAAACCCACACTCAAAGTACTGGAACTGTCACATGAAAAAATATATAACTTAGAATCTCGCAATGTATCATTTGTAAACGTAAAATTTGACGTTTGCTCCAACATTAAGTGTGTGGATATGTTATTATTATTATTATATTGGACTACAATTATCGTATAATATTGATTGTAAAACTCTGTTAGGCGCGTCATTACTAATTATAGCCCAGGACTACAAGACTCAGTCGTGTTCAACAATATTAGATAATTATACCGGGGGGGGGGGGAATTCTTAAACCTTTCAAACTAATCTCCCACCACCACCACTCCCTAGTTTGTATCACATAAACATTAATGACAACCGCTTCATTGGCAGTGTCCTATGGCCCTGGTTCCATGGCAACCGCTTCATCGGCAGTGTCCTATCGCCTGATTCCATGGCAACCGCTTCATCGGCAGTGTCCTATCGCCTGATTCCATGGCAACAGCTTCATCGGCAGTGTCCTATGGCCCTGATTCCATGGCAACCGCTTCATCGGCAGTGTCCTATCGCCTGATTCCATGGCAACCGCTTCATCGGCAGTGTCCTATTGCCAGATTCCATGGCAACCACTTCATCGGCAGTGTCCTATGGCCCTGATTCCATGGCAACCGCTTCATTGGCAGTGTCTTATGGCCCTGATTCCATGGCAACTGCTTCATTGGCAGTGTCTTATGGCCCTGATTCCATTGCAACCGCTTCATCGGCAGTGTCCTATCGCCTGATTCCATGGCAACTGCTTCATCGGCAGTGTCCTATCGCCTGATTCCATGGCAACCGCTTCATTGGCAGTGTCTTATGGCCCTGATTCCATGGCAACCGCTTCATTGGCAGTGTCTTATGGCCCTGATTCCATTGCAACCGCTTCATCGGAAGGGTCTTATGGCCCTGATTCCATGTTTGTTTGTTTTCCTTTCAATCATACACCCTTTTAAAGATATCTTACATGTGTTAGATGATTATGAATATGATTCCCGGTGTATGATAATCTTGTACAGCTACTGATGCATTAAGTTTTTTGTGTAACTATAGTAAGAGCCTACATATTATGGTTTACAATTCTGGGATAGATAAATGCGTGTTTTCAAAACTCTTCTTTTTTATTAATTCAGAAATTAAAAACCATTACAAAGTTTCGCAGTCAACACACTCAAAATTACATGTAATTATATGTATATCGTTCTTGACAGTTGATAAACGTTCTAGTTAGGCTTAGAGCTTAGTCTTGACCTAACATGTGTTATCTTTAAATTACATTTGTGTCCAAGCCCACATTGAGGCTTGGGGGCTTCTTAATCGAAGTCTCCCACCCGATGCCCAAGTCGTGATAATAGCAGATTACGGTACCAGATTAATGTACCAGATTACTGTACCCGACGCAATGAAAGTGAATCATACAACTGGCCTAGCTGGAGATTTCGACCAGCCATGACCTACACATTAGATGAGCCTTCTCCCACCCCCACCCGCCGTCTCACAGCCACCAAAATAACTCAACCTGCATTAAACAATGTGAGGGTCCAAGGTTCATAACACGAAATTTGACTGCGGGGGGGGGGGGGGGGGACATGATACGAGAGAAAACACTTGCCTGTATAAAAATATATTCACTCAGCTAATGGTGGTCACATCTTAGCACTCTTACTCTGTATCCAGTGATAGACGTGTTAAAGAGTGTGTGTGAGAGTGTGTGTGTGTTTGTGTGTGTGTGTGTATGTGTATGTGTGTGTGTTTAGAGAAGGGTGAACTGACTGACACTAGAAAAAATTGCAGCTCGAACAAACGTTCAGGGACACCGTTCCAAAAGAAAAAAGGGACCCCCTATGGGATACGTCATTTGGGTAATACAAATCTAGGCGTCTGTGAGATACGTCATTTGACAATACAAATCTAGGCGTCTGTGAGATACGTCATTTGACAATACAAATCTAGGCGTCTGTGAGATACGTCATTTGACAATAAAAATCTAGGCGATTGGTGAGTGTGATGTGTGAGTGTGATTAGAGAAGCCTCTGTTGGTAGAGATGGTCAGTGATGGGTGGAGGGGGGAAGGAGAGGTGAAGGCGGGCTTGTCTCAACAGTTAAAGTGTTTCTTAAAGTATGTATCTGAGCTGTTGTCTCTGACATACACATTCTTTAATACGCATCTCATGGTCTAGACACACCCTATGTCGTATTGTTTTCTTCCCTCTAGATCTACGTTAGATTAAGTCTGTTAGAGCCAAACACTCTCAAGTTATTTTCGTTACAGAAACTGTATTTCTCAACCTGTTATTTATCGTTTCGTAAACAAGGACGTGATATGTAATGCTCTTTTTATTAAAACACAAAGAGCAGCCTAATGATTGAACTTTGACCCCATCACATGTCTGTTTAATGTCTAAGCAAGTCGACACAATTTTTTGTAATGTATATATATATTTATATGTTTATATATAAACATACATACATACACACAAAGAAATAACAAGGGAATTAATTATTTGTTTGACTATTTCTTTATCATTACTTCCCTTGTTTGTTTGTTTTTTTTTTTTTGTCATGTAATCGTCACCGATTGATTCAAACTTGATTTATGTTTTTTGACATCAACATTTTTTTGACTTCATTTATTTTTACGCTGTTGCTGGTATGAATTGATTCTGACATCTGACTTACGTATACAGTCCATCTAAACCATGTTTGATTTTCTATTTTTTCGACTTCCATTGTCCCCCCCCCCCCCTCCGTTTAGTTAGGTATCTTCAAATAACCTTTTTTTTTCAAAAAAATGTATTAAAAATCCTTTACAAATCGCATTTGTCGAATAAATTGATTTCACTAAGGTGAAAAATAAAATCAAAATTACACAATTTGAATTTGATATTTGATTAACGCCGCAACGTTCATATACAAAGAGATCGGACGTTTACGCATTTTTTCGTTAATTAGAGTTTTCATTTTAATTTTTTTTATTATATTTTTTTTATTCTTTTATTTATTATAGTTTTTTATTGTATAAAAATGGTTAAAATAATAAAAATCCATGTTAAAATTAAAAATATATAAAGTTTTTTTTATAAAAAAAATACTTTGAAAACATCGTAACGAGACGAGTTTCTGTCCGCCATGTTTGGAAATTTCTCGAAGCACATGTTGAATAACTCGACTCGAAAATCTTTGTTTCTTGCTCGAAAAAAAGCTCTAGTAACATCAAAATTATATTAAAATGATGTCTGTTAAGAATTCCTCTTTCGAATGGATTACTGATGAGGACTATTTTTGGTCAGAAAAGAAAAATATTGCTCCAAATGTTGAACATGCTTCCTGTCCGACTTGGTAAGATTTTTGCCTAACGGAATTTTTTTACATTTCAATGTATTTTTACAATTTAGAAGTGGAAATTTATAATTCTAGACATATTTTATATTATGTGGGCTAATTTTATGATTATTTCAATAGTTAATATGTGTTATATTTCACATTTTGGCCTAAAAAATAAAAAAAATAATTGTTGGCTTTTTTTTTACTTCAGCTTGTTTACATAATCAGCTGATTGAACAGCTAAATTTATTAAATCAATACCTACTTATAACCATTATGCTACAAATTATTACTTGTACACCCCTATACAGTTTCTAATTAACTGATAATTTATTTTAGTTTGATATATAATTATAAGTTATATATATTAATTATTTCAGTATAAACAATGTAAACAAGTCCCTTGCTGAAGGTATGATTCTACTGATGTTGATATTGGCTGGACCCTCAGATAAGATTCCCACATTCAGATCATCCTGAAAGCCTGGGCAACATATCTTAGACACAACAGCCACAAGAAAAAGATATAAAGTTAACTAACCAGGTTAGTTTGCATTTTTTAAAGAACAAAAAAATAGTGTTCTGTTAGTAAAATTGAAATGAGGTGAACTTTTGAAATGTTACTAATCATCTGCATTTTCCCATTCTTCATTTATTTACAGATATTCAGATTTCTTTGACAGCACAGATTATCCAGTAGCAATTGTTATTTGTACACATTTTGCTTTATAGTTTATGTATAATATATATATATATATATATATATATATATATATATATATATATATATATATATATATATATATATATATATATATATATATATATATATATATATATATATATATATATATATATATATATATATATATATAAATAAACTATATATATATGTGTATAACTATTTTATGTGTATGATTATTTAATGAATTGATTTTATTTATTTTAGGTACATTCTTCAAACTATTTTGCACTCAAAGACCTGATGCCATGTATTTGTGACAACACCAACAACTAGGCTGTACAGATGAGGAACAGTGAGAAATCTTTTTCAATATTGGATGGGCCTAAAAATCATATGGGAGGAAAAGGATGGATGTTAGTAGGTTCTAGTTATGGGTATATGTATAATCTTAAGGCTTATACTGGGAATGAGTTAGATAAAAGTAAGAATGCTCAGAATTGGTTAGCTTATAATGTAGTAATGGGATTGTGTAAATCTATTGTGGGATAATGGTATAGGATTTATGTGGATATTATTTTTGGAACTGTTGAAACGGAAAAAAATTTACCTTATTCTATAAATTTGCTACTTGAATCTTGAATGTGGTTTGATAATAATATCTTGTTTTGAAATATTTTTTGTCTATATTTATATGCCTTTAAATATTCTGTATGCATTTATAACATTGTTTTAGCCTAAAATATCTTAAAGTAATAAATTAATAAGTTGTTTTTTATTCTGCGCAAAAAGAAAATGGTTTCACTTAGCATGTCTTTACAAGTTCACTGCCAAAATTTATCTTTAGGGATTTGTTTGATTTCTTTATAGATTGTGTTAGATTTATTGTACATATACTTCAATACTTTTCATTATATCTTTGTACAAAAATTGTTCTTCATTGTTTGAGTGTACTAAAATTGTAAAAAAAAAAAAAATTGTTACATTTTATCCATTTATGATTAAAAAACCTGTGCAGCATATGTAAATAAAATACTTATATAGATTGCTCATCTATTTCTGATGAATTTGATATATAATTTGGCACATTTATAGCTTTTAAAAAAAAAAGTTAGGGAAGACACTGATTTTTCTTTAAAAAAATTCAAAAAATGTATGCATAATCAAAAACTTATATAATTTTGTATTTTACTACTCAATTTGTTTCATGTTTGCATATTTTGTGTAATATATGTGGTGAAATGAAAATAAACTTCAATTGCACTAAATTTGTGTATAGATTTTTATTTTCTTTATAGCCTTTTTGAGAGTGTGTGTGAAAGTTGCTTTGAACAAAAAAGAAAAATTTCATCTCAAGTTCATTAAATAAAATAAATAATGATCTAATTTAAAATTAATTACCATATCTATAAAGCCCATTCATTTCTGATTAACACTTATATAAAATAGATATGAAATATAAAGGTAACCCAATTTAGGGTAAATAACCTTGAAAAATCAAAGAACGATTAAGTGTTAAGTCTTTTTTTTTTCCAAATGACGTCGGGTATTGGTTTATTTTACAAGGTCCCGGATGTTGATGTGCAATCATAAGGTCAAGGGTTGTATATCGGAGAACTAGGTCAGTAGGTTTCAGTGTGAAGTTTGACTTTAGACTACTTTGATAAACAATCTGTCGTATTTTACTTCCCTTACAGTGTAAATTATGTTTTTGGTGTAATTTATTCCTCATGAAATGAACAAAGTTTACTTTAAATTCAATACTTCTCCTAGAAAACTGCGGCATATATTTATTTTTTTTTTGATTTTATGAACTGCATTTTCCTCGCTAATAGGCTCAGACAAGGCAACCCCTCCTCACCCCCACCCCATCCTTCTTTTTTTTTTTTCTCCTATTGTATTTAAAAAAAAAATGTTTATTTTTAGGAGAGTATTTGAGTGCCCAGGGCTGGCGGACCACAGTGTGGACTGTAGCCTGTGGACTCGTCCAGTAAGTTGTTTGCCATAGGGTTAAGCATTTCCCTGATGCTGAGGAACATAGCGAATTTGATTTCATGGGGGGGGGGGGGCTAAGAGACGAAGTTGCTGCTCGCGGATAAACCGAGAGAGTTCAGAGAGAGAGAGAGAGAGTAAGAGTAGCGCAAAATCTAGGGATTAAGGGGGCCCGGTGGGGCTTGATCTCTTTTGAGGCCTCTGCATTTTGACACTATGATATGAGATAAGGTACTTAACATATAATTTTAAAAAAAATTCTTGGGCCCCCCCCCTCAAGCCGGGGGCCGGGCGGGGACTTTGGAATTTGGACCCACCCACCCTTCCCCCCACTCTAGAGAGAGAGAGATAGAGAGAGAGAAGAGATAGGAGAGTACTAAAGATATTAAAGAGAATGTCTTGTAATCATCCATATGTATGAGCGTTCCAAAACATTTGTCTAAAGTTGTATTCAATACAACTTCTATTGTTTATCATTGTTGTATTCAATACAACTTCTATTGTTTATCATTGTTGTATTCAATACAACTTCTATTGTTTATCATTGTTGTATTCAATACAACTTCTATTGTTTATCATTGTTGTATTCAATACAACTTCTATTGTTTATCATTGTTGTATTCAATACAACTTCTATTGTTTATCCATATTTAGATGCTTGGCTTTTAGAAAGCCAGTGATATTAATGGTGAGATTTCTTTGGTCAACGGCAGAGGATTTTTTAAACAGTGATACGTTTTCTGGATGATCAGGCCAGGTCAAAGTAAGCAGGGAGGCACCAATACCCAGCAAGGGGGGCACTTTTACTTTTTCTTTATTTTTTTCCTCTTTTTCGTCTTTTTTAAGCGGGGGAGGGGGGCACTCCCCCCACAGCTCCCCCCCCCATTGGATACGGGGCTGTGTATGATGCACGGGTGGCAGGCATTATTTTTAGTGACCATGCATGTAACCACATAATACAATCAGCATGGCAGACAAACGTATCGGTTCAAATCGGTCATGCACTTTAGTTAAAACAGCTGCGGGCGGTGTCAATTCAGTAACGCTGTTCTTTAGTTTCAGTATGTAAGAGTACATACATACAGCAGTGTACTCTTTTGCTCGAGTTTGTTTACCTTATGAACAAATCAAGGGGACATAAACTTACATCAAGTGGATACATATTTTTTGTCATCTGTGAACAGATATGAATAAGACTTATCGTGGGATTGGGGGGGGGGGGTAGGGTGTGGTATTCAGATGAGATAATTGTATTAATTACGGAGGATGGTGCTTAACATTTATTACAACCAACGAATGAGTGCAGCAGTTTACACCAGCTACATCATACACAGTTTATACCAGCCACCAGCTACATCATACACCATTTTATTTTGGTTAACGGGAAATTATGATATTTCGTTATTTTATTTTCAGAACTGTTTTCAGTTAATACCATTGGAAAAAAATCGTAATAGCGAGAAGAGTAGACCTACATGTATTTGTAAACAAAGCAGCCAAAATTGTAGTAAACACGGTACCAGTATAGGTTTCAAGCTACATGGATTGTAACTGTGTGTGTACGTGCGTGTGTGTGTATTAATGTGTGTATGCGTTTGTGTACAAATATGTGTATGCGTGTGTGTATAAATATGTGTGTATATGTTCACTTATTCACGTCTATATGTCCGTGTTTGTATGTGGATATGTTCGTGTGTGTATGTGGATATGTTCGTGTTTGTATGTGGATATGCTCGAGTTTGTATGTTGATATGCTCGAGTTTGTATGTGCATGTGTTCGTGTTTGTATATGGATGTGTTCGTGTTTGTATATGGATATGTTTCCACCAGTTTACAAAAGTGTGGATACCGTGGCGCTCAGCCGCCTCTTCTTTCATCAACAAAGGTCAGCTGTATTAACATAGGGGTCATCGATTAGACCTTGTACTGACCAGGACTTGAACCTAGGACCTTCAGTTAGCCTGTCGGAAGATCTACCGCACCTGCCATCCAGCACATCATAAGATAGACAGATAGCTAGTCTATATAACATGGACTCGTTGAAAAACAAAGGATAAAGAGATTGACAGACAGAATTACTCGTTAATACCAATTCATCAGTTTTCAAGAATCACTGAGAACATCATGGCTTCCTTTCTCTAGAACTAGCACACACACAAAATCAAACTTATAATTTATTGAAGATGTGCCAAGTCTAATATTGATTGATTCTTGAAATGGATACGCATGGGTTTAGAAATCTACGGAAATAGACCAGCAGGAAGAAGAAAGTGACGTGATTTTTTAAATAATTTAACAATTCTTGTTCTAACTGAGCCGTTAGCATTGTTTTTGTGTGTGTTAAACACATCTTTCAAATTACTAATTAATATATTTATGCTGATTTGTCTTACTGCTTTCTTAGCACCTATTCTTTTCAGTTGTCTTAGCGAGTACTTTCATATGAGTATGCATGTTGATCTAATAGCTTTGATTGACACGACGTGATTCTGGTGTCACACGGTGGTAAGTTATTATGGTCACACCCTGGTGAATTCAGGATTGAATAGCAGGGGGGTGTTTTTCAGTCAGGTTTTTAGTACATTACATACCAAAAACATTATATATGTTTGTGTAACATTATCCGCGTGTTGATGGTATTACTGTTATTTAGAAAGTATGTCATTAGTGCAGGTCTTTTTGTTAGTGCATATGTTTTCGACTGGTATCTTGTTTGTCCGTCCAGCGAGCAGAGTCGCTAGTATAAATAGGCAAACTAGGGGGGGGGGGGGCTACCTGCATGGAGAGGGGTAGGGCTAAATAGTTGCGCCAGTTTCGGCACCATTTTTGGGTGTTTTTTTTTTTTTGTTTTTGTGACATTTTATTCATCTTCAGTGTTTTATATAACGTAACAACAAGAAATAACGCTTACAAATAAAAAAAAATGGAAGTAGATTTTAACCTTTCCTTTTGAATTTTACTTATCTGGATAGGAGTGGCGGCAGGGGGAGGGGTTTACTTGATGAACGAATTTTTTTATGAGATCCAAAATTGTGCATTATGACAGATCTTACCAAAGTTAGTTAGTTTAGTAATACGGGTCTCTGAGTCTCATATAGTTGACACAGAAATTGAATGAAAAGACGATGAAGTGACCATTCGAACAGAACTCGCTTAACTCTGTGTTTAAGATATATACAATAATAGTTATCCTCAAGTTTTGAAATATCACCACATTACAGCTATACCAGTGGTAGAGTAAAGTTCCCTTAGCCCTAAAGGGCCATCGGGGCAGATGAAGTGTAGAATTCATCTGTTTCTATAACCTCGACATATGAAGGGATTGTGTGGTTAGCACAACGCCCAGCCGCCTTTACTTCACCAACTTAAAGTCAGGTACCCATTTCAAGCTCGGTGGACTTATGGGACGACTTTCAAACACATTTCACCTGGAAAAATTCCCCATGGTTCTCACCGAGGATCGAACCTAGGACTCTCAGGTTGACAGTCGAGTATCTACGCCACTCGGCCATCCATCCCGCTTATGCCAGTAGTGGCGAGACTTTTTGCTGCCGCGTTCTCAAAACTCAACCAAAGAAAGACATAACCCCACTTACCTATAGCAAAGTGCCAACACTCCAATTAAAATGAAAAGGAAGTGACATTTTAGTCACGTGGCGACCCGATGAAACTCTGCAGTGCCGACTGTGGCTCGCATGACAAAGTTTCACCACCACTGAACTCGACGAACAAATACATAAATAGCAATACAGTGGCGTAGTGAGTGGGGGCCATGGGGGCATCAGGCCCAAGGCGCTACTCACAAAGGGGCGCTACTCAGAAAGGGGCGCCAAAATATATATTTCACATGTATAAATTATAATATTATATGTTTTTTTCGAAGTTATTGTGCCCCGGGCGCGAGTTAAGCTCGCTACGCCACTGATAGCATAATAAAAACAATAGATCGTTTTATTTAATTGTAATGTCAGCAAAGTCCAACAGATGTCGGGGAAAACTAGACATTGACTTGAAATCTCATTTCATTTTTAATTTTTTTTTTTAGTTTATGGCAGATTGTTTTATACTGATGGATTTGTTTGTACTTTGAATTTCTAATTTAAGCAATGGATGAGAACATGTCAATTTAACTTACACCCAAAATACAGTCACCGTAGTACTCCGATTAAGTACTCCCATAAGTACTCCGATAAGGTCCCATAAGTACTCCCATAAGTACTCCCATAAGTACTCCCATAACGTAATACAGCTCCTGTTCAATCATTTCATCAGCATTAGTTTGTGTAATACATTCGCTCAATTCCTTTATTCATTCACTCAACATGAATTTCATAGACAAAAACCGCGAATATTATTAGATTAGTATTTTGCATCTGTAATTATGATAATGATAAACATTATTAAGACTACTTATGTGACAGTAGAATATATCTGTCACAGTATTGACTGTGTTTGTAGGGAGGTAGGTTTGACCGATCATGGTAGGAAAGGTCAAGGGAGAGAATCGGTGGTTTGCGGTGATAGAACGTAATCGAGGAACACGTGTATGTGTGTGCGTGCGTGGGGAGTGAATTAATGAACATGTGTATCGAGACAATAGTTGTAGGACCGTCGAGTAACGAGGACGTATTTTGATATTCATAAAGGACTCAATAAGTGTGTTGATTGAATTATGATTGTTGTTAATTGAATTAGGATTGTTGTCGATTGAATTATGACTGTTGTTGATTGAATTAGGATTGTTGTTGATTGAATTATGACCGTTGTTGATTGAATTAGGATTGTTGTTGATTGAATTATGACGGTTGTTGATTGAAGTAGGATTGTTGTTGATTGAATTATGACTGTTGCTGATTGAATTAGGATTGTTGTTGATTGAATTATGACTGTTGCTGATTGAATTAGGATTGTTGCTGATTGAATTAGGATTGTGATTGAATATAAAGAGTACTGGTGTTAGTTTTTATGTAAGTGGTGTATGCCTTTGATCAGCCCTATAGTGACCACTATAGACCATAAGCTTTTCATGTGACCAGTCCACATCTCATAATGAAGAGAAATTATCTATGTACAGCAGGGCCGTCTTATCAAACAGTGTCCAGGGCCTCTGAGGTCCTTAAGACGACCCTGATCTACTGTACTAACACCATTGACCTGTGAACTGTCAACTCTATGATCCACGAACTATTCAAACCCGAAACAAACAGAATCCCACATTCTGAAACAGATAGTCAAAGAAAGTTTCTTTGTAAAAGTCACCATATTCCAAGGCCCAAAATTAATTGTAAAAATTAAATTCTATTATAAAATATACTTCTTTATCATTGCGTTCCAATTTTTTTCTTTTATAAAACTCTCGGCAAACCTCTCCCCCCAAACCGCACAGCCCCCCCCCCCCCCAAACAAAATTCTGGCTACGGCCTTGCCATACTCAGTTGCACGGCTGTTGCTCAAGGCGAAGATTCCCAGCCATTCAGCTTCCAGGGACACCGACAGTCCAACACTCGCCACCCATGGTGTAGAACGAGGCCAGTTACCTGTGCAGGGATTGGTTACGTCCTATCGTTTGTCTTATTTACACCAAGGCTCTAGCACAAATGTAAACAAACTTTTTAGAATACTGAACCGCAATGTATTTTTGTTTTCTTTTTTTTTTTAATTTTACAGAAAGGGTGTGACCAGAACAAGATTCTATTGATGGAGTGTTTATATGACCAATTTCAGTGTTCCCCAAACTTATGAAATCTGTGTACCCCATTGTTGATTTTCATAATACTGAGTATTACTAGTAAAAAAAAAACGAAAACAAACTTACATATAATTCTCTTACGGTCATTGCTTTCTCTTTAGCCGTGAATGTTTACCCAATGTTCTACTCAGCATGCTGCAATGCGTACCCCCGCCAGTCTCTTCAATGTTACTTTAGCACTTTGCAGTTTAGAGCTGTTATATTGTTGTATTTTTGCTATGGTCAAGAAATGGTCATTTCTGAATGGAAAAAGCACTTATTTAATAAAAGTACCAAACGAAATAATAATAAAAAAAAAGACTTTTGTTTATGTGAAGTGTTGACAGTTTAGCCTGTCACTGGACAATACTTTCATTCTAATATTCTTCGTTCTCATACTTGTAATTTATTCAGGATCCAAACACATAAACACAACTATTCCACACACACATAATACATGCAGTAATAGTTCAAATCAATAAACATGTCATCTATCAACACTGATTCACATCAACCCAACAGATGTTGTTTGCTAGAAGACATTTAGTCGACATCTCATAACCACACATTTCTCTCTTGAGTTAATTCACCTGTACTCTGTTGACGATGTCAGTTGTCGGATAGACAATCTACGGCGTCACTTAAACTTAGACATTAAATCCAATACGCGGTCACCGTGTTGTTCACCCAACGTCACCTGGTCAATAAAATGTATGTCAGAGTAAACTGTGGATATTAATGCATTCGATCCAGGGGCGGTCTCGGGTCGAGTAGGGCTACCGCTACAAGCTTTGCACCTGAGGGTGAGAGTGAGGTACAATCGGAGATTCTTCGGCCATCTATCTACTTCAGAACTAAAATCTCAGCCTCCATTATATCATTCACATCTGGCCCCCACGAACTGTCACCTCTTCCCTTGCACCACGGGTAAGACCGACCATGTTCGTACAGGAGATCAGCATTGGTTCTCACATTGTGATTTCTGAAGTTTTGTTTTTTTTATACCATAGGGGGCCCCACATGTGGTTGATGAAAGCCAAATTCTTGTTTTGTTCTTACATAATGAAAAACACTTGAAAGAGACGCGCAATAGTCAATTTAATAATATTAAAAAAAAAAAAGGCAAAAAACAAACTGCTGATTACGTAATAGAAAAATTAAACTGGTTCACTGGAGGCCACACATAGTTCTACGAAGAGCCCCCATGCAACTAAAAGAGCGCTGTTATCCGCCCCTGAACTGTACAATAAATGCACAGTTTAAAAAAAAAAAAGAATTACAGTGGATTCCGCTTAATTGGGACACCGCTTAGTTGGGACAGCCGCTTATTTGGGACAAATCTCAAAGAAACCAAACCAAGAAGCCAATAGTAAATGTGTATGTTTAATTGGGACAGCCGCTTAATTGGGACAAAAAGCCTCGGTCCCGATGTGTCCCAATTAAGCGGAATCGACTGTATTTTTGATTTTCTTTCCGCATCTGTAATAGTAAATACATGTATTGCCAAAATCAAGGAATAGATTGGTCCAAATGTAGCGACTTTACTTGAAATCACACGACGAAGAGAGGAATTGTAGAGACATTTCCATGGCAATGTCCATGAAGTCTTCCCCCCCCCCCACACACACATGACAAAACATATAAAGGTGCTAAAAATTGTGATGATGAATTAAATCTATGAAATATAAAACAATCATAATGTTTATTTCTATGGACGAGATTATATAACTAAAAATCATATGTGTAAAGTCTGTGAAATTATACACCTTATAAAAATGTAGGACTGGATTATGTTCATGGTTTAACCGGTCTATACAATATTTACAATAGTCACAAGTCAGATTACAATTACGCCATTGCTTTATTGAATAACCACATTTATGCAATAATTATTAAGATTAAAGCTAAACTTTGTCATCAGATTAAACTCATTGAGGATCCATTCAAGAAAAACTGAACACAATATGAACGTAAACAGTCACTTTAAAGCAAAAAAAAAAAAAACTACCACATTAATGTTTGTAAATTTTCATTCCTTTTTGGTCCAAAGACATGAAATATTTGAGGACCTTTGAGTTGTTTTCTGTTTTACTTTATTTCACAAAAAACATAATTTTTTTTTTCAATTATTTCCGTCTGAAGTGCAGACACAACAAACACTTATATAAACAACAACCACTCTAGGTAAGCTATCACGCCATCAATATTTGTTGTCTTCATTGTACTGCGTAGAAAGGGTAAGCTCAATTTTGCTTTAAAATTTTATTCAAAGGCCCTATATTTTTAGAGCATTTTCGAAAAAAAAAATGCTCTATTGTCCCCATTTTGTCTGTCTGTCTGTCTGTCCGTCATCACCCTAGATCTCAACAACCACAAGTCCTAGACCCATGATGTATATACCATTTTGTAGGTCTTGGCCTGTCATGTGTGCAGCAAAAGTCCTTTTCGTGATCTGACCTCTGAGGGTCGTAAAAGGGGGCTTATAAAGTACCGTTTTTTACTACATAAGCTATATTAACAAAGGAGCGCTCTATATCTCAGCAACAATAAGTCCTAGACCCATGATGTATATATCATTTTGTAGGTCCTGGCCTGCCAAGTGTACATCAAAAGTCCTTTCGCGATCTGACCTCCCAGGGCCAAAATATAAGAGTTTCTTATGCACCGTTTTTGCTTATATTTTAAATATAAATAATAAAAGCTAATCAAAGGGGCGTAATCATTATTTATTTTTGTAACAGTTATTCAACATGATTACTTCCCTCTCATTAAAAATGCTCTAAAATGTCCTTTGTCCGAAACGGAAAAGATTTAAATTGCTTGTTTTATCTTACACATGTTTAATAATTTTTATTTTGTTATATAAATGTATTTAAGTATTTAAGTGTCCTGTCTTTGTTTCATTCAATAATTTTGCTTTTTTGA
Source organism: Bulinus truncatus (assembly GCA_021962125.1). Lineage (NCBI taxonomy): Eukaryota > Metazoa > Mollusca > Gastropoda > Planorbidae > Bulinus > Bulinus truncatus. The sequence goes on along the minus strand of JAGDYQ010000029.1, from coordinate 4,623,701 downwards.
TATAAAATATTTTTTTTAATATATGTTCCTACTTCCTTGATATCTGCCTTGATCTCAACGAAGACGAATTCTCGTGTGAGGGTAAAAAAAAAGAGAAAATCAGCGTACAGTACACCCAAGATTTCACCATGAATATCATGCTTAACGCCTGTTTGATCTTCTTTTGTTCTGTTGCTGTCCACCGGGTTGCTGTAGTTGATGCAGAAGGTAATCCCTTTGTTAACCCAGCTGGAAAATACCCGATTGACCAGAGACCGTCCAATGCTGCCTACGGGCAAAAATACGGTCGGTTTTGTTGTTTGACCAGTGCATAATAAAATATCTGGACTAGGGGTCCCGCCTCCCTCTGTACAATTTATAAGAGCGCATTGAAAACGTAATTCAATAATTTGCACAACACCTGGATGGACACAAATATTATACAACCAGAATAATAAATACCCTACATTATGCAAAGTGATAAAAAGATTTGGCTAGTGTGTGTATAACTAACTACATAATGCTATCTCGTTTATACGGCTATTAATATCGATGCATTTTGTTAAAAACATACATATTTTTATACTTGGGGTAAAAGTAATTGGGGCCCATCCATTCTGCAAAAATCTCATACAATCTCATACAATCCCATACAATCTCATACAATCCCATAGAATCCCATACAATCCCATACAATCCCATAGTATCCAATACAATCTCATACAATCCCATAGTATCCCATACAATCCCATATAATCCCATACAATCCCATACAATCCCATACAATCTCATACAATCCCATAGAATGCAGTAGCTGATTAACAAGATTAGTCTTACTATTAAATTGTCCCGTTTATTCCTTATCTGTAAATGGATTCGACTTTTTAATATTCTAATGAAAAACTATTTGAAATTACCTTTATAAATGTATTATCTCTGTGTGTGTGTGTGTGTGTGTGTGTGTGTGGTGTTAATGTTGTGAAACTTCTAGTTAAGTGCACCGCTACCCAGAGGTCATGCAAGACGGTTGACCAATGCATCGAGAAGAAACAAATCTGTGATGGCAACAAGGACTGTCCAGACGACTCGGACGAAGCTCGTTGCGTAAAAAGACGAGGTGAGAGAAACTGTTCTAACAGTTTAAAAAAAAATTGTTTCAATAACATCAAAAATAAAATAAACAATAACACAGTAAATGTGGAATAAAAACAAAACTCAACAAAGACAGCCGTAACATAAACTGAACATGAGCTACGAAACAATATGTAATGTCTTCCTTCGTTACATGGGCGTATTCATGGGGGGGGGGGCAAGGGGGCATTTGCCCCCCCCCCCACATTTTTAAAATACGTCATATAAGAGGGGGGCATTTGCTCCCCCCCCCCTTACATTTAAAAAAAATGTCATAAAGTTGTTATTTGTCCCCCCCCCCTGGAAAACTTTTTGCCCCCCCCCCCTGGAAAAATTCCTAGCGACGCCAATGCTTCGTTATATGCGATTTAATCGGTTCAAGACTTTATCGCGGATACGTTAATTCCCGCGAGATAGGATTGTTTATTTATAAATTTAATATTTTTTGTAGATACATCATTAAAACAAACCAGCATGTTTACGACCTAAAGAAATATTTTTAACATCTTTAGAGTCTCTAGACATGAAATAATGTCCTTTAGTCACCAGTGAACTCGTGTTTACCAAATATATGTAGCAAAATATTATTATTTAACGTTTAAAACCGCGGAAGAGTAGAACCACAGTAGGGAGAAGCTGGAAAAGTCTCTCAAATGCAAAATGGCGATGGGCGACTGTACCAGCTGTAGCAGCTTTACGTAGCATTAACTGAAAAGTTGACATCTGCTTCAAGTTCAAAGCTGAGCAAGGGGAAAAAACTCATACTTACAATAAACGTCTAACAGGGCTACGTGAATCATCTACCCTTGAAATACAGTAAAAGGCATTACTAGAATTCCGTTTCGTTTACGAAAACAAATAAAAACAGGAAGTAAGGTTACAGCCAGCGGCGTCAAAATTGGCTGCCAGCTAGGGATGGCATTTTTACATCTATTTAAATACTTTTTTTTGTGAATGAAGAGGACACGTTTTCAAGTACTACAATGGCTAGAGTTTCGCCATTAGTTACACCATTATTTAAGACATTAGATACATTATCGTTTGATTTATCTACATGTTTTACTTTTGCTCATTGCACAGTTCGTTGTTCGTCTGACCAGTGGCGATGCACCCACGACAAGAAGTGTATTCCCGCCACTGCCCTGTGTAACGGTAAAGACGACTGCGGGGATAACTCTGATGAGTCTCGGTGCAATAAAAAGAATAAAAATAAAGGTGAGAGTTTCTTCCCTTTTTTTTAATGTACGCGGTCGGCAACCTATCGGTCCACTTAATTTAGTTTTAGTGGTTTAATTCTAGTCTAGCGTACAACCAAATCAGTAATATTCAATCCAGCGGACGAATCGAAACACTGAATTGATGAGTCCTAATTTCGCTCAATCTCCCGTGGTGCCTCCATCGCCATTGTACTATCGTGCGATTAGGGGGGGGGGTGAAAGAAGGGCTCTGCTAAAATCATCCAATTAGTGGTTTATAGGATCTAAGAGATTGCATCTCATCCTTACATGGGATTTCAGTCATATCTAAGACGCCTGCTCACCGAGCCAAACCGACTTCAGCAATGATCTTTATTGTAGAACTATATACTTCAGTGTTTTCAATTTTTGAAGAAAAATAAATGGAATAGTCAGCTCCTCCTTTTAACTAGATCTAATTTAATAACTTCAACTTACTTAGTCTTGTGTCTATTGTAGTAAGGTTTTACCCCAAACAATATAACTCAATAGAAAGTCGAGTGGAGATAGTACGTAAAGATATTCATGTTTAGACGTATTGACGAACTAAACCAGAAGTATTTCATTGCAGTGTATGTAAGTGTATTGAAAGGTATTTTTCGTTTCTATTTATAGTGCTTGTCGCAGACGAACAACCAGTTGAAGAAAATACGCAAACAAAGTAATGTCTCTTCAGTAGGCTTTGTTTGTTTACTTTCAGAATATTGCCAGTACATTTTTAACATTATCTTGAAAACTTTATTAAAAACTAACATAATAAGATACATTGTTAGTTGTTTTCATTATTGTAAAGAGTAATTCTGTTTATCGATGAAAGTATTCATTGTTGAATGCTGTAAGTACACTGAGTTATAATTGTATATTTTGGTTGACAACTTTCAAGGACATTGATGCCTTTGACGAGGTGAGAATCAGGGGTGGGGTGTCGGCAAAAATATTCACCGACACCGGCTCCCCACCCCCTGGAGAGAACTATGTGAAATATTTTGAACGAGGGCCTGAGTAAGAACCTGCCCAGAGTCTTTTGAGGGGGGGGGTCCCAGGTAAAACATGTCTGGGCAATGATAGAATCAGGTCTTACATACATTTGTAATGGAAAGACGGAGGGCCTTTTAAGCATTAGTTAGCCTATGCGCATCAGGGTCCGCCGGGGGACTGGACCAAGATGGATGGATTATCTACACGGAATAAAATATAGGCCTATCAAATGTAAACTCCAAAACATTAAGTCCAGTCAGAAACAACTAGTGTGGCGCTGGTTGAATAAACTGTCCAGTGGGCCGTAGTTCGCCCTTTTAACAGGCATAGCCTTTTACACACATATTTAACACATATAGCCTTTTACACACATATTTAACACATGTAGCCTTTTACACACATATTTAACACATATAGCCTTTTACACACATATTTAACACATGTAGCCTTTTACACACATATTTAACACATATAGCCTTTTACACACATATTTAACACATATAGCCTTTTACACACATATTTAACACATATAGCCTTTTACACACATATTTAACACATATAGCCTTTTACACACATATTTAACACATATAGCCTTTTACACACATGTTTAACACACATAGTTTTTTACACATATATTTAACACATGTAGCCTTTACACACATATTTAACACATATAGCCTTTTACACATATTTAACACATATAGCCTTTTACACACATATTTAACACATATAGCCTTTTACACACATATTTAACACATATAGCCTTTTACACACATGTTTAACACACATAGTTTTTTACACATATATTTAACACATGTAGCCTTTTACGCACATATTTAACACATATAGCCTTTTACACACATATTTAACACATATAGCCTTTTACACACATGTTTAGCACACATAGTTTTTTACACACATATTTAACACATATAGCCTTTTACACACATATTTAACAGGCAAAGCCTTTTACACACATATTTAACACATATAGCCTTTTACGCACATATTTAACAGGCATAGCCTTTTACAAACATATTTAACACATATAGCCTTTTACACACATATTTAACAGGCATTGCTTTTTACACACATATTTAACAGGCATAGCCTTTTACACACATATTTAACACATATAGCCTTTTACACACATATTTAACACATATAGCCTTTTACACACATATTTAACAGGCATAGCCTTTTACAAACATATTTAACACATATAGCCTTTTACACACATATTTAAAGAATATAGCATTACACACATATTTAACAAACATACATGCTATCTTCAGCCACATATTAAAATGTACTTAATACTTAATATATTCGTATCTATTTTGAATAATGTAAGCCAGCAAAGCCATTAACGTCATGTCTTTATGCACAAACTCTTACAAAAACAGCAACATATCACCTCGAGATTAAAATGAAAGTAGGAACACACAAAATAAAATTTGTCAGAGAAATACCTTGAATTATTAGCTATACGTTAAATTAACCAATATTGATAACGTCATTACCATCTCACATTGGAATGCTAAATAAAGAAAAAAAAATAATAATACTGCTTGCATAATGATCAAGTTGAAAACATGGGGTAATTTACAGAAAGAATAAAAATAATGAACGCTCCATTCTGTGGTCATCAAATCACACCACATACTTTTCATACTTCGATTGCAAGCAATCCATAACCTAACAACATATGATTATACTCCACGACATTTTAATACAACCTGTAATTTTTCTGATCGTAAAGTTTCAATTTCTTGTATAGATTTAGGCATCCTATGGCTGAATGAGGGGGTGGGGGGTGTTAGTGTAACCAGGTCTGAGGGGGAAGGGGAATGTCCAGTAAATTGCTCCGTGGCCCAAAAGTACAATTAGGGGCCTGAGACATTTGGGGGCCAAATGAACATTTAGTGGATTATTGAATATTTAGGGGGGCCAAATGAACATTTAGGGGATTAATGAACATATAGGGGCCAAATGAACATGAGGGATTAATGAACATATAGAGGGCCAAATGAACATTATAGGGGTCCATAGCGCTCTATATTTTTTTACATATATAAATTATTATTTTTTTTAAAGTATCTACTATGTACATTTATCTACCTGTATAAATGTAGTATGTTGTTATTAGATTAAGCTCAAGTCTATAGTTTACAAAGTCACAGATGATGTTCTGAAGTTAGTATAAAGGACCAAACACACCTTGTATGTTCCTGGAGCCTGAGTTTTCTCTAGGCGGTGTTGAAAATTAGCTGTTTTATTTTAATGAGATCAGCTTAGTGAAATAATTACTCAAAGTATTAAACTTTATACTAATCTCAGTTTATTTTGAAATGTTCCATCAAACCATAAGTTGAAATGTTCCATCAAACCATAAGTTGAAATGTTCAATCAAACCTTAAGTTGAAATGTTCCATCAAACCATAAGTTGAAATGTTAAATCAAACCTTAAGTTGAAATGTTAAATCAAACCTTAAGTTGAAATGTTCAATCAAACCTTAAGTTGAAATGTTCAATCAAACCATTTGCTGAAATGTTCAATCAAACCATTTGCTGAAATGTTCAATCAAACCTTAGGTTGAAATGTTTAATCAAACCATTTGCTGAAATGTTCAATCAAACCATAAGTTGAAATGTTCAATCAAACCTTAGGTTGAAATGTTCAATCAAACCATAAGTTGAAATGTTCAATCAAACCATAAGTTGAAATGTTCAATCAAACCTTAAGTTGAAATGTTCAATCGAACTAAAAGTTGAAATGTTCAATCAAACCTTAAGTTGAAATGTTCAATCAAACCATTTGCTGAAATGTTCAATCAAACTAAAAGTTGAAATGTTCAATCAAACCTTAGGTTGAAATGTTCAATCAAACCATTTGCTGAAATGTTCAATCAAACCATAAGTTGAAATGTTCAATCAAACCTTAGGTTGAAATGTTCAATCAAACCTTAAGTTGAAATGTTCAATCAAACTAAAAGTTGAAATGTTCAATCAAACCATTTGCTGAAATGTTCAATCAAACTAAAAGTTGAAATGTTCAATCAAACCTTAGGTTGAAATGTTCAATCAAACCATAAGTTGAAATGTTCAATCAAACTAAAAGTTGAAATGTTCAATCAAACCATAAGTTGAAATGTTCAATCAAACTAAAAGTTGAAATGTTCAATCAAACCTTAAGTTGAAATGTTCAATCAAACTATATTTTGAAATGTTCAATCAAACCATTTTCTGAAATGTTCACTCAAACCATAAGTTAAAATTTTAAGAGACCCACACATACAGTTAAGAAAAAGAAAACGTTGGAAATTCAATATGGTAATTTTCATTTTTTTTTATATGATGTCTGAGGCATTGTTGTCTACGTGTGTAGTGGAAGTCAGTTCATTGTTTGTTCGATCGTTGAACGGGATACGTGGATTAAGGCTCACACTAACACAGGTGAGTTAGCAAACTTTAAAATTATATATATATATATATATATATATATATATATATATATATATATATATATATATAAATCAGATATTTAAACATTTTATAGTGTTACAATACAATACATGTTTTTGTATGTGTTACCTTACTCAGGGCCGCTATTAGACGAATAGGTGATAATTGCTCCCCATTGTACAGACCCCACAAATCCAGTGTATTATCGTCTGAGATTTAATGCCTGACAAAATACTTCAACCTAAGATGGTGACCAAAGTATTGTCCAATAGGTACCCCACTTCCCGATGCAAACCCTGTATAAGCCGAATTAAGCCACACTGAGACCAAGGTATATTTAGAACTAGCTCTGCCGTACCAAAACCCTTTGCATAGAGTTATATCCCTTTAGGCTTGATCGGTAGGCTAGATTATTTTGGTTTCGGGCAGATCCGATTTTTTCATGATTGTATTTTAAACTGGAATACTGTTGTATTAATTTTTTACTCTCAATTTAACGCAGACTGGAAATGAGTATTATTATATATGATGATGCTTTAGGACAGTGATTCTCCCAATCCCCGGGCCGCGGCCAGTAACCGGTCCGTGTATCAAATGGTTTTGTGCAGCCCAAGAAAGATTCAATTATTTCCTTTTTATTTACTTTTCTACTTCACTCGGGGATTGTGCGATTTTCTATGGAAGAAAGGTTAACTATGAGCTTAACAGCTGTGGCCTGCAGTGGCGTTGTAAATCAAAACAACCTAATAAAATAATAGCGGTGTGGGTTCTGCGTTAAATCGAAAGTAAAGAATTAATACAACAGTATTCCAGTTTAAAATACAATCATGAAAATATTGGGTCTGCCCGAAATCAAAAAATAACCTAGCCCACCTATCAAACCTAAGGGGATATAACTGTATGAAAATGTTTTGCAGGGTACAGCCAGTATAAAATATTTTTAAAAAATGAAAGTCGCCCCCCTTCCCCACCATGCGGGCCCCGGTAAAATGTATCAAAAGTAGACAGGTCCAGGACGAGATAAAGGTTGGGAACCACTAATCTAGATAATAAAAAGAACGTTTTACAATATTAAGTAACATAGGGAAAAAATTTGACTGTCGTTCAGAAATCGACTGATTCAATTAGCCTACAGTTGATCTACTGACCCACTTGGTGAGACCAAGGTGGACAATCTACCGAATGAAACTAGAAACAATGACAGTACCTTATTACCGGAACTGTAAGACATAGCTGAAGGAGAAACAGCCATGAATAATCTTGTAACTATTCTTTTAGTTAGAGATTATAACTTAGTGGTTTCAAATGGTTTTATTTCGTCATTTAAGAATACAATTGCTTGTAATTTAATTTTTATGTTAACTAGGGCAACATAAGTACCGGGAACTAAGATTCATCTTAAGTGCTTGGTCTACGCAGAATTATAGTTAATGTGATTATAAAAAACAATTAAATTAAAACAAAAAATACGTACAAAAGTTTTTTTATTTTATGGTCAGGAGGGGGGATGGGGTGAAGTTTACTTTTTTCATACTGCACTTAGTTTTCATCTCAAGACTTCTGAAAAATTGTCAAACTTTAAAAGCAAGACCAGGAAATGCAATATGTACTTTTAGAAACAGGTAAATTACATTCTGCTTATTGTCTCTGTCGTTGTTGATTTTTATTTAGAATGTATGCTTTACGAAGATTTAACGATAAACATGTTATTCATTCACACAAAGTAACATAATGAGTAGCAGTACATTTTCCTTTATTCCTGTGGGGCCATAGGGAGGTGGGTGGTCGTGCGGTGTAGAGTTCTGGGTTCAGTCCTCAGTGAGAACATTGGGATTTTTTTAGGTCCTGATGTAAGTTCCAAAGTTCACCCAACTTTAAATGGGTACCTGACTTTAAGTTGGGGAAGTAAAAGGCTGCTGGGCTCTGTGCTAACCACACAATCCCTTCATATGCCGAGGTTACTGAAACAGATGAATTCTACACTTCATCTGCCCCGATGAGCACTTGGGGGGGGGGGATTAAGGGAACTTTACTTGTCTGTGATGAAGGTGATGTTAGGGGATGAGAAAGAGTAACATTAGTTTCGAGACATACCACTCGGGTTGTTATGATTTTTTTCTAGGAGGCAACCAAAACTTCGATTTATTCATTTTAATTTTTCTGCAATAAAGATTATTTTCTTTTTGTGAGGATGGGGAACAGGCTGGGGGGGGGGCGGTGGCACACTTTATCTGGGGCCACAATTGTTTTCTGTTTCGACCGTGGTGAAGGTTTTTAAAATTAGGCTTTCATTATTAAGGTGTTTCTTTATGCACGTGACACTCGCTGTTGTAATATGATTGG
>JAGDYQ010000029.1:4594791-4614070 GCA_021962125.1 Bulinus truncatus | reverse complement strand
AGGCCGTAGACGGGGGGGAGGCTAGGGGGCTACAGCCCCCCCACCGCCCAAATTAATTCTAAAAATCAAATTTTACTATAAACTTCTTTATCATTGCGTTCCAATTTTTTCTTATAAAAAACTCTCTGCACAGCCCCCCCCCCCCCAAAAAAAAAACGCACAGCCCCCCCCCCCCCCACCAAAAAAAAAAAAATTCCGGCTACGGCCTTGTATATATATTTATTTCAACGTATATGTACGGAACGACAAGCCTAATCCACCCCAACATGCGTATGTGTGAGGGACAGAGAAAATTACATACCATTATATTTTACCGCTTTCAAAAGGCTGGTTAAAAACCTCTCCTTTTTAGTGACGGAAATTCCACCTGGCAACTTTTTAAAATAAACTAGCAACTGGATAAAAAAAAACAATGTTATATAGACGAAGAGATATTTTCAATATGAAACCCCTTTGTTTTTCACTTAAAATAAATGTCAATAAGTTGGGATAATAGACCAAATTCTGCTTATAAAAGTCAAATTTTGAGTGCTTTGTTCTGACAATAGTCAGAAATAGGTTACATTTTTTTAAAAAATTGTTTACCATTTATTTCAAAAAAATAACACTGCAGTATAAAATAATTAATAAAGCTCTTGATTTTTTTTTTTTCGAAATAAAACATAAAGTCATTATCCTGAAAAAAAAACAAAAAACAACCGTGTGTTTAATACAAACCGTTCTTAAAAAAATAGGCAAATTGTGTGGCTACTTAGGCCCCCAAACCACATCCACCTCCACCCCCACCTCCCACACTGGTAAAGCGCATCCTCTATAGAGACATTTTTTTTTTTAGACAATTAAAAATGTACCTTGGCCTAATGAATGGTTAGAGGAGGCCCCCAGTTTACAATGATTACTAGGGCCTAGATATTTACCCCGATTTACAATGATTACAAGGGCCTAGATATTTACCCCGATTTACAATGATTACTAGGGCCTAGATATTTACCCCGATTTACAATGATTACAAGGGCCTAGATATTTACCCCGATTTACAATGATTACAAGGGCCTAGATATTTACCCCGATTTACAATGATTACTAGGGCCTAGATATTTACCCCGATTTACAATGATTACAAGGGCCTAGATATTTACCCCGATTTACAATGATTACTAGGGCCTAGATATTTACCCCAATGTACAATGATTACTAGGGCCTAGATATTTACCCCGATTTACAATGCTTACTAGGGCCTAAACATTTACCCCGATTTACAATGCTTACTATGGCCTAAATATTTACCCCGATTTACAATCATTACTAGGGCCTAGATATTTACAAGCGGTGGATTTTTAAAGCGTTATACTTGGGGACCCCAATGAAGTTTTGTTTTTTCTAGAAATCTCATCTCAAGTGTACGGATTCCCAGTTATACCTTTCCTTAGTGCAAATTTGCAATTTCCGAAGTGTCAAAAATAGTTTTGTACTGAGTGTTCCTATAAATTAGAGATTCTTCTTTAAAATAATATTCCTCTCTCATTACAAATTAAGAATATTTTCTATAATACACACTTAATAATATGCTCAAAGTAAAAGATAGATTGGAGTTGAATGAGGATAAAATATCAGAAATTGTGTGAAAAATTTAAATTTAATAGTAATTAAAAAAATATAAACAGGATGAAATATCCTACTATTCTAAAAGCAAAAAGTCTTGATATTTACGATTCCCGACTCTTGGAAATCGTTCCAGCACTAGGCATAACATTGACTACAACAAAAAAAGTAAAATAAGACATACACTTACGTTAAACTGCATAATTTCCTTAATACCCAACTCCTCCGGTTTAAATTCTGATCTCTTTATGTACTCTGTTTCTTTCTTCTGAAATTGTTTTTGGACTATATCGGACTATATTTGTAATGAATAAACTTAACGAATCATGCACCGTAAAAAATATAGTTTAGATGAATTGTCCCAGTTTTTGTTTTATTTACGCGCTATGAAAATAAAGTGTACAAATAAAAAAAAAATGCTTACAAATGTGGGTCATTGTTTATCTAGTAGTAATCTCTTAGCTCCCCCCCCTTCCCACCTCTCGCACCACATTCCCTTCAAAGAACAAAACGTGTCAACCTTGTGGCATAACTAGCGAAATTGGACATCCAAAGCTGTCAATGTCTCGTTTATTTTATGTGGTCACTTTAAATCTATCTTGTGCATAAACTAGGACTAGTAGAATGGATACACACTTTCACATTCACTTGACCTTTTTCGTATTACTAAGATATATAGATTCATATTAATATACAATAAATATTGAACAATGACCTACCTGAGTAGTTTCCCATTCATAAACGTCCCAATCTAAATTACTTCTTTGGTCTCGTATTTGTTGCTCTGCCATTTCTACTAAATAATAAAATACATGTACGAACTAATAACTTTCAAGTTAGGCAGTGTATTTAACATTAACATATCCGACTCCATCAGACATATTATTTTATATGATAATATAAATCAGATATTTATCATCAAGCCATCTTAAAGGTATTTACTTCTCTCCAAAATTCCCATTTAAAAAAAAAAAAACACGTTTTTTTTTTTAATGCTGAAGTCAATGAATATGTTAACTACACTTACCAACACAGCTGCTACAACTTAAATATAATGATTTTTACTACCTGTACCCTGCAAAACCTATGCACAGAGTTATACCCTCTTATGCTTGATTGGTAGGCAGCCCCGTAGCGTGAAAATTCTACAGGAGGGGCCAAGCAATCTACAGCAGGGACCAGGCAATAGCAGATTGGGGGGGGGGAATCAGGTAATATATTTTACTAAGTAGAACAAATAAGAAGGGTAGGGGGGGGTCAGACAAAACACAGGCTACGGGCCAGTTGGTAGGTTAGGTTATTTTTTGGTTTCGATTTTTTTTCATCATTGTATTTTAAACTGGAATACTGTTGCATTAATTCTTTAATTTTGATTTAACGCAGAACCCAAATCGCTTTTATTTTATTAGATTTTTTTTTACCTTTTTTACAGTCATTAAAAAAAAATAGGGCTCTAAGAATTACGCTCCATAATTATTATGCACACTAAATGGTGACGTACCTTAAAACTAGTTCCACAAGCTCAGTTTGGCGAAGCAAACGGTCAGACACACACTATCTCTAGGGGTATTAGAAATAGTACAGCAACACTTTCAGTGACAAAAACACTTAACTTCAACTTTGGAATGCAATACGAAAATTCTTGCAAAATAAAAACAACTATCTTAACACGACCTCAATGTACCAGTTTCAAAACTCAACTAACTGTTCAAACGCAGACACAAAATACAGTCGCGACAACTCAAATATAGTAATTTTTATTCTTAAGATTTGTTTATCAGTTTTTTTTCCCTCCGCAGTCACATAACTTAATAATCAGTGAATCTTTTACAAACACTTAAGGTTTACATAAACCAACACGATGGTGCGTCAAACGCACGATGGTCGTCCTACACACGAAAGGCTGTGTACTATTAAAAGATGCTTCTCGCCCATTGATACAAACTAATAATATAAAAAAAAATGTAGCATACACAATTAGTACACTTGCTTTAATCAATATTATTATCAACCCACTTTACCCAGCAAAACCTTTGCATAGAGTTATATCCCCTTAGACTTGATCGGTAGGCTGGGTTATTTTTGGTTTCGGGCAGATCCGATTTTTTCAAGATTGTATTTTAAACTGGAATACTGTTTTATTAATTCTTTACTTTCGATTTAACGCAGAACACAAATCGCTATATTTTATTAGATTGTTTTTTCTAAGCTCGGCATTAGACGACTCGACTGTTTTTATGACTTTGTGTCAGCTGGCGACAAGCAGCTTTTAAAAATAGCAAACAAAATACCTGAATACCCGTTGGCTTAGAAATGCTGTTCCTGGTTAAATAGTGAATACATAACTTGTTTATATTAGTGCTGTGAATTTAAGATAATTTTTAGCTCAACTGTGTAGGCTAGTGAACAGGATTTTTTTTAAATCGCACGTCTTGGTAGTGTGTTTTGTCCGAAAAAACAACCAGACAATGGCCTGTCTTGTGTAGGACGACAATAGTGCGTTTGGACGTATCGTCGTGCTAGTGTGGGGATACTTTAAAACAAAATATTTAAAAAAAAACTTTAATTTTAGAATACGCTTTTATTAAAATGTACTGAAAAGTTTTTTTTTTATCTAAATCCTTAATTTTATACAAACATGAACAAAAAAATTGAGGAAAGATGTAACAAAACAACTAGTTAAATTTTGTCTTCTGAACATATTTTGTAAAAAAGCTAAACATTTAGATAATAACTTTATAATTAACCTTTGCCCTTAACAGCATTTTATGTACACATGCTAGCGCTCAAGCTTTTTTTTTTTTTAGCCTAGCCAATATAATTTTTTATAAACGCGTATTTTATAGGCTATTATTTAGCTTCACTTTCTCTGGGCTTGTAAAAATTTTCACTGAAAATAAATTTTTTTATACCTATTTTCATGTACTTAGAACACTGAAAATTTAACACTTGAATTATCGATGATACTACACTATTTCAGTATGAATAGTCATGTGGTAAAGCGAGTGTCAACCTTAGGGTCACTGGGTCGATCTACCTCTGGTGAGGACCAATGGATATTTCAGGTTTCAAGTCCCTGCTATATCTCCAATGGTGACTCAATGGCTCTTTCACGACCGGCTAGGGTAAGGATGAAAGAAAGACACCATAAAAACCATCCAATTATTGATTTATATGATCAAAGAGATTTCATCTCATCCTTACAGGCACATCACACAATATTTCAAGGGGGCTCTTAAACTTTAAATACTAATGTTTAAATATTATTTTACAATCTATGTGTATCTATCTATACACATAACAAATCTTGGTATATTATTTTTAAGCCTAAAATACTAGAGGTCGGTTATACCAAGAGACGGATTTAAATTTTGGCGCGCACAGGGAGAGAATGTAGTCGGTTTAAGGCTCAGTGCTATCAGTGACGGTCTTAGAGGGAGGCTACGGGCTAGAAGAACCCACGTCTAAGGGGGCACGCGCTTTTAATTTTTTTTTACTTTTTTTTATTATCTAACTGTTACAAACTAAAGGAATTTTTTACATGGCAAAGAAACAGGGGGAAACAGTGTTGATATTCAAAAGTTTCGGACGTTGTTACTGTGTGTTAACAAGTGACAAATATTTCTGTTGCTTTGTGGTTTTATTTTTCAACGGTCATTATGTAATCTACAATTACGGCTAAGGCAATACATGTGACACTAGGGTGATTCAAAAAAAAAATTGTGCAATTTAATATTGCATTGTTGATATAATTTTTCCTTTAATATTTCTAGACTTTCATGCAAAATTTTATTGAAATTAAATTACATTTAGAGATCGCTCATCGAGACTGAAGTTTTATGGTATCTTTTTTAATAACATGAATTCTTATTTTATAAACATTAAATTAAACATTATCTTAAAATCCACATTAAACATTAATTACAGCGAATTAGACATGTTGAAATGGTAAATAACATAAAATATAATGATATGCAACAGTTACTGTTAGTTTATTCATGTATCAGACACTATTTTGTAAATGACAGAATTTCGTGAGATCTGCTTGAATAACAACGGAGCATCACGACTCACAGAACATGATATCCAAGCTTTGACGTTAATGTGAGTGGCAAACAAGCAGAATTCTTGCAAATCTTTACCCGGTAGCGTGAATATTCTACAGCAGGGGCCAGGCATTCTATAGCAGGGGCCAGGCAATAGCAGTGGGGGCAGGTAATACATTTTACTAAGTAGAACAAATAAGCAGAGGGGGCCAGACAAAACGCCGGTGGGCCCCTGCCCCCTGGCCCCCCCCGCACGCTACGGGCCTGCTATGGGGGTGAAAGCGACAAAATTTGCATAACTTTTTATCAGCGGGATGTTTGCGTGGCGCAATTACAAAAATTTTTGTCTCGTGTGATACTATCTTAATAGGGAGCCGGAGCCGTCAAATTTGTGGGAGCCGGAGAAAATTTTGGCGGCTCCGCAAGCCTAGTTTCAGTAGAAATTATTTTTATTGACTTTGTTTTATTTTGCATTTGAAGTGCTTTTGAATGAATTAATTTGGTTGAAGGTCAGTAAGTAAGTTGCTCTTAGCAGTACAGCTGCTACAACTTATAATATATTTTTTTGTTTAGCTTTTTTTACAGTCATTAAAAAATTAAGGCTCTACGAATTCACTTCCATAATTATTATGCAAACAAAATGATGACGTACCTTAAAACTAGTTCCACAAGCTCAATTTGGCAAAGCAAATGGTCAGACACACACTATCTAGGGGTATTAGAGATAGTACAGCAACAATTTGAGTGACAAAAAACACTTAAATTCAACTTTGGAATGCAATACGAAAATGAATTAATTTGGTTGAAGGTCACTAATTCAATATACAGTAGATTCCGCTTAATTGGGACACCGCTTAATTGGGACAGCCGCTTATTTGGGACAAATCTCAAAGAAACCAAACCAAGAAGCCAATAGTAAATGTGTATGTTTAATTGGGACAGCCGCTTAATCGGGACAAAAAGCCTCGGTCCCAATGTGTCCCAATTAAGCGGAATCGACTGTATTAATACATATAATACGTCATATAATGGAACGGTAAATAAGATACACACAATATATTATAAAATTAATAGGATGGATTGCTAGATATACCTTATAAGTGAATGAACTCTTCTGTATTGGGGGGGGGCATATTTTCTTCAGCGCCAGGGCCTCCATAAACCTATGTTTGCCTGACTCAACTGAAACACAATTTGTAGGGTTTATTCTGATAAACAGACTTCTAGTTCATGATTTAGAGTTCAAATCCAGGCATGTTTGGCCTACACTACCAAATTGCTTGTTTTTTTTTTAGACGTAGGCCTACTTGAATTTTATGCATTATAGAATATATTACTTAGACAAATCTCGGGTCAATGGCCATGTATATTATTGTAAATAAGGAATTAAATGTGATTCTTTGAACTTTTTTTTTAAAATGGATCATCCCTGAGGGTTTTGTGTGACGGTATAAAATTCTAAGATTAGATTTATGTTTTGAGCAATATTTTTTTGAAATTTTTTTTTGTTTACACTGAAATCTGTCATCATTAAATCGCATTATCCTTTTTCTTACAAATGGTAAAACTGCATTCTTTTAAATCTCGAAAAATTTAATATTTTTATTTTAAAAAAATGTTTCTTTCAATTAACAGAAAAAAAAATATTTAAAAAAAAACCTATTAAGCAAGATAAATGTAATAATAAAGTTCAAAATTCTTTTTAACACAAAACACAAACATGCGAATGTGTTGTTGTCTTTTTCTGTTCTTTCTTTTTTTTCCCTACAGTGGAACTTACATTCATGATAACAACTTCTTCCGGTTTCTATCTCAAAACAAGATATTTTACTTTTTATACTGGAGAAAGCAGATACAGAGGTTTCTGAAAAGTGTGTTTTTTTTTTTCTGAACTATTAAGAAAGTACATTTTTCAAGAAATGTAAACAATCTATCAAAGTGACTCGCACACATCTATCGCGCCCATCTAGTATGACAATCTATCACAGTGACTCGCACACATCTATCGCGCCCATCTAGTATGTGAAACTCATTTGTTTTAGCATTGTGCTTGGCGAGAAACTAAATCTTTGTAAATGCACACATGAAAACTACTTCAAAAACCCCACAAAGTTTCCGTTTACAATTAAGTGGATTTTTATGTAATATTACTCAAAAAAAAAACACTTGTATTTTTTAAAATTAAATTTTATTATATAATCTAAATGAATATTTGTATTTAGTATGTACTTTCATTAAATAAGATTAATTTTTCTCACTATTTGACATTTAGCTACTGGAAGTATTATATATATTTTATCCTTAATAAAAAAATAATTAAAAGTTACAGCGTTTAAGAAAATTTTGCAAGTTATTCACTTTTATTATTGATATTGTTTTCATTAATCAACGAAACTGAACTATAATACCGATGAACACAGTAACAAGCTAAGTACATTCAAACACATTTTTACTTTAAACATTAGAAGAAGGGGAGCAACCCCAATGAACTTCATAGGTTAACTCATCATTTTGATTATTAAATTTATTATTCTTAGTTCCGATTTCATAACAATTATGTACATTGAGCTCGCATAGGGGTGGCAGTGCACATTACTACAAAACGTGTACTCGCGCTTGATACTGTATCCAAGAGACGCTTCTATCACATAACAAAAAGCCAGCTTTTGAAATAGAATCTTTGGAAATAAAAGGACTAATTACTGCACAATAATTATTAGCTTACAGCTGGTTTTGTATATCATTCAATCAACTGTTTCCCACCATCCACTCAAATTCACAACAAACCAAAAAATTCCTCCACTCTACTCATTCCTGTCCCCTGTCTCATTCACCTAGACATGGTAAAACTACCATGAACCTGCCTGCGTCTATGAAACGAATCATCAATGACAAGACATATATACGATAAAAGTTTTAATTGATTTATTTAAAAGATCAGTTTTGACTAGTACAGATCAATTGTTATAAAGATTTTAACGACGCAAGTATTAAATGTATTATTTTTGGCTAATGGAATGATGTCAAAAGATAAAGGAAATTCAGATATCAGTGAATCTTTACCTGATTCTAAGTCTTTAACAAACTCATCGATGTCGTCCTCAGCAAAATATTCTTCAACAATCTGAAACTTAAAAATTAAAATGAGCAATGAAAATTTCTAGAAAAGACGACACCTGTTTGTTATCAGTAAATCTTTTTTAATTCATAAAGGAATTTTGTCTTGTAGTCTTTTATAGCAACACATAGAACATTGTGAAGTTCTAATTTTTTCCAATCTATCTATCTATCTATCTATCTATCTATCTATCTATCTATCTATCTATCTATCTATCTATCTATCTATCTATCTATCTATCTATCTATCTATCTATCTATCTATCTATCTATCTATCTATCTATCTATCCTTCTATCCGTCCATCCATTCATCCATCCATCCATCCATCCATCCATCCATCCATCCATCCATCCATCCATCCATCTATCTATCTATCTATCTATCTATCTATCTATCTATCTATCTATCTATCTATCTATCTATCTATCTATCTATCTATCTATCTATCTATCTATCTATCTATCTATCTATCTATCTATCTATCTATCTATCTATATATATATATATATATATATATATATATATATATATATATATCGATCCATCCATCTATCTATCTATCCATCCATCTGTCTATCTATTTAATTGAAAATAAAACATAATTCTAACTAATTTCAGCTACTCATCAGTAAATTATATACAAGTTTAAAGATTCTACTCACCGTGATGATTGCTGAAGAAAAATGATAGAAAACATTTAGTTAATACTTTAAGAAATAATAATTAATGACTTTACTTCTTATAAGACGTGAATTAGTCATTGAAGATTGGGATATCCGATCTCGACATTTTAATTGAGAACAGTTTTCAACAGAAATACTTCCTTCCCTTAGAGTATTAAAAAGACACCAGTAAGTCTAGTGTATCGATACTAATCAAGTCAAATATGGACATTGTTATCAACTGATACAAACAGTGTTACATGCTAATGGTTACTGAATGCAAGAATAAACACCGAGAAGACGCCGACGTTGGGAGGGGGGAGGTTGGATAGGTAGATATGCCTCCTAATAAACTGCGACACTGACATAAAGGTGAGCAAATGCAGGTTTCGTCAGTGACGTAAAGGTGTGCAGATTCAGGTACCGAGAGTAACCTGGTAGAACAATAACAACTATTATTATTAACTAGTTTTACCCTGCAAAACCTTTGCATAGAATTATATCCCCTTAGGCTTGATCGGTAGGCAAGTTTATTTTTTGGTTTCGGGCAGATTCGATTTTTTTCATGATTGTATTTTAAACTGGAATACTGTTGTATTAATTCTTTACTTTCGATTTAACGCAGATCCCAAATCGCTTTTATATATATATATATATAAATTGCGGGACACAATTTTGAGCAATCGGTCACATCGGCTTAAGGCCGGGCCTGGCTGTGCTACTTTTTGATAAATCTATGGCGTCGGAAATTGGAATCGAAAATGAATGTGGTTTGTTTTTTCTGGAAAAATCAGATTGGATCGGTATATTACTAATACATATATAAATATATATATTTAAATGTAAAGGTGAACAATTTGACTAAAATTCTTACCAGAATCCGTGAAATCAATGTGCAAATCAGAATTGTAGCCAGTCAGTATTAATTTTTTAAAGTTCGAATAACATAATCCTAAATCATTTTCATCGTTTTTTCCTTACTGTCTGTTGGAAAACATAATTATTGTCATTTTTTTATATTACAAGTTTCATATTTATTTAACTGTCACGTGTTTCTGAATCTTGTAAAAAAATTTAGAAACTCAAATCCTGATGTCTAATCAATTTGAGATTTTGATCAACTGTTAAATCTCAAGGAAAATGAATTATTTTCATATTTCTCGATATATTTTTAAACGAAGTAGAAATACAGAGGATATTGTAATGTCAAATAGAGTTTTACTAAATTCTAGATTTCCAGACTAAAGAAAAAATGTCGATTATAAATAAATGGCATAATTTGACGGAGACACACCAACAAAGTGAAAATGAAGCTAAATAAAACTGTTGAACTTCGTGACTCCACATCATGATATCATTTAATGACTTAACGATCATCCATCATTTATCGATCATCGATACCTCCACAGGTGAGAAATTTCAGATATCTGGCCCAATAATTTTTGTTACTTAAGATTTTTGTCGGAGAGTTCCATTTTTTAGCCTTCATTTGTTTTATATTTTGAATAAAAATTTAAGGGGCCAATTGACAATTATTTATAGACTAGTTACCTCCTCTTTTATTAGATCAGTTTTCAGTACACCAATTACATTTTTCTTTCCCAGACGTTTTAATTCACGGCCAATGAGTTTGTCACTTCTATCATCTATATCAATTAGTAAGCACTGAAATAAAACCAAATAATTTTAGCTTTCAAAGTGAAACTTTATAGGTTTATCAGTTTAGAAAAAAAAGTTCTATGGTAGAATTTCTCGGCCTTTTTGAAGTCATTAAAAAAACCCCATGGAGTTTATATAATATATCTTGTGTCTAGCATGTATGCCAATCAGTTACATATCAAGAGCACAATGATACCAAAGACCATAATTTCAGCCAGTGCAGGGTTAAGTCTACTAAAACGTAAGGCTTGTTATCGAACTTTGGCCTGAATTCTAAACTTTGTTTACTATACTAGGTAGTTCCCCTTATTGAAACTGCTGGACCATGGTTTGTTTACTATACTAGGTAGTTTCCCTTTTTTGAAAACCCCCTGTACTACGCTTTGTTTACATTTTGTTTGATGTGGTAAGCCGATGGAATTATTTTGTAATGAACTATTAATTTTTGCACAAATAGCAGACGTGGCCGATGTCAGTGCTGATATCAAGCTGCAGGTCTAATAAGCTGGTCAAACACGTAGTGCCAATAGTCGTTTAGTGGATTTTTTCCAGTGAACAGTTTTTCTAGTTTACTGCAATGTTAGTGTGCTTCATAGTTAAATGCCAAGCCAACAACTATCCAATTAAATGCACTATGGACCATAAATTGGCTATGGGTGCGTTGCTAGGTGGCTGTTTGTCTGTGTGGCTAGCTGGCTGTGTGACTAGCTGACTGTGTGACTATGTGGCTAGGTGGCTGTGTGGCTATGTGGCTGGGTGGCTGGGTTGTTGGGCGGTTGGATGGCTAGGTGGCTTTGTGCCTGGGTGGCTGTGTGGCTAGGTGGTTGGGTGGCTAGTTGGCTAGGTAGCTGGATGGCTGTGTGGCTAGGTAGCTGGGTGGCTGTGTGGCTATGTGGCTGGGTGGACCATACATTGAGAACCACTACCTCTGTAGTCATTAAATACGTATGAATTAACTTTCATCATCTTCCTGAAAGGTCTTCAATGTATGTTTGTATGTATTCAAAACTTTATTAAAACTACCTGCATCTATTCTGATTGTTATCATAAGATTATAAAATGAAATTTATTTTTTATAAATGTGAATGTGTCAACGCGGAGTGATCTGATCCATACTATTTTTCTACAATACTTACCATCATGCTTACCATCGTACTTACCATCATGCTTACCATCATACTTACCATCATACTTATCATCATACTTACCATCATACTTACCACCATACTTCCCATCAAGCTTACACTCATGCTTATCATCATGCTTACCATCATACTTACCATCATACTTACCATCTTACTTACCATCATGCTTACCATCTTACTTACCATCATGCTTACCATCAAGCTTACCATCATGCCTACCATCATGCTTACTATCATACTTACCATCATACTTACCATCGTACTTACCATCATGCTTACCATCAAGCTTACCATCATGCCTACCATCATGCTTACTATCATACTTACCATCATACTTACCATCGTACTTACCATCATGCTTACCATCAAGCTTACCATCATGCCTAACATCATGCTATCATACTTACCATCATACTTATCATCATACTTACCATCATACTTACCATCAAGCTTACCCTCATGCTTATCATCATGCTTACCATCATACTTACCATCATACTTACCATCATGCTTACCATCATACTTAATGGCATTCAAATGACTACTGACACATTTCTGGGATTTATTGTCAGAAATGTCTTTTGGTAACTTTCTCATCAGCTATCTAACTATCTGGCTATCTGGCTGGTTAAAAATTTTATTTATTAAATTAAACACAGAAAGATTAACATACAACAATATGTCTTTTTCTCGCTTCAGTCGGTGAATTATCTACCTTTATTTCAGTAGATCAACTATAGGTTACATTTCGAATCATTAGCTTTCTGAAAAAAAATATATCCCTTTGTGTTCTATTTTTATAAAGTTTATTTATTTATTTATTATCATTATTATTTGTTTGCGTGTGTGTGATTAATGAAATTCAATATACAATTACAAGCTACATACCTAATTTGATATAAAACTCATTTTATGATCATTTTGCCATTCTTGTGGAGAATCTGTTTACTTGAAATAGATCATCTAAATAAATCTTGGCTCAATGTGGCTCCTATGCGTTGAGTTCTTTGAGGCTCTCTTAGGATTATTTGTTGTTTCTAATTAATATGTTTTGCTAAATGGTGCTAAATTTTTAGTAAGACAATTTCTGTACATGTTTTAATAATCTAAGGGAGGTTCTTAGGAGATTATGTCGTCCGATAAATGGTTGTTTTAATTCAAATTGCGATCTTTAACATTGCCTATTTTAGTTCTAATAAAGAAAAATGAGCGGCAAATGGGTGAAGCCGCCGTTTACCCGGAGACAGGAACAAAAGTAACTATTGGACTATACGGCCGCTTTACCCTCGAGCAACACGCAAGTTGCCATCTTGGGGGAGGGGGCAGGAAGGGTTGTACAAACAGTTGCCACTCGCAGTACAAGTGCCAAAAAATTTCGACTGGACCTGAACGGAGGAAAGGTTAGAAGCACCTGAGAGGGGTGGGGGGTGGTTAGTCGGGTCGGAGAGCAGACTTGAGACGCGGTGACATCATTAGAAACAGCGGCTCATCAGGGACACTAGCGGCTCATCAGGGGACACAAGCGGCTCATCAGGGGACACAAGCTGCTCAGGTAAAAGTGGTAAAAAAAAAAGAGTTACTTCTACATGAAGCACTTCTCCCCCCTTGTAGATGTATTTATAGATAACATTGACATAAATTTATTCTATTATTAAAAATATACAAGGGTATTTTAATACTTATTGTCTCTTTAGGATCTAAGTACATCGATCTACTTTTCATATTCCATGATATTTCTGTCAGTGTGTTCCTACTACTATACCGATTCAAGGCAATGGCTGCATAAACGGACATAGTAAAAACCCACAAAGAGAAAACACAGTCAGCCGTAGTTAAGGTAATCCAAGCTGTTATCGAGGTGGAGTTCGGACACGGAGACAAATCGCCTCAAAATCATGTTTTTGGTTACAGTTACCCCCTTCCGTGTTGAATCGACATCGTGCGACGACGCTGGAGTATCCTCTCCAGTTTAGCTACAGAGCCTGGGCAGGGTAATATGGAGGGATAGCTGTTGCCTGTGCAGCAGTCCCCCCCTCTCCGCGCAACTGAGGGATCCAAGGGAAAGACAGAGTCGATACGACTTGGCTACAGCTGCGCCGCAGGAGTTGCCGGCGTTGACAATATAAGGTCTGGCCGCCTTGGGGACTCCAGCTCCGGATTTCTTTTCAGGGTTTACTCCCTTAGCCTATCCTCGTAGGAGGTATGCCGCTAGGCAGCGGAGGTTTGAAAACAGAGTTTTCCTTCTAGATGAGCTACCAACCGAGGTTGACGAGCCCCATCTGCCCGAAGCGGCTGGTTTTGAGGCGCCAGTGAACCGCCTTCGCCCCTTCTCCTGTCAGTGGAAACAGTTTCGCCGGGCTTAGTAGCTAAGCCACACGAGAAGGCCAGGAGTTGGAATTGGTTGTCATAGGCTATTTGATACGCACGCCATTGGGAGCATTTTATTTGTTAGTTGGAGCTTATCCCCGCTACCAACATCCGGCAGTAACAACTTTGAAACCAGTTACACACTTAATGAACATATATATAAATATATATATATATATATATATATATATATATATATAATTATATATCTGGTGGGCCAAAAAAAAAGTTAGAACATCATATAACATACGAATTATTTAAAAAATATAATTAAATTAATTGTATTGTTTCATGTAATTTTGTTTGCAAAGTATTTAGCCAATCAGAAATCCTATTCAATGTGTCCTCCCTGCTATCCAACAATTTTTTCTAAGCGTAATGCTAAACAAACTTTAATATAATTATATTACCGTCTACGCAATGTTCTCATTTTTTTTGGCCCACTCTGTATATATATATACATATATATATATATATATACATATATATATATATATATATATATATATATATATATGTGCAGAATACTAATTCATTTACGTATTTGCTATTCAAAAAAAGTTATATGTTTTAACATTTTTTTTATCACAGATACCATTAGAGCTCGCAATCAGTGAAAAGAAATGCTTTTAAATGTGTGTTTTACTTAACAATGCCATGAAATAATTTAACAATGGGTACTTTTATCACTTCTCACTTTTTGAGTGAATTATTTTAATGTTATTGAAGTTAATTTTTTTTTTATTTTGTGGTTAGTATTTTTTGTTGTTGAAACTTGTTATAAAATTTCTCTAATGTATCACTACGTGTTGATAATAATCATAATAAATAATGGTGCACTTATTTCTATTTGAAAGCCGGCTGTTATATACGTTTATATACCTAACAATGATATATATATATATATATATATATATATATATATATATGTATATATATATATATATGTATATATATTACAGGTGCACAAACTGTGTCCTCTTTTTATCATTATTGCACATTTTTACAATGGCTTTGTCAATGTTTTCCTTATTTCACCTGAAAGGCCCAAAGAGCTCACAATCAAATTCATAGCTTCAGACTTGTTATGATTACGATTACGATTACAAATTTAGGGACCCATTCAAGTTCAATAAACCGATATCAATTGACGTGCCGCACAATTGTAAAGCAAGGATGGTCACGCGGTCAAGCATTCCACTGTCGACCTCAAGGTACCTGGCTCGATCTCCGGTGAGGTCCAAGGGATATTTCAGGTTTTGACTAAAGTCCTTACTATATCTCCATTTGTGCATGCATGACCATTGCATGATCGTCTATGGTGGCACAATGAAAGAAGAGCACCATAAAAACCGCCTCAATAATGAATCTAAGAGATTTCATTTTATCTTTACATGGACTTTAGACACAAATGAGAAGCTAGAGTAAAAAAAAAAACAGTGAAAGTAAAACAAAAAACTATAAAATAGATGAATTGAAACAAGTACAAAATTTGTATGGTCAAAGCACAATGAAATATATATTTATCTTTTATTATAAATGTTTATTTTTAAAAAGGTTCTTATAATGTATAAATTTGTTATAACACTTTTTTTTTTAGCTTTAATATTAAAAAATTAAAATTAAAAAGTTTCTATTGTTATTGCACACTTTATTGTATTATATTATATATATATATATATATATATATATATATATATATATATATATATATATATAAAAGATTAAATATTTTGTACACTTATATACCGGTGCTTTAAATTATTTGACATGAAAATCTGAAAGTAATTTATTTTAAACATTATATACTTTACTATATTTAATTACCATCATAATGCTTCATTCTTTAAAAACGGCTAGTGTCATGTTAAATCTTGGCATGTGTCAATTTTAAGCTTTTGTCACTAAGTCATAACGTCCCAAACTGGGTACAATGTTTACAGAATAAAACCCAGCTTACCCACCACACAGAAAGTGAAATTTAATTAAAAGCTTAAAGCAAAATACACGTACGCTAAAAATATTCAAAACAATTTGATTGATTCTGTGCTAACAACATTATTGGATTATTTCATTCAATATTATCCATCTATTTAAATAAAAGCAGTATATATATATATATATATATATATATATATATATATATATATATTTATTTATTTATTCTTGATGAACATTGCATTTCTTTATAATAGTCATCCATTGCAAACTTTATGCTTTCGGTACTCTCTCCATTTCGATGTCTGGACATGATATATACATTTTTCACTCTCAAAAGAATCTACGATGAAACAGAAAAAAAAATGTTTTACTTTGCTATTAATAAAATGGATTTAGTAGCTATTTGGTACATTATCTTCCAAAAGTATTACTCTGTACATAAAGAAATATTTTTTTTAACTTTAAAAAACAAATCAATTATTGTATATTGTAGTCAACTATGTGTGTCGTCATTTAAAAGTTACAAAAAAAATTCTTTTGTTTGAAAATACATATTTACCGTTTTTTTTTCTTTATATGCTGTGTATCTTATCTTCATTGTCAGAATCTGTATCTTGCGTTTTTTCACTCTCTGAATCTTGCGCTCCTTCACTCACTGCATCATGCATTTCAAGCTGGTCATTGCTATCCACCAGAATGACTTTGGGAAAATTGTTTGTATTCGGAAAATCCCCAACGGGCACTACAAAGAAGTTATTTATTCGTATATTAATCATTTATACAAATCATTTATTTTGAAAAAAAAATTGATATCTAATTTATCATTCGCGTTTGTAAATTTCCAACATAGATATGTACAAGAAGAACAAAGTCTAGAGCAACATCAATCATTACAGGATATTGTCGTTTGAAGAAATATAGTGTTTCATTTTCTTAGCATTTCAAGGTCATTGATTAACATAATTATTTCATTAAAAATATGTAACAAATAAAGATTTTCTTTAACAGACCTGGCATCTCGTTTTTCTGTGTAGCTTCGGACGTTACAGAACCTCGCCTAAAACAGACGAATAAACAAACAAAAATTATCTCTCTGTCTGCCTGTCTTTGTGTGTGTCTGCCTGTCTATCTATCTATTTATCTATCTATATGTATATCTAATTATCTGTATACAACCATCTATAATTATCTTTTTCTATCTATCTACTTATCTCTCACTATCTATTTGCCCGTCCATCCATCCATCTGTTAGTCTGTCTGACTGTCTATCTATCTATTCATCTATCTAACTTTCTATTTATCCATATCTTTTTATATTTTTGTACATCTATTTATTTCTATATAATAATCTATATTTATTCATATCTATCTATCTATCTATCTATCTATCTATCTATCTATCTATCTATCTATCTATCTATCTATCTATCTATCTATCTATCTATCTATCTATCTATCTATCTATCTATCTATATCTCTATGCATTTCTTTTTATCTCTATCTATCCATCTATATTTATCTATCTTTCTATATATCTGTCTTTCTGCTGTTTGTCCATCCGTCTGTCTGTATGTCTGTCCATATCTATCTATACACAGCCACACAAAGTGAAAGTGTACAAATTAAAACTTGTTTTTATAAACCACTTTACAATGTTACTTTTACTCATTTCTCGCAGTAAATCCAGAATCAATAAGCACTGGAAACAGAATTTATTTAAATAAACTCTCTATGCTTCAATTACCTTTCCTTTTTTAGCAGCTGTAATATTTCTTTTGTCGTGGCGTCAACGCTTTTGATGTTCACTTGTTTTGAAAAAACAAAGATTCAGTCGGTGGAATTGGAAATAAATAATAATCTTATTTTTTTACTCTAGCATTTCATATCATTAATATATTTAGTCATCTATGTAAGCTCATGATTCTATTATATATGTCAAGTGTGTTACCATTTTTCTCTGCATCCAAAAGGTCTTTACCTAAGCTGTAGATAGTAAAAATTGTTGATAAAATAAATGTTAAAACTGTCGATTTAGACACACTTTTTATCCTTTTTGTGATATTTTTTTTGTTCAAAACAAACAAACGAAAACGTAACATGAAGGGAATTATCAATCATATAAATAATACCTGTAATCTATAATTTTCTTCATTATTTTCTGTGCAGCTGTGTGTTCAAAATGTTTTAGGGCTATGTATTCTTCTGGTATTGTTGATACTGTAGAGTCAAAAATAAATACACTATGATTGAAGTAACATCACAATTTTATCATTACTATAATGAATGACGTCACATGATATCACCACTGGTGCCCTGGTGACATTACATATCCAGATACATATTTTAAAAGCAGGCTTGCGGAGCCGCCAAATTTTTTCCGGCTACGGCTCCCACAAATTTGACGGCTCCGGCACGGCTCCGGCTCCCTATTAAGATAGTATCACACGAGACACAAATGTTTGTAAATGCGCAACGCAAACATGCCAATGATAAAAAGTTATGCAAATTTTGCTGCGTTCACCCCCATAGTCAGGAACTTCAAAAAATATATGCATGTCGGTTTTACTAAAAAACAAACCATTTCAGTGCATCCAAAATCATATCATTATTTTCGACCGAGGTTTCACTAGTCGCCATTTTCATAAGTATTATAAAAAGTTATTTCAATGATGAAATTAGCAAATAGTAAAATGATACATTATTTAAAATATTTTAAAGACTTTAGTATTTATATTTAT